>VWZT01012891.1:326011-351810 GCA_013397055.1 Pachycephala philippinensis | reverse complement strand
GAGCTGTAAGAGACTTTTAAAAGAGTTGTTGCTTTCCAGGCTGGAATTTGTTTATCCTTAAAACGAATACCCCATTCTTGGTTCATGATAGCAGTTGTGGGAAGACTGCAAAGTTCATGAGAGAGAGATATTTCACGGCAGCAGATTTCCGGGCGGGTCTGTTTGTTAGTGACAGTTTGAAACACCACACTGGAGCAGAAGAAAAACCTCTTTTTCTTTCAAATATGGAAAAGACTTAAGAGCTGCAATTCTGACCTGAAATCATGTGTGTTATCTTTTGTGCGAGTTGAGAAATAAGTGGGGAGGGGTGCTAGAGGGAAAGAGAGAGTTTGTTGTAATCTTTATCATTCTTTTATTACCTTTAATTCTGTTAGTAATAAACCTCTTTGTATTCTTTAAAGTTTTGAGCCTGCTTTGCCCTTCTTCTAATTCTTATCTCACAAAAGGTAAAAGATGCAAACTAAACCACCACATAAACAAAGTCACAGATTTTGTGATAGATATGATTTCATTTTCCTTAGGTGACTTGCACTGTTCCAGGCACATAGTTTAAGAGCCCAAACAAAATGTGAATGTGCTACAGTAAGACTAACCTGTCTGCATATTTCACAGGGACCCCGATGACAGCGCTGTGAACATTTATGGATGCCACATTCCAGAACTTTGTCACAACTATCACCACAGGTGGGCACATCTTCTGTACAAGGCAATGTAAACTCTAGATGAAGAGAGAGAAGTACATGTAAACATATGGGGAAAAAAAGAGAGCCAAAATATTTAGGAAAAAAATGCAATGTATAGTAAGTTCAAATGACAGTTGTTTTTTGGTTTTTTAAAAGTTTCTTTAGAATTACTCAGTTATTCACACCACAAATTAAACTCCTGTGCTAAATAAAGCTTTGAAAGCTATGCAGAAAACGTTAATATGCTGTCATGGTTGACTATGAGAACTTTTTATGGACCCTGCCCTGCAGAACTAGCCTAAACTTCTGACTGTGAAAGACTGGAGGATTTTTTATTCAATTTATCATTAAAAAAATTTAAAATGTAGCTTACTTGTTTTTCCACATGGACAGGACCTTCTCCCAGAACGAGGACAGTCTCCACAGGGACCAGCATGACAAACTTGTTCACATGTGTGATTGCCACATGGCAAACATTTCCCACACACCTGAGAAATCCAGAGAAACCCAGTGAATGCAATGTAATGGAACTACATATCAAGCCAAAGCACACCAAGGGCAAAAAGCAGGAGTGAGATGCTTCTGGATGGAATTTCATTTTTTCTGAATTTTGTTAAGAAACCTTGCATTTGCTGAGTTCACCAAATAAAATTGATCATCCCTGCTGTGATCCTGTCTGGAAGACCACAGTACAGTGAGGAGTTAGTGTTTCAGAAAACCTGAGTGGTCCCAGGTCTGTGCTGTGCTGCACATACAGCTCAGCCTTCAGGCCTGCATTGTGCTGCACAGACACTTTGGCCACAGAATAAACTTATTGTAGCAGAAGAGACTGGAGGCAGCTCCCACTTGGTACCAGCAATTATGCTATCTGCATGTCCTTACCTTTATCTAAAAGTGCAGCAAGAAGTTCTTATCTGAATACCCTTTCTGTTTGACTGCAGAAATTACGATCAAGGATGCTTTCTTGTAAGAAGATCCTACAATACCTTCAACAATCAAAATGGGGTCTGCACTGCATGCTGCATGTGTTTCACGACCCATTCAATGCTGCACAGCTTGGGGCTCCAGAGATCTAAAGGGACACACTATTCTTTAGATTATATTCCTTTTCTCTATAGTGTTAGCTGAAATAAACTGCACTTTAATTGATACTTCATAGAGGCCAAGTACCTTTCTTACTGGGATCAGAATGACCAAGTACCTCCTGGTACAGCCTCCCCCCTGCCACTTAATTTTTTAAGTTATTTTTATTTTTTTCCAGTCTGTCAATCCATAGCCTTGGTCTTAAGTAGAGGCCGCAAATCTACTTCAAAGAACTAATCACGAAGCTTTCATTATGCTACAGTCCTAAAAATAAGCATGAAACTCTTGTCTACTAAGCTGTGGTTTCATTCTTATTTTTGAAGGCAACAATTGAAATTTCAACCTCAAGTACAAGAAAAGGAGTATACAAAGTTAAATGCACTGCTAGCCTAGAACAATTCCGGAACAGGAACATTTTTACTACTATAAAAAATTAACTGAGCCACTATGGATATGAAAAAAGGCCTCAGGCCGGGAATTTCTTTAGCTCTTGCAGTACTTTGTGAAGATTCTCTTTCTCATGTGAAGAATTTAAAACAATGTTATAGTTTTGTAAATCTTTGCACCTACTTCTCAAGGACTGTTTTGGCTTCAACCAGAAAAACATCTATAAACGGATGTCTCAGAACTGGACCAATCATCCCAAGGGGTGGTTGTCTGAGTGACCAATCATTTTATGCCATTCAACACACTTTCGCGTATTAACATATAAAAGTTGTTCAATCTTTCATTAAAACTCTCTCTTACTTTGGATCAAATTCGTGGTAGCGTGGACTCTGTCAACTTTACCTATTCAGGCAGCAACAGCGACAAGCCACCGATTAAATCTCTTCTCAAACAATGCTGTTTATATTTTTGATTGCACTTTCCAAAGTCAAAAAATAATTTTTTCTTACTGAATACGTTTTTCTAATCTTTAATAAACCGAGTAATCAAATTTTATAAAGGCGAGAAATCAGTTAAAAATGATAGCTTCAACATACCTGATCACACTGCCACTGAGGACTTGCACAAAGTCTCTCTGCTGTCTGTCTTCCACAGATACACCGTTGTTTACTGACACGTGGACAAGGCTGACAATCTCCTGTATGTAATTGCAAAGTGACATTGAGAGTAGGAATTGCAAATGGATGATGCATCTTAACATCAGAAACAACTACTGCTGTGAAGTTAAAAAGGCTGGTCTACCTGCATGACAGGGATTCTCACAAGCATGCTGTCCACAGAGCAATGTTCGTCCACACGGCAGGCGGCAAGACCACTCCTTGGTGCTGCACCTTCGGGGCACTGGTTTGGCCTTCTTACAGTGACAGGTTGTTGTGACCATTTTTGGGCAAGGTGGACAGGGTCCTAATTACAGGAAAAAGAATATCTTGCTTGTGACCATGCAGCAAATGCAGCCTTGACTACATCTCTTTTACTCTGAGAATTTCAAACATACTCAACAGATTTTACGTTGAGCTGTGTAACAGGTACCTAAATACAGGTCACACAACCAAGAAACACAAAGGATTTACCTGGATGACAAAGCAGCAAACATTTATGACCACAGGAAGGTTTGAATTCCCTCTCACATATCTGACCACAGGAGTGAGGTACCAGCCATGGGTCCACTGTTGGATTCTCCACTTTTCCACAGTAACAGTAATACCTACTGGGAGTTTCAGAGCGTTTGTATTCAAACCTACATTTTGGACTACAAGGGAAACAGGAGTGAAAAGAAAAGCAATTGTTTTAAACAATTCAGGAAAAAAAAACTAGCAGTTATTATCATTTTGGCTTCCCAAGACTGTTTCAATGCTACCAATTAACATTTTTACAACTACTGTAACGAATAACAACAATATACAGTAACACAGAATAAAGGTCTTTCTATATGTCAGATTTTACAATACATTAATTAGAATACCTAAGGAATTGTCCTGTCAATGCAATTTCTTTTCTCTAAGAATATATATAGACAAAAAT
Source organism: Pachycephala philippinensis (assembly GCA_013397055.1). NCBI lineage: Eukaryota > Metazoa > Chordata > Aves > Passeriformes > Pachycephala > Pachycephala philippinensis. Next base: position 348,076 of record VWZT01012891.1, on the reverse strand, counting down.
TCAGCACAGCAAAAAATCAGAACAATTTTTATGTCAAGCAATATCAAAAGAATCTATGCAACAGTTAACCTACTTAAATAGAACCAACTTAAAAAAAGGGATTAAAAACCAGGGGTTTACTAGTAGCAGTCTATTAACCATGTAAAACTAAGTTTAGCAACGCTATTTCAACTATGCATAATAATTAGAATTTTATCTGAAAGACATCAGATTCAAGATGCACACCTTCATTTTTTACCCTTGATGTGGATAGAAATTAAAAAATACATTACTGCTAAAGGTACATAGACACTAGAGGTCTGGAACTTATAAAGTGCCACAGGCCCAAGAGGCCCCATGCAAGCCATGGACAAGGGAGGCAACACAAGGAAGGAGAAACAAAGTAGTTCACATTGCTGGCTACACTGGGAAAAGACCACAGACAAGAAGATCCCCCTCACAGAGGAACAGGGAATTTGGAAGACCTGTGCACTCATTTTTATCAAGCAAAACATCGATTTGCCCCAATATATTACATTACAGACCATGAGCCATTTCTCAATAGTGACAGCATAGCTTTAGCATGTCTTCAAATGTAAAATAAAATACCATTTCCCTGGAATTTTTTTTCATTCTAAACATTATGTTTAAACACAACACAAGTTCCTAGTAGGAGAGGCATTATCAACTTGAGATGCTGCCAGCCAACAACTGACACTTTATTTCCTAAGTGAACCTGCTTGGGAAATTTTATTCTTGCAGCCACATTATTACCTTCTTTATACCATCTCAAGCTAAACTGCAAGACCTGATTTAATGTTTGGATTACACTGAGACTAAAAAAGTAAATAATAAATCTCTACATCTTGCTATTTGACGATGTTTTTTAAACCTATTTCATGGTGCCAACTTTAAAAGTGAAAAATATGTAAAGCCATTCAGAAATAAATGTCAGAAGCTGAGACACATGACAGATAAGTTAACTTCTCAGAGGTTAAAACAAATTTGATGCAGCAAAGTTTTAATATCACTGTAAAATTTTTCTGAATCATGTTAATGAAAACTTAAAAGTAATTTTAAAAATCAATAGAAAAGTCAGTCTTCTAAACTCTTTGTTTTTGTTGTGCACATAATTTACAAGTACCATTCCTTCTAAAGTAACACCAGTTTACATGATTTTCCCAACAGAAGTTACTTTGTAAATATACCATGAGGAGCTCACCATGGCCAGGGATAATCTTTCTTCCCAAAATCATCGTCAGTCAAAGGAGAAGATACAAGGAAAAGGCTGTCCTTGGCCCACTTTTGGATACACACCAGATGAAATATACAAAAGCATCCACAACAGCTCCAGACCTAAACAGCAGACATCAAGTGTCAATCGCTTTAAATGAGGTTTCTGTTTCCATTGATGAACATCCATTAATATCTAAAGAAATACAAGCTTGCTGGTTTTCCCTTTAAAAATGGTTTATAAAAGATAGATTATACCCATTGTTAGGTCAATACCCTTACCTTTATTGTTATAGATTGTTATTGTTATAGATTCAGACCTATAATCTTTTTTCCGACTCCCGTGGGAAGTTTTTGCCAAGGCTGATGGAGCCCAAAACACTCAGATAATCAGAGAAATGTTGATTTAAACACACTGTTGGAGGTCACGTAGCACAAATCGATGCCCAAAGAAGGACTACTGCCAGCTTAGCTCTGTTCAGACACAGCTTTGCCTAGCACAGCTGGAAAGTCCTGAGGGATGGGGACTCCACAACCATCCTGAGCAGGCTACTCCGAGTGTCATACTACCTTCCTAGTACCCAATCTGCACCTCCCAAGGCCTAGTTTGTGCCACTGTCCCTTATTACACCACATGGCACCATAAAGATGACTTTGGCTTTACCCAAAACTATAACAATTTGCTAAGAAAAGTGCAGAAGAAAATTTTAACTTTTTTTTTTTTTTTTATAACTTAAGACAGTGTTATGAAATAATACTGTGAAAATATAGACTTTACCCATTAACTTATAGAGGACAGTGCCAATGACATAAGTTTCTAGAACTATGGTATCTAACTTCCCAAAACTAAAGCTAAGCAGGAGATATTACATAAACAAACAGACTTGGCTGAAATGATACAGATTCAAGATAATTAGCAAACCACTGAGTTATAAAAGACGACTTACAAGGTACCAAACCATCTCACTTCTGCTAAGATTAACTCTATCAAGAGCCACAAAATGTCAAAAATCAAGCTAAACATATTCATTAAGGTCTGAAAGAACATGGATCAAATATGTTAAGAGTTCATACAAAATACATTGCATTTCTTTTTAGAAAGAAGTTACTGACTACAGTTTCATCGGGTACTTGTAGTCTGTGTGTATCTATCATAAGAAATTAAAATATTTTCTGCACTTCTTTTCTTTTTAATGTTAAACATACAGTTGCAAATATGTATTTGATTCAAGTAACTAACAGAAAGAGGAAAAGGTATTTGTCATGGAATCTCTCCCATATAAAATGTACCTATATGAAATAGGACAAACTTCTCTGATAGACACACTTCCCTTTCACCTGATCAGCACTGAGAGCAGCAAAGTTCATCTTAGCTTCCCTGTTGTAAATTTAACAATAACATCTTAACTTCCTAGTATTTCATGTTTTGATTTGCTACTCCATAGCTCATTGAATACACAGTTGCAAGCACTGGCATTCAAGCACTTATCTTTGTCACCCGCTACTACCTAAAACTTAAAAACAGCTATTTTACACTATGATAACAAACATATGACAACAAAAGACATATTCTGATTACAAGCTACACATATAACCACTTTTGTCTTCCAGTGTTTCAAAATCCAAAGATGCTAAATATGGCATTTAGTACTTTTACCATTTTAAAGCTATCAATCCCAAGAATAACCTCAATAATATAATACAATACAAGTTATTCAGACAGTTACATTTGTTTGGTTCTAAAAGATTACTGTAAAGTACTTACAGCTTGGTTCCTCTTAACTGAAGCAATGCAGATGAGACATGTCATAGCCCCTGACTGAAAAGCATCATTCATGTACTGTCTCGTGCGTTCCAGTTCACTTGCATCTCCATCTTTAATGTATAAAGATTTTTAAAGTAATCAGTAACGTTCAATCTATTATTCTGTATATGTTGAGACTGCTGCAAAAGTATTTTTTCTCTGAATAAAGCCATTCATGAACTATTCTGAAAGCCACACTTAAGACAGTTTAAAACTATACCACTGCTTCTGCACGAAAAGACAAGAAGTACAGCCAGCATGCACTGCTGGGAAAAAATACTTTTAATGTAAGACATCATGATAGAGTGCCTTCCTTCCAATTACAGAAAAATTCTAATGCATAATGATACTGCATTGTTTATGCTTTCGTACCAAAATAAAAGTAAATAAATGAAAAAAGCATTACCAGTTTGACTAGTGTAAATGGTAAACGTTTTGTCCAAAATCTTTCCCTGTTTTACTTCAGCATCTTCATCATCATCTTCAGATGAGGAGCTTAACTGGTCTTCAACTAGCTTTTTTGCTGCAGCCTGATTAGCCTTCTTAATTTCATCAAATTTCTTCAGTGAAGATAATTCTATTAAGAGAAAATACTAACGGTGATTAATACCATGACAGTTAATTGTAAACACCACATTCAGTTCTACATACTGTCAATTGTCCTTTTCTTTAAAGAGTTTGCTGATTCTATTTTTTAAGAGTATTACACTACTACATTTTCAATACCACCCAAGAGATAAATTGTATTTACTTCTTTACTGTGCATTATCATAAAATTCACAGCAAGAATTGTTATCTGTCAATTACTGCTGACAAATCCAACCAAACATATCAGAATATATGCAACTATAATATTGCTTTATGAAAAGGATACTTTAAAAAAACCCCACACAAACACAACTGTCATAGCATGAGGAAGGAAAAAACAAAACATGTAGTTCTGTTTATAACAAATTGATAGTTGTTATAATTTGCAGATACCATACAGGTACTTCTCCAGCATTTGGTATTTCTTATGACTTTCACTGATCTCCCTCAAATTCAACAACTCTTTATTGCAATGGTGTGTTCATGCTATTTCACAGCTAGCAACATTAAAAGTGAGCGGGTATTTTAATGTAACCTTTTTTTAAGTTACTGTATGTGAAATAGAGACAGGTTCTCACACGGAGGAACAAAAAACAGAGTTAACAATAAACCAAAGCATCTTTAAGACAAAATATGATGGAGACATAAAGGTCTTCAGGACATCACTAGCCTTCCGTATTAGACTACTAGACCCAATATATTTACCGGGGTTTCGTCAAGTTTCGTTTTAAGGCTCTTCTTAAGAAACTATGCTGCCACTAAAAAGGGCTCTGTCTTTGGCAGTTCTCTGGTGTATTTCCCGAGGATGAACTCGCACTCACAGCTGCGGCGCGCACCGAAAGCCCGCACGTTTCCCAGACGGGAGCAAAGTGTTTCCCTGACCAGCGCACCTAAGGATGTCTCTACCGAGCAACTCCCGTGGCCGTTTCCAACCGTGCTAAGAAACAGATGTTTCACCCATTACTTCACACTTTACTCTTCTGCTCCAAGAAGAAGACCGTGCACCCTGTGCACCCTGGCGAGGGCTTAGCCCCTCGCTCCTCGCCACAGCCAGAGGCCTCCGCGTCTCTCCGCGGCAGGAAGCTGCCGGCAGGACACGGCACATGGCGAACACCGGCTCGCCGCCGCCGAGCAGCGCGGGAGCGGGGCCGGGGCCCGCCAGCCTCCCCTCCCGCGACGCCGGTGACAGCCCCGACCTGGCCACCTGCAGGGGCTCCGGGNAGGAAGCTGGTTTGATTCTAGAAGCCAAATGCCAGAAGTTTAAGCAAAAGCGTTTTCCTGACGTACGTGTCTAAGGAGGTCACTGAAAGTTACGGATCCAGAAGCGTAAAGAAAACTATGGACCAAATGTGTCTGAGACAGTTTCTGCAAGATTGTCTGCTAGGCTCATGGAATCATTTAGGTGGGAAAGGACCTCTAAGATCATCAAGTCCAGCCATTAACCCGGCACTGCCAAGTCCACCACTAAACCATGTCCCCAAGTGCCACATCTATATGGCTTTTAAATACCTCAAGGGATGGTGACTCGCACTCCCCTGGGTAGCCTGTTCCAGTGCTTGACAACCGTTTCGGTTGAAATTTTTCCTAACATCCAAATCTAACCTCTCCTGGCGCAAATTGAGGCCATTTCCTCTCGTCCTGTCTCTTGTTACTTAGGAGAAGACACCGGACCCCGCTCACTGTCGCCTCCTTTCAGGTAGTTGTAGGGAGCGATAAGGTTCCCCCTGAGCCTCCTCTCCACAGTCAATTTCTGGCAGCCGCTCCTGCGCCATGCGGCTCTTGCAAACATTTTCTTCATAGCTCCTGTAACTCCTATAACTTCGTAGCTCCTGGAGTATTGAGAGTTAAAAACCACAAAGCCTGTTTAGAAACTTTACTGAAGTATATCCAGAAAGTTTTAGTGCACAGAAACATATATATTGAGGAACCTGTGTGCATCCTAAGTTATTACAAATAAAGGCGAGTTGAAATAGTTTTAATTTTATTGCCATTTCCTTATAGCACTTACATTATGTCGTCTGGCAGGAGGAAACTTTGCATTTAGCCTTTTCTCAGCAAATACCTTCTCATAAAAGTGACGTTATACAAGATTTCCAACCATAAATAGTCTGAAAATAGTAAGCAAACCACTGGAGGCCAATTCCGTTTTTCTGTTTTATTTTGAAGTGGTTTAAATCAAAGAATTTTTATTCTCAAAGAAAGAGGCAGGTAGTGAATACAATTCATGTCTTAGACTGAAGGATCAATAAAAAAAAATTGTTAATTGCCTTTTTAAATTAAAATATCACACATTCCTCTAATAAAAAGTCTTAAGCCCTTCAACAAAGGAAAAAAGTGCTTCCTAAGTGCCTAGTAGCCATATAGGATAGGTTGCTGCTGGCATACAGATTGCAGATTATATTAAAGACTTGAGCTGGAAGAATCCAGATTGCAAAGTCCAACACTCACCATATAGCTAAGTGCCAGAATAATCCTTGCTCCTGTGTACAGGGATAGAATCTTTACCGACAGGATGGCATACCCTTTCCCCTTATCAACTAATTAAGCCATTTGTCATTCAGAGCACAGGATCAACAGGGCATGAACAGCCATTTTGTATTTATATTTACCCTTGTTGTTCTGTATATATCCTATGCATTAAGTACTTCATAAAATTTCATTCTTGCAGTAAATCAGGAGTTATTTATAGATCTCTGGCATCCTCGAAAGCATCAACATTACAAAAAATAAAACAGCCAGAAAGGAATGCACTTTATAAAATACCCGATTTATATTATTTCCATCTCATTAAGGAGAGAATGCAAGTGTAGAGATATTATTGACAGTAACGTGTACATATGTATTTTTTAAGAGTGGCAGTTCAATTGCTCAGGATAATAAAATTTACCTATATAGAGAATTATCCATTCTCTCATTACAGTCCCTTTCTTCACTCCCTTTCATCAAATTTATCCAATGTTATGTGCCTATGATAAAATTATACTGAAAAATCCAGCTGCAAATACCCAGTTGAGACCATGACTAAGCAAACCATTTTTTTTGCCATTTAAAAAAAGTTATAAATTAGGGGAAAATCCAAGGAGATAATGCATCTTAAAGCAGCTGAAAAATGGATATGAATCCATAGATTTTACTATCTCAGAAGTAGTTATGAAGAAAGAAATACTCTATCAGTGGGAAAAAACAGCCTCTTTAGTCATATTCTGCCTCCAACAGCATCTACAGAAGATGTGGTAGGAAGAATTTGGCCTGTTGCTCTCATGTCTTCCCCTTGCACTCTGTCAGCATAAACCAGTGTTACATTAGGGACATAAACATTTGTAATTACAAATCTTCAGAGCTTGATAGTTCATGTTCAGCAGCCACATGATTACTTGGAACAGAACTATCTTTGATGTATATTTTTATTTGTGTATTATTTGTATATTATTTGTTATTATTGTGGAAAGAACACTAGACTGTGAGCCATCCAGATCTTTCATATTGATGCTTGCAAAAAGTTGTATGTTCTCCTCTCTGTATTCCAGCCTTTGCATGTATTATTCTGAAAAAAGGATCATTTCAAACTGCCCACTTATATTTCAAGAAGTCAGCCAAGGCGGACCCAATGAAGTAATAGTATTTTCCACATCTTACAGCCTTCAGTACTCTCATCTGCATTGTAGGTATACCTAATTCTTTATATAATATCCCATACTTAATTAATTTCACATTAATCAATAGATATTAAAATGTGCTCATTTATACATAAATTTAATATAAAGGTTAATGACTTCAAATAATATAATTATTACCAAACCTTTCCTTCTTTCCATAAGCAGACACAAAGAAATTATTTTAAAACAGCCAGCAAAACTTCCAATATTTGCCAGTATATGACAGTGTACATAACGCATTACAAGATGTTACCACCTGTTTGTGCAAGAGCAAAGTGTTATCTTCCATTCCCATTCTTGATTCTTCTTTTTCTGCCCCAAACCTGCCAAATACACGCTGCTTGTAAGAGATTAGTGACATTGTCTCAACAAATAATTCTTTGTAATTAATAGTCAGGTACTACAAAGATTAGAAATTAATGTATTCAGCCCCAGTCAGAATTTGACCCTCAGTCTTATTGGCAACTTCCATTGTTTTTATTCTGCTTTTGACAATCCAGGTTTATCTGTGGATGGATCTGTTTCTTCTAATTCTGCAAACTCTTCCTCTATAACTGGCTTCAATATTTTCTCTATTTGTGTAAGTCTTTTTTTCACTTTCTGTTGTGCACCGTCATACTCAGCCAACAACCTGGCAACCTTTGTTTGTAACCTGTCCATAGCACGTTCCATGTAGGCAACCTTCTCTTCCAGATCTTTAGGATCACTTCCTAAATTTGCAATTTCAAGGTCCAGCAACCCATCTTTCATTAGGATTTGCTTGCCTTTTTCTTCCAGCATAGCCTTTGCATCTGGATACTCTGTTAAAGCCTCCATGAGATCATCCTTAGACAGACAAAACAAGTCCGAGTATCCAATACTTTTAATATTGGCTGTTCTTCGATTGCCAGCTTTGCTACCCTTGATATTAAGAATGCTGATTTCTCCGAAGTAGCTGCCATCACTTAGGACCACAAATTGGGTAATTCCATCATCAGCAACTACTGCCAGCTTGCCTTCTTTGATAATGTACATCTCTCGTCCAATATCTCCTTTTCTGCAAATATAATCTCCAGGACTGTATACTTGGGGCTGGAGTTTCAAAACCAGTTCAACCAGCAGACCAGCTTCACAGTCCGCAAAAATCCGAACTTTTTTTAGCGTTTCCAGGTGAACATTGATTGCAATCTCTGCTCTTAGTTTATCTGGCAGGTACTTCAAGACTTCTCTTTCATCCACAGCCTTTTTGTTTGTCCACAGGTAGTCAAACCACTTTATAACTCTTTTTTCCATGTCTTTACTCACATTCCGAAAGTGCATATACTGCTTGATAGCATCAATCCTTGCTTGAAACTCTGCCCTGGCAGCATTCATGTTGGAGATCATAGAGCCCACGTTACCAACAATGGTAGCGAAAATCAGCACTCCAACCAAGAAGTCAACGACCACAAAGAAGTACTCAGAATCTCTTACAGGAGGGGGGGTTTCACCAATAGTAGTCAGGGTCAGTGTTGACCAGTAGAGACTGTAGACATATTTTCTAGTCAGGCGGGCAAATTCAGGATCTGAGGTGTTGGGGTAGACCCATGTGTCAGCCCCAAATCCAATGGCTTTTGAGATTGAGTAATACACACAGGCGTTCCAGTGAATAATAATCACAATGTACATGACAAGGTTAGAGATCCTGAAGATATTTGGGTAGTTTGTCCTGGTTTCTGTTCTCTGGAAGAATTCAAACATCCGAGCTACTCTGAGTAGTCTGTTTATTCTTAATTCTGGGTAATTCAATCCTAACTTAAAGTATAAGAGATCAGTTGGTATGATTGACAGAAAATCTAGTTTGAATTGAAAAGATTTCTTGTATTTCTCTCGTAGCTTTTGTTCTTCTTTCACCAGAAGACCTTGCTCCAGGTAACCTAAAATAAAATTGTAAATAATAAAAAATGCTACAAGTTCAAATGCGTTGTGTTTAATGTCAGTCCAAATCTACTTTGAAAAATATTTTGGGTGCAAATTCCATATGGAACATAACTTCTCTTACTTTTTAATATTCAATCTCTTATTTCCAAATAGTCGTCTTAGTGCTATATGGTTCAGCTTGAGCTAAACTATACAGCTTTGAAAGATAAACAATTCTAGCTCAGATTCTTTTCCTCCACTTTTCCACTGTCGTGAACATCTGGAAAAAAAACCACCTTACCCTCCAAAAAAATCTCCACAAGCTATAGGAAGGGTGGTTAATGAGGGAAAGAATTTGAACAGGGGAATTTCAGTTCCATATTGAGTGTATCTACTTAATAGCTCCATAGCATAATATTTTAAAATAAATGGTTGCAGCTGAAGTTAATAGGATGTCTTGCTTGCTCAATGGTCTTGAAAATCAAGGAAATACTTTAATCTCCCATTAATACAAAAACCTGATTTAGGTGCTGGTTTTCAGAACCCCCGATCCTCACCTGGCTGCACCACATGTTTATTTTGTCTTGGTGAGTCAGCTGCAGGCAGAACAGCTTGTACGTGCATATCTCAAACTTTATGTGTCCTTTGAGTAATACATCAGAATTTCTCCTACTTTTACAGTAAGGCTGCAGTCTTTCAAGAAATCTATCTCAATTTCTTTTTTTCACTATTGCACCTCATCAAGGCTATTCAGATAAGAGTAGTAGTAGTATTTTGATTTTTAAAAAACCTGGCATAAATATGTAAAAAGGAATAATTAACTGAGTATATTTACCTGTCCTTGTCCGTACAAACATATCGGCAACATAAATGGCATCAGAAACATAATCAATAATAAACCATGCCACTAAGTAATCGTGCTGAAGCTCATCAAAACAGGCTCTGAATGTGAAAAAACAAAAGTAAATTACCATGAAACAAAAACTAAAAACTTGCATGAATCAGTGATGAATAGATTTTTTTTTTAAATCTATTTAGGGATATTATGATTTTCCAGAAGTTCTGTGTAGTCATTAAAGGAGTACATCACCTAGCGATAATCATGGTCCAGTTGTACATGACAGGCATTGTGATGCAAAACAACCAGTTGTAATATATATTTCCTGCTGGATCAATGGTGAAAATATCTTTCTTCTTCCTAAGTGGTAAGCAGGGGGGAAAAAAGAGATTTAATGAGAGACTTGAAATACACATATCAATTTTTGAGGAATGAAGCATTCCAGAAATTATTATTGTCAAATAAATGGTCTTTATCAATGTTAAACTTCCTTGCTCAAAGGCATGGAAAATATGAAGCTGGTGACTTGGGACACAAACTTTAGAATCTAAATTTTGCTGAGCAAAATTAGCTTGGCAGTCTCACTTCACGTTATAGTGGCACATGTAATTTTTAAATTATTTTTTTCCTACCCAAATAACTCTCTTGTCTGATAATTGATTTTATCATTAAAAAAAGAAGAGATTATGTGACTACTAATTTTTAAATAAATATAAATTATGAGATGAATCATGCCTTTCTCACTGGGAAAAGTCTAGCCCTGAAGAAGACAAAACATTGGCATAGTTTACATAAACCAAAGAATAGGAAATCATACAACACAGGTTTCTACTGCACTGTTTTAAGTTTCTCTTCCTTAGCCAGAGAACTATGAATTTCCCAAGCAGAGTATAAAGTGACAACTTTTAGAGTATAGAAGGGATTACTTGCTTTTAGGTGCCTTAGTGTGTGGAAGAGATTGCTTTTTACTGGCACATCGTTTGCTGCAGTGTGTTATCCAAGAAATTTTAGATAATCAGAATCCAAAGCAGACATATCCTGATTAATGTTTTCAGATCACCTCCATGCATGCATATTTCTGTTGTCCACATATGAAGTTAAGTCAAGACAACTCTACTCTAGGGAGAACAACAGCAGTCTGTACATTTGTTCACTAAAGTATAAACATCTTTACAGGGCATCTATGAATGAATTTGTTCTTACATCAAAAGCAGTTTTATTATACAGCACAACAGGACCTAAATGCAAAATACTTACACTTCTATATTTTCTTTCTTCTTCAACTTATCTTTATTTTTATTTTTCTCCTTTTTTTCTTTGTTCTTTTGTGTTTCTCCATCCTTTTTTTTTTCTGGCTTGCTAAGAAATAGATTAACATTTTCCATTGTTAAAGACCAAGTTAAAACATATTTAGAAAAAACCTAAGTATCTTAGAAATAGTAGTATTATCACTCTTTGTCTTTACCTCTTCTTTTCTTTTTTCCTTTTCTTCTCCTCTCTAAGAAAAAGAAAAATATGATAGGTTCATGGGATGCACATCCAATTTCTTCAACATCTATGTATTAGAAGTATCTGAATTCAGTAAGGATAATATTATACTTAGCTGTTTGACCTTCCAAAAACTATTTTTCTTATTGCTTATTGTATACACCTAGAACTACTTTTATTTTAAATTATTAGATATAATATCAGTAACTTTGGTGAGGATGATCATCATAACTGACATGCATGAAGTTGATATGTATGTGCAGTCTGTTTTGGGCTTACCTGAATGACATAACTGTTTCTAAAGAAACTATTAGATATATATTATAATTATTAATTTCTACTTTAACACTCAAAATTGCAGTACTGTTATTTTATCAAATGGCAAAAATACTTACTCATCTTTATTACTATTATTGTTAATATTGTAGCATGCAAATACTCCAGGTATATATTGTTGCCTGGGGAACAACAAAACAACACAGTTATATGATATCTGCTAAAATTAAAAAAAAAATCTCCTAAATATTTACAATAAGCAATGTACTATAATCTTAAAAACTTAGTTTATTACTAAGAGTGAAGAAAATTTTATGATAGCAAGTATCTGTGCTTAATCCTATGCAAATTATCAAACTAAAAAAAAAAAAAAAACCAAACTGACACAAAACATATTTGGCATACCTGTTTTCCCCTTTGTGCATCGGTCCAGGGTCCTTACTGGTGTCATGCACTACCACACTGGGAACAGTTGTATGGGACTGATGGGTCTCAATCACTCCTACCTTCATGGTCAAGTTTGTCTTAACTTGGGTAATTGAAGAAAGCTGAATTTAAAAAAATCAAGTCATTTTGCAAGTAGAAGAAGTAGGGTTTTTTTTTCCTAAAAATGGATCCTTTACATCCTTGCTTTCCTGAAGACCAACAAGAATATTTGCAGTTTCCTGTCTCCTATGACGTTCCCACCAGAAGAGAAAATGACCAGGCAACTGCTGCTAAAGGGAACATCGTACACATCTTTAGGGAAGCATTAATTTAGGTCTTTCTCCTGAGTTTTGACACATACTTTGAAAATATTCAACAATTGTGTTTGAAACATCTACCACTGTTTCTTTCGGTTTTGAACCAAAAGCTTGAAACACTGTATCAAGATGGATAAACAGATTCATGGACAGATGACATCCTGAAAACCAGACTAAAAAGTATCCCCTGGCTGTAGGTCCAAAGAAATCTCATTATGTCTGATACCTGAGACTTATACTCTGTTGAGACCAAAGAGTGGGTTCTGTAAAAAAGAGGGTAAGACTATTGTAGTAGTTTCCTTATTCACATAGCAGGTAGTATAGAAACACCTGAATAGAAATGTTAGTGTCTCTTTATGTCTGGTCTGTTTTCAAGGAAAAAAACCTGAAAATGTTTTACAGCTAATACAGTGCATTCCACTGCACAATTTTCTAGCACTGGTGTAATTAACTTCTGCTCTCCTTTTTCACCACTTGTTCCTACAATGCTGTCAGTTATATCTTGGCATCAGTGAGATTGCCAACTCTTTAGGCATGAATTCGTTCTACCAGTGTGATCTGGTCTTGCCAGGACCAGTTAGAGAGCATTAGAAAACATATGCTTTCCACTGCCGTAACAATTTCCCTGCATGTGGGAAATCGGAGTATAGAGATGCCTGTAAGCCACAGACTGACAAATGAGTGTCTGTACCACTGATAAGTGAGGTCAAAGCCAAAGTCTTAAAGCGGTGTATTCTGGCACACCACGAAGGAGATGCAGAATGATACAGCTGATGTATTACTGCCAGACTTACTTGACTTCCCTTATTTGTCAATGAAACTAAAAATACACCTATACAGGAAATAGGAGAGGAAATGCATGTTTCCAGCACTCATCAGACATGAATGACACATGGTGCAAAAAATAATACAGCAATATCACAGAATATTCTAATTTGGAAAGGACCCACAAGGATCATTGAGTCCAACTCTTAAGTGAATGGCCCATACAGGGATCACACCCACAACCTTTGTGTTATTAGCACCATGCTCTGACCAACTGAGATATAACATTCTACAAAATAGAAAGATAAAAATTGAAGACTAAGATCTGCTATTCCATGAATAGTCCTAAATGTGGTCCAATATTGCTGGTCAGTCTTTAAATGCTTACCAGCAAGGATCAGGTCTAAGATAAATGAATATAAAAATATTCTAAATTTCTAAGAGATTATAAACTTTAGGTTAGATTCATCAGGAGACTAAAAACTATACCAGGGCTTTCACTGACTTACTGCTTGAAAGCGTGAAGATTGAAATTACACCAGGTTGAATTAAGTAGCTTTATATCTGCTTACAGATGCTCTGAAAGCTCTACTAATGCTGGCACACAAAATTCCATCCCGATTAAACCTGTATCCTCCACAGGGCCTCACAAATAATGGTGCAAAATAAAGCTGTGTCCAACTCAACACCAGACAAATGCAAATGCATTAATCTGAAGGGAAATAATTTCTCCAACAGAGTGGGCTCTAATCCAGTCAGTTCATATTAGGACTCACAGTTGCAGCATTTCTACACAGGCATACATTTTTCATGTTTACATTTGCTCTTTAAGTCTTCTTTTTCTCCTATGCATTATACAATGCTGAGCATTGTCACAAATTATTACACTGCTTTTTAAATTGTGATGCATATTTTCACATTATCATATTTAGGTAGCAAGTTCAAAAGGTAATAGATACTGTCTTTAGAGATATTTTAGATTTCTACCATACGGTTTTTACTGTATCATCCCAAATAGACTTCTTTTACTACTTTGGATTTTTAGAAATGTAACTACTATGATAAACAACCGAGTTTTCAAGCATCATGACCTGAAAACTAATTATATTAATTACTATATATCAAAATCTTTAGGGCTGCAAGAAAATGAAGGCAGTATTATCCTTTTACAGGTTTGTGGTGAGTGGATAACCAGCTTCTATCTCTTCTGCTCTTTTATTTTACCTATTTCTCCCTTTCTTACTGGCCCACCACACTGACATTTCTAGTCATTATTTTGATAGAGAAAATGCTTTAAATAAGGATAACCTGGAACAGATTTTTGTATCATATAAAGATCTAATTTTTTTCTTTATAAAAAGCAGCAAAAAAACTTCATTAATATTGAAATCTGCAGCATGCTACAGCATGATCTGTCTTTCCTAACATGCTGAGAGTCCTTAGCAGTTCTGCAATAAGCAGTTTCAACAAACAGTGTGCATGCTTACCTTGGGAATGTAATCTGCTGCTTCTAATAGAGATCTCAGTCCTTTAAATCAGCCACATTTCCTTATTACGTAAGTAGAACCACCATGAAAAGCAAGATATACTCAACATTCATAAATAAATCCCTTATTGATTAATTTCATAAAGAGCCAGCCCCCTGTGCAGTTCTCTGAATTATTCCCAAGGAAGGGCATGGTTATTAGAGGAGGATTTCCTTGACCTAGTGATGGATTTTGAGATTTAGAGGGAGATGAAAGTGACAGTGGCAGTCAGTATTATCCTTCACCCGAGCAGAAGCTTACTAGCCCTATCTACAAGCACAAGAAGTGACAAATATTGGAGTGTGCTCTGTTTAGAAACTGAGAAAAAAAAATTTGTAAATAACTATATATTCAGTATTGTCTGCTCACTTGTTTTCTTAATATTGCACATGCTTTTGAACTGTAGTAACAGTTTTTCACTGTAATAGATAAAACACCATAAATGGAAATTTCCTGTTTATTTTAATGTGTATACCATATGGCTGAAGGAAATTAAATTTTAAACTTCTTAAAGTTCTTAAATAATATAGCATAACATATTTTGATGCTTAAAAAATCAAGTGAATTATGGATTCATTTTAATGGACAATACCATGATGATGAAGTTTTAAGACACTGAACTGATCTTCAACTTCAGTATGGATTATGACTTTGCAAAAGGTTTTAAGTAGCTGCATTCATCCTCCATTAGAAATGTGCAAGAGTGCATCTGTAGTGGCCAGAGAGTAAAGAAGGGCCCCATGAGGATCCTAGCATATACTTCAAAAGAGAAGATGGTATTCCCATACTTTCATATTGCACTGCTGGATACCATAAGAATGAGGAAAATAATATTCTCCGAACTTTGAGTGATTAATTTTTCAATCTGGAATGTTTTACATTGCCCATTTTGGTAAAAAAAAAGAAAAAAAAAAAGGCTTTTAAGCAGCAAAAGGAGGTAAATGTTCAAATTGAATTCATATCTTTGTCACAATTGAGACATAGCTAAAGTTACTGAATTACATTTTAACTTTGCTTCACAACAAGCAGAATTCAGGAAAGCAGTCCAGCCCCTGGGACTCCAGGATTATGACACATTTGTTTCTATAACCAAGGGCAGCAGGGAAAAATGCCATTAGCAATCATAGGAACCAACTTAAATCCTCCAGCCCAGGTGACTGAGTTTATAGATTTAATCACAAACCCAAAGCTGACTATCACAGGTCAGCCTCCTGACAACAGAAACAAATTACACACATCTGCTGCTATGACTTTCCAACCCTGAAGACAGTCAGTCCATTTTCCAGAAAAGAGAATATGTATTTGAAATTTAAAGAATAAAAATTATTTTAAATAAGACAGTAATGGGCAACAAGGAAATGCAGAATCTTATGCACAATGGAAGCCACATACACCAGTTTTGAATAAGATATGCAACATAACAAATAGATAAAGTGGATAATCATCTAGATTCTGGCATATGCTTCACTGTTGTCTTCGAAAGCTGAAATGCAACTCTTATCCTAAAATCATAGATATGAAAGGAATCTCAGAAGGTCGGTGCATCCAACTCGTATTGAATCTTGGTCAGTTTTACTTCTGTCATTCTCAAGGATTTTTGCCTGGTTTGCAGTCTGAAAGAAGTCAATGTTCAGTGCTGAGCAGTGATTTTGTGAATATGTGGTGGCACTAAATGTCTGGGACATATGCCTTGTTGTGTGTCACAAAAGAGTTGATACACCTTTTTACTCTGGTATAGAACTGCCAGTTTTCTTTTAAAATAATCAGTCCTGTAAAGCAATGCTAACTTATTTTTTTCTTAATTGGTTTTTCTCAATTGGTGGAATTTTTCAAAGCCCTCAAATAGAGGAAGATGAGTCCTACTAGGCCAGGCCAGTTCCTTGTCTGACAGTGGCCAGGACCTCACTAACCTGTGAAGAGGTTTGCAGGACAAATTCTGGATGAGCTCAACACAATGGTGTCAATTCTGCCCTCCTTTAAAAGCCAGTTACATAGCTGTCATTGACTTCATTGACGATTATATTAGTTTTGTGTCAATATTTTTTCACACATACTTTTCCTGTCATTCTGTGTTCCAGTAAAGTAACATTTACTGAGGGAGAATGACTGCACTAATGGATTATTGTTTTAGTAGGCCAACTATAATCTATTTTTGCATCTTGCATTGTCATCATCTGTAATTCTTCTCAATCCTATTAAGGCTACCTGTAGTTTCAGATACCCACAGCCAAAACACTAGATACATTATACATATTTATGACTTATAAATAAGCAGGTTTTAATGGCACAACATTGTCTTTCAGCTTACTGTGTTGAAGCTGTGTAAACAGGTGAATGTTTGGACTGGGACCACAGTTTTGGCAGGCTTATTTTCTGCAAATTCTGTTCTGTTTTTTCTAGTGCTGATGTGATTTCAGCAATTAATGTCATGTTGGAAATGCTGGATCTGAGAAGACTTCAGGGCTTCTGGCTTATTTAATATGCTCTTGTGTAGAATTCAGTGTTATGAAGCTCAATTGGCCCCAGTGACGCTTGATAACTAGAAAACCATCAGTGCCAACAGTGTCTCCACCAGTAGGTGGTACTGTATTTTTACTTTAGGGTGCGTGATGGAGACTGAAATAGAAGCTATTTAAGATGTGTGTTGGTGTGTTGGATTCTCATGTGCAGATGAGGCTGGAATCACAAAGCACTGCAAGCACTCTCAGGCACAGAGCACAGCACCACACAGTGTGCTCGGAAGCTGTGTCAAAGCCTTTCACCATCATCTTCCAGGTCCAGACGGTAGTTTTTGCGTGACCACTCTGCACAGGGACTAGCACTTCTGAAATGTCCAGGCTGTGTCTGGCCACGCCCAGCAGTTTTTTCTGTGCCCTGCGATGAACCTGCAGTAGGACTATCCTTGTGCCTCCCAGATTTGGTGAGTGTCTCTCCCCTGAGATGTCGCTTCAACTCCCAGACTGAAACCTGCAAGGAACAGAGAGACTGGCTTATCAGAAAACTCTCTGGAAAACACTAGATTTTCATTCAATGGTATAATTGGGATAACGAATACTTGTAGTGACCCTACAGGAGTTCCAGAAGTTCTGTACCATCAGTATTTCTGTTTAGCAGAATTTTATTTCAAGTTAAAATAACCGGAAATTTTGGTTGGCTGCACAGAATAATGATGTTAAAATGTTTACACAGACAAAGGTGATTCAACTGATATTAATCCTGCTTATACAAAAATCGTCAATATATGATATTGCCACTGATAAGAGTGATAGAAAATGCACTGTGGATAAAAAAGGTTTAATAAATCTAGCCTTGCATGTTATTCATTCTTTGTAGTATAGAAGGAGTTAAGGTGGCACTATCTGGGCATTTATAAGGGAACATGTATACAGTCAACCTCTATACAGCAAGTACAGAAATCTAATAATTTTGAACTTCAGTCTAGAGACTTTTTTTTTCTCAGTTGAAGTTAATTTCTTCACATATTGCTCCTGCAGGTCTGCACTAAATCACTAACATTTGGGGTAGATGGAGTTCCCATGGTCCGAGCTTCACTCACAAATCTACTTCAGTAATTTTTCTGTGGCTACATGCCAGGACAGGTAAGAAACCTGTCTGTAGCTTTTGTATTGAACAGAGCTCATGTTTTGACACTGTCACGTAGCAGCAACTTGCTGGCAGAGTAATGCAGAACAGGGAAGCTGAGCAATGATGACAGGATTTAAAAACACCACAGGCAGTTTTCCTAAATAATAATAAAAAATAGATAGGTCTTGCTTCATGTCTGCAACTCGACTAGCTGCACAGTGAACAGGCTTTCTAATTGTGATGAAACTTGTTGTCATCATCTTCAGTATTTACAATAATGTAATTAAATACTGCATAAGGAACTCAATGTATATGCATATGAGAAAAAAAAATCCTCAACAAGATTAAAGAATTTATAACAAAGCCAAGGACACACACAAATTATGGTAATTAAGTCATTCATGGCTAACACAGAGGTAAAGATGGGGTTTATTAAGGCACAAAAATGAGGTTTCCAATGCCTTTTTTATTTATAAATGTAAAAGATTAAAATTGGCTAGATAGTCAGTGCTTCCATTTTTATTGAAGACTAACAGTTAAAGACAGTGCTTGCTGACTTTAAGGAAAGTTTCATGAAACCTTTCATACATTACATAATTAATGAAGTTATGTAACTACATAAGTAGCAGAATTTTAACATAAATTTTCTCTTGCATTTTCCACACATTTAATGGGGGGAAAATAGTGCAATACCACAGAAAGGCATAGCAGGGTTTCATAAGACACTTATTCCTCTTTTGGAGAAATGGGAACTGCCACAAAATTGCTTTGACTGTTAGTACATGCGTATTTTTACCTCATAGACAAAAGGTTGATCTGTGCTTAGCTGTATCTGGCACATCTCCAGGGAATTAAATGGGTCTGTGCTGATTTGCATTAGCTCAAGATCCAGGCATTGCTCTAAATCAGTCATAAGTGTCATTTTGAATGGTAAACTGGCATCTTTTTCCTCTTTATGTCAGTTGATAAGACTGCATATGGATACTTTATTTTCTTTCCCATTTGACCTTTACATATCATCCAAAATAAAGAAAATTATATCAATGTTGATATGTAGTTTGTTTCTTCTTGACATTGTCTTGAAGTTCTTCAAAACAAGTTAAGTGTGAAAACTGCTAATCATCAGTGAAGTATTCACCCATGAATTATGCCTATTCTCTTCTGTAATAATATAGATTGCAAGTTTTTTGCATCTATCCATTTACTTGGATTGTTAGTAACAAGTTTTTTGTGACTTCATATTTTTTCTCAGAAGAAAAAGGGTTTCATAGTGGTTTTTGCAGTTTATTACAATATAAAAATATGAAGCATGTAAAGATTTTCAGCCAAGAAACAATAAGTATATAGCACCATTTAAGCTGGAAAATAATCTTAAAATCGTTGAGTACTAGTTAACCTGACGCTATTAAGCTCACCACTAAACCATACCCATCAACACCACATCTGTACATCTTTTAAATACCTCCAGGGATGGTGAGTCCAGCATTTCCCTAGGTGGCCTGTTCTTTGGGTGAAGAAAAACCTCTCCTGGCACAACTTGAAGCTGTCTCTTTTTGTCCAGTTTCTTTTTACTTGGGAGAAGAGACCAATCCTCTCCTAACTACAACCTCCTTTCAGGCAGTTATAGAGAGGTATAAGGTGCACCCTCAACCTCCTTTTCTCCAGGCTAAACACCCCCAGCTCCCTCAGCCACTCCTCATGGGACTTGTGCTCCAAACCCTTCACCAGCTCCATTGCCCTTCTCTGGACTCGCTCCAGCACCTCAAGGTCTTTCTTGTAGTGAGGGGCCCAGAACTGAACACAGGATTCACAGTGCGGCCTCATCAGTGCCAACTTCAGGGGAACAAAATCCTATTGGATTTTGGATTGTTCAGGGGGACACTATTCCTGATAGAGGGCAGGACACCATTGGTTTTCATAGCCACCTGGGCACACTGCTGGTTCATGTTCAGCCAGCTGTCAACAAAAGTGTAAATCAGATAAAATATTTTATTCGATAATTAATTAGACTTTGATGTCCATAGTCTGCTAAAGGACTTGGCTGGTACTGAGGCACATCTACGGAAGTGTTAGCTGCATTGTTTCTGAGTATTCTTGCTCTGGGTACTGCACCACAGTGCCCTGAGCAGCAGGTCAGCAAGAGCTGTGCCAGCGGAAGAGGTGGTCTTTGGCAGCTCACCCTCTCCCACCTTCTCTGTGGCTTCAGCAGGACTTTGTGGATATTACCACTTCCCTTCTCAGCAGATCTGCCAACTGAGTCACTCGCAGGATTGCAGCAAGCTCAAAAAATTGACACATTTTTGCAGAAATAGGGGTGTGAACACACAGAGTTGACAGATCTGAGAGGACACAGAACAAAAATAGGAATTTAGGCTGCAGACATGCATCTGTCTGTATGTGTGGTTTATCCTATGGGCATGCTTATGTTGTACAAAAAGATCACAGTTTGCTCCCAAACTTTCAGATTGTGCTCTAAAATTTTAATTTAACTGTTTCAAATGCCATTTTAAATTATTGCTCTGCTTTTTAAATAGTAACCTGTTTTAGAAATGTTAAAGCAGAAAAGTCAAACTCTTTTTATCATGCAGCCTGCGCTGGATCCAAGCCACCTTCCATAGAAGTTGTTATAGTGTAGACATAGTAAAGATAAAGTGGAATGGTAATTAGAATCACAAAAACGAATGCAATGTTCCTTTTCTCCTAACACACAGAGTGCTGCTTATGCTAAAAAATAAATACAGAAATAAAATATGAGACTAAGACATTGAAACTGATCTTTTGGTTTAACCACAGGACTGCAAAGTCAAGAATGCCTAAGGCAAGGAAAACCAAGTTATTTTGCTAATAATGTGATCGTATTTCAGCAGTATGCCCCAGTGGTAAAACTTTTCAAAACCAATGATGATCAGTTTTGGTGCTGTGCTGCAAAGCATTGTTACAGCTCTAACCTCAATCCTGTGTGTCCCTGTGGTGTTCTGTGGAGGTGTGTTAAATTTGCAATTTTGCGTCTACTTTGAGAAATCCTTGTGCATGCTAAGTCTGCAGACTGTCCCAGGAAGTTTGCTGGGCAACATGTAATGTTTTATTAAGCCTTACGTTTTGTAAATGTATTTCACTTAATCATGCCAAAACCAAGACCTTAGACTTCCATGTTGAAACTATTGATTGGGTAATAAAGATAATGATTTTTTATATCAACGTGGAGCCTGTTAAGCCACAGGGAGTCATGTCAGGGTATGCATCACCAGGCACTGCCCTTGTTCCACGACGCTGGCATAGTTTGGCTAGGGGATCCCTTGGCCTGCCCGCAGATCCACTGGCCAAAGCGAGCGCTGGCAGCTTGTCACAGACATAAGGGGTTGCACATCAAGACTTCTCACCTCTTCTCCCAGGTGCGAAGGGGAAGAAAATTAAATCTATAGATTTAACTCCTAGGAAAGGCAAATGGTGCCAAGGTACTTCAGGAGAGAGGTCTCTTCTTTGGATTCAGTGTTCAGGTGGAGCCACAGAACTCCCCAGGTCTGGGACTTGATAACGACCTAGAAAGCCCATTCGGGGTCACTCCCGGAGCCCTGCGTGCCCATTCCCCCCAGGACGGGTCCAGAGGGGCGGCGGGAATGCCGCCTCCGTCTCCACCGGAGAGCGGGCGCGCCCAGGTGCGCCGGGCGGCGCCGGGGCGGGCGGAGCCGGCGGCGCGGAGCCCCGA
>VWZT01012891.1:227510-325997 GCA_013397055.1 Pachycephala philippinensis | reverse complement strand
CACCGGGGCTCGGGGGCACCGGGGCGGGGGAGGGCGCGGGGATTGCGCGGGGTCGGCGCGGAGGGTTCGCGTGGGTCGGGACGCGGCCGTGCGCGGAGGCGAGGGCGCGGTGCGTGTTCCTGGAACCCCCCTGCGCCCCCTCCGCGGGTGCGGTGTCCGCAGGTCTGCACGCGTAAGATTTTCCTCCGCCCTGACGCGACGCTGTTGTTTTCGGACGAGACGGCGCCGGGGAGGCTCCTGCCCTTCTCCCGTGCCCGCCTCGGGTTAAACATCTTTTCACGTTTGTTTTGTGCTTTTCTTGTGAGTCTCCATTCCTGGTGTGCCAGGGAAGAATTCCTTGCTGCTTCTCGGTACACTTTTGGCCCTAGGAGCCACGCCTTGGCAAAGGTGGGCTTGGTATTTCCTGGGTGACCGAGAAAGGCGTTTCGTGTTTCTGCCAGGGGTGAGCTGAGTCGTGAGCTCCATAGGAATGGCCGAATTATGTGTCTAATCAATTAGTTTTCGAGATGACTTAGGACCAGTATCTTCAGTGGCAGGTTAAGAGCCAAGTTGGCTGTCACTAACCAGGGCAAGTCAGCCCTGGAATGCAGGATGACACCAAGTTAGACATGCCACAAGAAGTGTGTAGCAACGGGCTGGCTGATCTACCCAATTCAGATAGAGAATATTTACGTGTTTGAGGGGAAAAAAAGAAGAAAAGAAAAAAAAATAATTTAGCTGAATCATAAAAAAAGTTTAGAAGTTACAACAGCAGCTGCCTTAGCTCAGACTGGTTTCTTATTGCTGCCAGCCTTGAGTCAGAGCTGGGAGAGATTATTTCTGCAAGGAGGGATTCTGCTGACAGGTTCATGTTTGTTGACATTTGGAAGTGGGAGGTGAAACTAGCTTAGCTACAGAAACTCTGTGCTGAGCAAGCCAGGCAGCCTGAGTGGTTTGTCACCTTCCTCAGCCTTTCGAAATGATCCTCAAGACTGTTCACAGGGGTAATAAAATAACAGTAATTCCCGGATCAGTCTCCTCTTCCCATCTCTCAGGTGGTTCTTTGATCAGTGCAGTGACATGCCACTTTTCATGCAAGTGGAACAAATGACATCTTTTTTAAAACTATGAAAAGCTGCTCAGCACAATAAGCAGAGATCACAACCGTTCAAAATTACTCTTCTCAGTGATAAATCCAACATTTCTTTGTGAATGTGAGCAAAGATTGTAATTCAGAAAGGAGAGAAACAACCTGTGGCAGTCACTGGGTGACTTAGTACGAGTGGCATGATTAAATTTTCCTTGTTTGACTAAATGCAAGTATATCAGCCACAACAAACGGGGAAGAAGAGTGTTACTTTCTTCACTTTAAAAACCCAGCGCACTGATAGAAGCTACCCTTACTGTTGCAGGTAGCTGAAAGACTACACTTATCAACAGCGTTTATCTTCATATTTTCTTTCAATTAAAGGCAAGGAATGTTGCTGCTTCTCACACCAGCCTGGTTTGGCACCAGTATAGGTATTGGGAGCTAAGGGATTTCATTCATCTCTGCATTGGCTTTTTTTCACAGAATCATAGAATAGTTTGGATTGGAAGGGACCTTCAAAGGTTATCTAGACTAACCCCCATGCCATGAGCAGGGGCATTTTTGTCTTGCCCATATGTGTTTACTGAGAGAAAGTATATTTATGCTTAAAGGACTTTTCTGTAATTTTGTTTTGTTATTTATTCTTCACTAATTATGTCAAAACAAGTACATGCAAATTTTTCTTCTTCTAAGACTATGCTAATAATTTAGGATTTTAAAATACTTTCAGGTGCAAATGCAAATTCCATTTTTTTGCATTATCCAACTGTAATTTCTAGTAACGATAAGATGGTAGAATAGTATCTATCCTGCATACATGTAATAGTAATTGCATGTTGGTCTAAGTTCTCTAAGATTTTAATCTTCAACTGTGGAATATGAACATACTCATCTTGTGGGAATTTTTATTAAGTCTGACTTAGCAATACAAAACGACTCTTGTTATACGGAAACACTCTTGGCAAACAAGGAAATGTGTTTGCACAGCCTGCAAATCAAATTATAATTTCCTGTAGTATGTTTGTTGTACGGTATGGCATGGGAAAACAGGGAGCAGGTACTCACTCTAGTTCCTTACTTGCAAAGGATGGTGTCTCCCGGAGTTAATACCAGCATTGCCAACTGCAAATATGAGCTTTTTAAGACCTCACATATTTTAACTATTCCTTGTATTAAATGGATTATCCAAGTCTGCTTATTGTTAATTGTTCAGTGAAGTACTTTTGACATAACATTATTATTTTCAGAGCTTACATGTGAACACAGAGGCACATCCTTTTCTACCAAGTCCCCAAGCAGGGTTTTTTCAGCTGGGGGGGAGGGGGGAAATAAAAAAGGGAGTGTATTACTGGTGCTGCCACTCATCAGGATGAATCGTTCATGTATTATTTTAATTACAGGGAAAACATGGAAAGCAAAACTATTTTTTGCATCCCGTGCTTTATATGAATCACAGTGGACTGAGCTTTTGTACTTCTGCACCAGCTGTTTCATATTTTAATATGTCTTCAGAATAAACCTTTTTTTTTGAAAAAGGTTGTTCTTAAAAGTATTTCAGTGTAGATTCTCTGATCCACAGTGGTTGCCTGATGCATTCCACCATGAGAAACTGAGACATCAGCCTAGATTGCCTAAGCCCTGCTGCAGCTTTGCTGCCTGACCCCTGCTTCCTCATGCAAAATAACAACTCCTTTTGTTCTTGGAAATGCAATACCTCTTCTTCCTTTAAAAACACGTCTAGGCTGATAACAATGATGTCATTGCCACAGACTATCATCATAGTGATACTGATAATGCTTGCCTGGCTGAGAGTGTGAAGCTTCGGTCTCCGCTCAGGATCACCCAGCTCTCCAGCAGTGTTGCAGGGATAGCTGGGGGAACTGTCCCCTGTGGCCTGTGATCTACCTCCACCCAGGGCTTGTTGAGGTTAGATGAAATTTGCTGTGAGGTGTAATGAGGTCTTCACCTGAAAATTTTATGTTTGGTTAAATAAGACTTGTCTCACACAGTATTCACTGAGCAGTTTTAATAAAATGTCTTAGTGCCCATATGCAGTGAGAGTTTGCTCCCTGTTTGATTTTCCTTCCTTTTTTTCAATTTGTTTTTCCAATCTCAGCTACCAATGTACAAACAGAAGCCTTGAATAGCAGCAGGCTTACTTTAACAGGCAAAGTCCAAAACCATGGATTTGGCTATACATTTGTGGTCCCTGCACAACAAAAAAGAGCCCTTTCATCTTGAGGTTTCAGGTTAGCTTTTAAGGTTTTGAGTTGGATTTTACATTGAAGCTAATATTCCTTGGTATTGCCCTTATTGCTTGCAAAATATGTACAGAAAATAATATATGCACGTGTGAACTGCAGGGGTGGGTAATGACCCAGGGCAGCATTGTGTACATTGTGTGGATTTTGTGGGTTATTTGCACAATCAGAAATTACAAATGCTCTGGAAAGACCTGAAAAGGAGTGAGCAGAGTGAGGACAGGGCTCTTCCAGAGCTGGGCTTGCACTGTAAATCATTTGTCCTTCTTTTTCTGCTCCCAGGTGCTGTGCTCTCTTTTCCTTGCCATGACTCCTGCCAAGCATGGTGCCAGATCATCAACGTGTCTGAATCACGCCCTCCTTTTGTCACCTCTATGGAGGGGACTGGCAATGAAACAAACTGGAGCATTTCCATGCCTTCTGGAAGCAAATACCACCTCTACATTGGCTTGGCTTTGGCAATAGGTTCCAGTATCTTTATTGGTTCTAGTTTCATTCTGAAGAAGAAAGGACTTTTGAAACTGGCAGACAGAGGAGTCACCCGAGCTGGTAAGTGGTGGTGACAGCATTGCTCCTGCTGGGGACACAAACACCTCTTATAACTTGACTAAATCAAAGTTCATGTCACGGATCGCATGTTTAAAACTGTACTTTAATGCTGATCAGAAGTCCTGTCTTTGTGAGGGATGGAGACATAGTATTATTTCTCTGTGTGTGATTACAGGGACTGGGATTTCAGAACTCGTAGGACTATGGGAGCTGCAGGGGGTATTAAATCTAGCAAGCTGGTGCTATTTCCTCACTGAGAGCAATTAGTTACCAAATAAAATTCCCCATTCATCTTACCCTTCAAAATGCCTCTCTCTCTTTTTTTCCTCTTTCCCTCCCTCATTTGAGATAGAAAGTCTTAAGCTGGTAACTAGGTTTAGCTTTTTGCTTTGTGTTTTTGCTCTGCTTTTTAAAGTAAATGCAATGAGTTGCAGAAATTACATTTATTACACAAGTTTCTGCAGTTAGTACAACTATTGCTTCATCAAAGTCAACAGATGAAGAGCTAGAAAAAGAACAATTGAGCTAATCCCATAATTTCCTTTGCTTGGATTTAAATGCATAGCATTAGCAGGTTTTTTTGTTTGTTTGCTGTGTTTATTGCAATATACTGTTCTAGAGAATTTGGTTATTTGAAAAAACTGCGATACTGAATATTCCACATACTTATGTTTTCTGTTAAAAAAAAATTCGTGTATGCAGGGGCATTTTTCTTTCTAATTTCATCCAACCTAAAGTAAAAGGAAAGTCAAACTGCAGCTGACTGTGTGAATATATTGGATCTGACCTGGAAAAGCATTTTGAGACATTTCTTAAGCTCATCAACAGTCTTTATAAATATTTTACTTTTGCTTGAAACTTCCCCTCTGTGTATATTTAGTCAAATAGCGTTTTTCAGAAGTCCAAGTCACGAAGCAGTAGAGTGGTTAATAAAATGTCAGTCAAAATTAAATATTATTCTTGTTGCATCCAGGTGAGATGCTCTTTTGGTACTTTAGAGGTGCGAATGTGAAGCTGTACTTTTTGCTTCTTACAATTAGGTAATCTGTTTCTTCTAAGATGAGGTTATTTTTTGTCTTTCAGGACAAGGTGGATATTCTTATTTGAAGGAATGGCTTTGGTGGGCTGGACTGCTATCAAGTAAGTCACCTCTTTCCTCTCAGCCTATATGTAAATCTACAAAATGCAGATGGTTTTAAAGAGATTTATTCCCTGATTTTTCACTCAGTTCACTTACAAGAAATTTCCTTGCAGTCACATTCATGACAAGCTGTTCTGATATGCCATCTTTCAAATACTGCATTTGCTCTTCAGAGCTCTTTGCAGAATAACCGCCTTTTCTTTATTATCTGGTCAAATGCAGTGGAATTGCATCTGTCCAGCTTCTAGGAGTACTTAGGAGAAAAGTATTTAACTTTCTTCAGCATTTATTATTTCGAGAAGAAGTTGTGCAGCTAATTTTGAAATGAAAATGCGTGTATATAGTGCGGAAAAAAGATTTTGGTTTGTATTTGCTATCATAGCTGTCATACAAAATATTTTACAGTAGTGTGCCTTTTTAAATCCCCCTCCAAGCTGATTCAATTGTTCTTTCTTCTGCAGTGGGATTAGGAGAAGCTGCAAACTTTGCTGCCTATGCCTTTGCACCTGCAACCTTAGTTACCCCCTTGGGTGCACTGAGTGTTCTCATAAGGTCAGTACCAACTGAGAGCAAGCCTTGGCAAATGAACCACTCACTGCATGAGGGGAAAATACTGTCTTTGGCTGAAAGTAGAGATTTTTAATAAGAAAACTGAAGAACAATTTATGGACAAAAATTGCTGTTTGTTGCTTGGTGGAAAGATATTTTGCTTACTTAGAACTGAGTTGTCTGGGTAGATAGAATCAAAAGTCTTGTTCCAAAGGCCACTGAATGCCTTCCCAGTAGCCTTCAACCTATATTACAAAGTATTTCTTATCAGCATATACCAGGTATATTGCTGATAGAAGGTAATTTATCTCTTCCTAGAGAGCTGGAGCTTTTTTAAAAACTCTTATCCTATTCTTCAGTTGTGACAAAACTTTAATTAAAAATACAGTATTCCCTCACTAAAATGTTTTCAAAAACATTAATATTTATAGGAGCATAATTCTTTTGGTTTTGTTTTGTCTTTCTGAAATCCTTCTGGAAAGAAGGCAAAGAAATTTTAGCTTTTTTCAGTATCCACAATTAAAATTTGTGGTTCTTTCAAAACATAAATGTCCTTCAAAAACTTACTATTTCATACGTATGAATAAACAAATAATTCCCAAGTACTTAAACACATACAGTAATGTGACTGTCATAGCAGCAGAAAAGACATGGACTATGCATACAAAAATTTTATGGGAAATAATTTTTTAGCAAAATGAAATTATTGTATTTTAAATGTAGAACTGTGATTTTTAAGAACTGAGTATACTGTATGAAATGCTGTGTTTAAAACAACATGCACCACATATTGAAAAAAACAAACAAAAAAAAAACCCTAAAAAACCCCAAACAAACAAAAAACTCCCTAGGATGCTTGCAATAATCTAACTGCTAAGACTGCATTCTGTCATAGCAAAATTAACGTAACTCAGTCACCTGCAGTTATGCTGGGATCAGCATGTGGGTAGATACAGATTGACTGGCTGCAAAACAGCTTGAGTTTTATTGCCCTCTTCTTTGATGGGGTTAGCAATCGTTCAAATTTTCATGAGACAGAGAGGTGGTTAGAACTTCATGTCAGTGAACTCATTACCCTTGAGTGAAAAAAAAGTCTGCATTTTAATCAATGGGTTGAATAACTATTTGTTCACACACCATTAAGCCTGTGTCTGTGCCCCAGGTTGTGCTCTAACAGGCTAATCATGCCCTGTGAGTGGTGTCATTCAGGCCATGTTATTGTCCTTAGATTAAGTAATCAACCCCGTGGAGATCCTGGGGTTGGTCTCTTTGGAGGGGGAGACATGCCTTCTCTGTGTTTTTGGGGGAGTCCTGGCAAGCCAGGCAGACAGTGTGCCTGGGTGGGAGAGCCTGGGGAGGGATGAGGAACAGTTTCCAAAACTCATGTGCATTGGTTACAATGGCAAATGAAGTGCTTTGAAACATTTTTGGAAGAAAAAAACAGCTCTTGTGGTTAATCTACAGTGAGAGTGCATACCCTGACCCAGGCAATCAGGTATGAGAAGTTCCTTAGCAATGTGGACCTTTTTACAGCCTGGAGGGAAGTGATCAGGGTTGCTAAACTCCCTAAAACCTGACCTTACCTTCTTGGACAAGAACAACTTTCTTGGAAAAACTCCTTACGATTTGATTGTTTCAGGCTGGTTTACCACATATCCAAATCCAAAAGGTTTTGAATTACTGTCATGCTACACAGATTTTGAATGTCTTTTGTGGCTGGTGAAGCTGAACATTTTGTTTCTATTTTGCTGAACAGTGCTATATTGTCATCCTATTTTTTAAATGAGAAGCTGAATATTCATGGAAAGCTGGGCTGTGTACTGAGCATTTTGGGGTCAACGGTCATGGTTATTCATGCCCCAGAGGAAGAGGAGGTCACCTCACTAGATGAGATGGAAAGAAAGCTGCAAGATCCAGGTCTGTATGCAATTGCAGTGAACACATGCTACAGTTCATAGGGAAGTGTCCAGGACACTGAATAACTCTGAACATGTACTTGGACACAGTCTGGTATTTTATCTCATGTGCATTACTCTTCCCTTTCCTCTTTCTTACAGCCTTTGTTACATTTGCTGTTCTCCTAACAGTCGTTGCCCTTGTCCTGATTGTTGTTGTGGCTCCAAAGAGAGGCCAGACAAATATCCTGATCTACGTTTTAATTTGTTCACTCATCGGTGCCTTCTCTGTCTCGTCTGTGAAAGGCCTGGGCATTGCCATTAAGCAAATGCTGGAGCGGAAGCCAGTCTATGGCCACCCGTTGGTTTACATTTTGGTGGGCATCTTGGTGCTCTCAGTCAGCACTCAGATCAACTATCTCAACAAAGCACTGGACATGTTCAACACGTCCCTGGTGACACCAATTTATTACGTGTGCTTCACTACGACAGTGGTGACATGCTCCATCATCTTGTTCAAGGAGTGGAGTAGTATGGAACCGGGTGATATCATTGGAACCCTGAGCGGATTCTGCAGTATCATCATTGGCATTTTCCTACTGCACGCTTTCAAAAACACGAATATCACCTGGAGTCAGTTGATGGCCAATGTTGCCAAAGAACCGTCACGGCCACACCTTGAATTTGAGAGCAGTCACACTTTGCTGGAGAGCATGGAAGGCCCAGCTTTGGCATATGAGGAGGACAACATTTTATTCAGTCAATGAAACACTCAAGCAATGTTCCTCATCAAAGTATCATGAACTGCAAAGCCCACCCATGTCTACTAGAACGCTCTATTTTCTGAAGTCCTCTGGAAATTTGTCTGTGAGGCCTGTTAGGCGTGGGCCACTCCTCTTGCCAGCTGTTGGCAGTAATGAATAAAAATGTTCTGTAATTAACATGACAGACAGAAACCTGGTGGTGATTGTATGTTAGGCAATGAAAAACATGGTTCTTTTTTCATGCAGCATCTCTTCGTGGGAAATTTTAGTAAAAAAATAATGGTCTTTGTAAGCCATGTCTAAAAAATGCAATTTTCTTTTGATGATAAAAGACAATCCTTGCTGAAGTGACAGGGACTCTGCTATTATCTTGGTGATGGCCTTAATATTTCTGGCTTTCTTTATATTTTTATAATTTATTGCCAAGCAAGCTTGTAGGTACTTTACATGAAGGATATTCATTGGAGACATAATATGAAGAAAACAAGGTTTAACCCTTTTAGCTTTTAATATAAATTTTATGCAAGACCTTTTCAACTTGATGACCTGCCAATGAACATTGATTAGATGTCACAAAAAAATTTTAGCAAATACAATTCTTAATAACTCTCAGCTTTTCTACCCAAGGAATCCTAAATGGATTGTGAATCTCTGAATATGCCTGTACCCTTTCATTTCAAAACTAAGACCAAGTTTAAGAAAAAGAAAATTCATTAGAGGCCTGAAAACAGTTGCTACTGGCTTAAAAAGTTACATGACGTTATAGAATTAAGTGTTCAGAGGCAGAAGAAAACCAGAACATGCAATTAAAATTTTTCACTTTGTTTTATATTATTTTGAGGATTAAGAAGGGGCTTTACTTATTTCCATACTTGTTCCTAATACTGCCATCTATTAATTAAAACCCATTTAAGCTTTTCAATTTTTTTTCCTCATTTTTCTGGAAAGGTGTTGTTCTTTATTCATAAGAAAGCAGTCCTGTTAATTTTTATTCTTTTATGAGTATAAAATCCATTTTACAATCCATGCACTGCTTCTAAAAATAGTAGGTAAAGGATGGGCTGTAGGCAAGGGGTGAGAAACATCAAAACATCTCTTTTTTTTAGCCTTTTCATCTTTTCTAAAAACGAGTATTCACCTCTATTAGGTGTTTAACAATATGTTAATCTACCAGAGGCCTTGAAGATTGGTATCTATACTACAGTATGTTTCTCAGTTGTGGTCACTGGTCTTCATGTCACAAAAAAGCTTGCACACTCCATGGTTTACTCATTACAATCCTTTTCGTTTTTCACTTTGTAAGTAAGTAACTTCAGCAATCAGATGTGTGGGTGGTGACAAGCTCATCAGAAAGTACTATTTCCAGTCTTTGGATTTTTAAGTGTGAGTCCAGAAAGTTTGCCAGAGGATGCCAGCACTTCAGCAGTTAAAAACTGGTTTTAATCAGCTGAGATTTATATGCCAAGCAGAACTTCCTCATGAAGCAGGCTAGATGTACAAAAGGTTTAGTAGAAGAGGATAGTTTGGACAAAAAATTGTTCCACCAAAGAAAGCTCCTAATTTAGCTGTAAGAATAAAAGGGTTGCTGCTTATATTTTCACGTTTGTGTGGTAGCACTGTTACCCAGGAAAAGGGACATTTTCACAAAAAATGTACTTGCCTTCAAAATACAATGACATTGTATACATTGTCAATTTTGAATATTTTTCAGCCAATTGAGTGATGACGCAGCAATCCTTTGCTGTTAAAATGCATGTGTTAAAAAAGCTTCAGAGAAGAAACTCTACTAACAGGGTTTCATTACTTCTTAGTTAATGTAGAGAATACTTTGGTTTTATTGACCAGATTCAAGCTTTGAAATCTTTATAGTTAAAAATAAGTAGTACAAATAATAAAAAGACTGAAGATGGAGGAGGTTTTATAGTTTGTTTTTTAACAAAAACTTGAATTGCTTTTCACTCTGAATTACACAGTTCGGAGAATAACTGAAGAAAATATTGACCGTAAAAAAGGGAAAAAGAAATGCTTTTGCATAGTTCACAGCCCCTTTATTTGCTTATACAGTCATCACTGTGGTGTGACCAAATGGGTTATTTGTAAGAAAAAG
Organism: Pachycephala philippinensis; assembly: GCA_013397055.1. Taxonomy (NCBI): domain Eukaryota; kingdom Metazoa; phylum Chordata; class Aves; order Passeriformes; genus Pachycephala; species Pachycephala philippinensis. Next base: position 315,662 of record VWZT01012891.1, on the reverse strand, counting down.
CAACCAGTCCAGTTCTTGAATGGATGTGTGTTGGCATTTTTTAAAGATATGTCATAATACTTTCTTTGAGAAGGGTGTGGGCTTTTTTCATACCAACTGCTGACAATAATTAACTTGTACCAAGCAAAATTCCTATATTTTCTACTGGACCTGTGTATGTGCTATTATACATAAATAGCAACTAATAATAAAATAATGTTAATGCCAAAAAACAAAGTTAATGCTTAGTTTCATGGTGCACAAGAAGTCCACCATGTTAAGAAATAAATTAGTGACTAACTTTTTGTATAAAAACATTTGTTGTAAGAGATGTTATTTTTTTAAATGTTTATATTTAGTTACTAGTTTGGAATAACTTTGATTTTTTTAATTGAAATTATGCTAATATTTCTCTTGTAATAAATTTTTCATGGTTATGTACTAAATTATCTGTGTTTTTCAAACAAGGGATAAAAAAGAGTGTCATTCATATTTCTAAACTAGAGCAGAAAACCCAAAGCTGATGTATTAGGCATGTTTGTCTCACAGCCAGTCTCGATGGAGAGTATTTCAGTGAGTTGTCAGGTTTTCCAGGCAGTGAAATGAAGGACATTATATGAAGTAATTAGATGTGTTTTGGTATGTAGGGCGAGTGGTTAAGAACTAGAACAAAGCAAACCTGAGAGGCAATACATTGCTAACCAAATTACAGCTTTTAAATGCTGATACTGGACAAATCTTGGCAGCTACTCATTATTACCATACCTCAGGACAAATTAATGGGCAATTAAGTTCATTACATAGCTGCACTGACTGAATGTAGGTAGGTCAAGAAGACTTGGATAGGTTAAAAAATCTGTATGAATTTGGAAGGAAATACTTCAGTTATTAGTTTCTAAAGAAATCTGTTCTACCAGCTTTGTTTTCCAGCCACACTTGAAATAACCATGCTATAAAAAATCTTTATCCCAAAGGGTACATATTCAAAACTTCAAACTCTACTCATCAGGGTTGCATCCTGGAGCTATGTGGGGAATTGCATACTTCTAGCAAACGCCATTCTCTCACTCTAAATTCCAGCAAAATAAAAGTGGGAAGTTGTTAGAAAATATCCTTCCAGCAGCGCAGGTTTGCAGTAGCTGACTCCTTTCGGGCAGGTTTTCAAATGGTGTCACAGTTCAGAACGTGACTGGGAGGCTGAGCAGGAGTCAGACTGGTGGTGCATGAGGGAGGAGTGATGGTGATGTGCTTTAGTGTGGCTGTAGGGCCTCCTTTCTGTGAAATCTGGAGGGGGGGTGGGCAGGGAGGGCATGGGAATTGGTCTGAAAACCAAATGGCACAGGAAACAAGTGTCACCAGCCCTGTATACACTAGTAATTGATCTGCATTGCTTCTCAGGAGTACTTTTGACAAGTGAATTCATTTCACTTCCTGAAATTACATTCCATTTTGTCAACAATACGTCTCTTCTATAGAAAAGAGATGTATCCTAAGTGGCTGGCTCACAACAGCTTGCAGTTCTGCCTTTTTTCCTCCCATCCATAATACAGACTTGTTCCAAGTTTTCTGATGTTTGACCAGGAAACAGTAGCTAAATTTTTACAAATGCTGAACATTCCTACAGCCTTTGATGGGAGGTTCCCTGTATGGAGGTGTCTCCTTTATTGCTTTTTCCACATCTCATTTTTATCACATGCAAGTTTTAAAAAAACAGCAAACAGACACCTCTTTATGGTCAGTGACAAGGGTGTCACTCACTGTTCACCCATTTTTGCCTGTTAGAATATGGTTAGAATAAGCTCACAGTCACCATGAGGTCTAAGGTGGCCTACTCAGTCTTTACTTAAGGGTGTAGCTGTTCTGGTAAATAAATAGACTGTAGACACCTGACCTTTGTACTGTAGACCATTTCTTGCTGCCAATTAAGCACCAGTTTCTCTGACTCTGAAGCATGTTCTAGTGCTTTTTCATTTATTTACTGTCAGCTTGAGATAGCAGCTGTTAAATTTATCAATGTCAGAATGTTAATAACAGCTTCTTCAAATTTTTTCCCAAGCAGCCTACAGAAAGATTATATTGGGAAGTGGAGGCCTGGTAGGCAAGCATTATTGGTTCCAGGTATTAGACCAGCATGTTACCAGGATGGGTGCATATTCACCATGGGACAGCTCGGTGAGACAGGCAAGAGCAAGGTGTTTTGAGTACATAAACCTAATGGAGCTGTTTTTTACTGCATGGTGCTCTAGCATATTACATATTAACTTGCATTAATATGGCAAAACCAGTTTTACAAGAGCTGTTAAAAAAGATGCCTCATATATTATTCAAAGTCCCCATGTACTTTATATTGCAGAGACAGTTTGAATTTCACTTTTGTAGTGCATCATCTGCTGAAAAGCTTTGTACTTCTGTGGCCTGGGCATAAACTGTGGTGAGCTCCATGTGTGTACTGTGTTGTTGTCTCGATTTTGGCTGAGAGGGAGTGGAGCCAGGACAGCTGACCTGAAGTGGCCAAGGGGGTATTTCATACCATAGAACATTGTGATCAGTGTATAAACTGCGGGGCGGGGGAGTTGGCTGGGGCTGCTGGTTACTGCCTGCAGACGGGCTGGGCATCAGTCAGCAGGTGGTGAGCACTGGTGCTGTGCATCACTTGTTTCTCTTGGGTTTTTCCTCTCTCTTTCTCCTTTTAATTGCTATTGCTATTGTTACATTTTATTTTGTTTCAGTTATTAACCGGTTCTTATCTCAACCCACAAGTTTTACTTTCTTTCTGATTCTCTACCTCACCAGGGCAGAGGGCAGTGAGTGAGCAGCTGCGTGGTATTTCATTGCCAGCTGGCGTTAAACCACAACAGTTGTACAGATCTGCATTTAGTCATAGGCCTGATAAAGGATTCAATGCTCATAAATAAATTGATTATGAAAGTAAACAGTGACATCAGTTGGTGGCAATTCTTCTGGCAAATTACATGAAATGATAAGAATGTCATGCTTTACTTGATGCAGAAATGCCTTAGAAGTATGTTTGAAGGTAGATGTTCAAATGTTCAAACAATGGGACTAGCAATTTCCTTTCCCAGGGGATGATAACTATCAAAATACTATTGCAGTAAAGATGACTGATTACTGCCAGGACTATATTTGACTAAGCTATGCCGTCATCTTTTGGAAATTCAAAACTTTGTGGGTTTTGCTATATTTAATTTTATTGTTACAGTTATTTTTTAAAGTTGGAAATAAAAAATTAAATCGTGACTCAATTTGTGACAAAAATTAAACTGAACTCAGCCATTCTTTAGCTAGTATGTTTTACATATTTTGTCTACAAAGCCCTATAAAACTAAATATTGTGATGTATTTATCTATAAATAATTCACAATGCAATCACATATTTTCAGTAACATATTTATTTGTGATGGTCTGACTAGTTTGTTTTAAATAATTATGAATTCCATCTGCCTTTCCTTCTCTACAACATATTTTTATTGACCATAGTAAAGATTTAAAAGTGAATAATGACATAAGGAGTAGGGTTACAGACATGTCTGTGTAAGGTATCATAGGATCCATCTGAGCTTTACTGTCAGGTTCCAGTTTTAACTTGCCTATTAACCATTCTGGGCATTTGCAGTGGGAGGACTAAGGCAGGTGTGGGCGTTTGAGTAGGCAAGAGCAGAGGAATGCAAGAAAATACTGGAAAATTGGGGAGAGGTTGAAATAAAACAATCCTTGCTCCCCTTCTGTTGTTCAGAATTGGAATAGAAGACACGTTGACCTGCAGTGCAGGTTTAAAATGGCTTCAGAGGTGCTCAGTGTTTCCAGTCACTCAGATGTGCCTTGGGAGCTGCTAAGTGAGGACTGCTGCCTCTGCTGCCTTTGCCTGCCTTTGTCCAAGCAGAGGGCACAGGCACACGTGTGGGCACTGCTCCAGCAGTCACTCACTTAGCTTGCTGTCCCTTGGAAACACTGCTCTGGTTCTCCAGGGCTGGATGTTTTGCAATGCACAAGGACTTGCCTTTAAAAGTGACCTAGCTAGAGCTTTATCAGAGGTTCTTCCATCATTTTTGCTGCTGCCAGTCAGTATTCCCCAGTGCATGAGTCATAGTAAGTACCAAATAATTGAATAATATTGATGCAGAAATTAGTGTAGCTCTGAACGAAAGAATGAATAAAAAGGTCTATAAGGTGAGTAGGCTTGGTTACTGCTTTTCAGACAGGAGATTTTTCTCCCTAATCATGAAAACAACGCCTTGAGAGTCCCAAACCAGTATCCTGGAGTATCTTTCTCAAATAAGTGAAAACTGGGCCAAGACCAAACAGCTACTTTAATACGTAGGGTGCTGGTACTGTGATTTAAGTAGAGGCCTCTGTAAAAGGTTTACGTTTTCTGTACCAGCTACATTAGTGGCATGCTTAATGCTAACCTTTCAGTAAATATATTGGTATAAAATCTGTGATTAAGTCATCTCTGTTAGATCTGTGAGGGTCACTATTAACTCTGCAAAAGTAGGACGTCCTTCAGGTTTCTGAAAACAAAAGAGGATAAATTTCTATTAGCAGATCGGTCAATTATAGTACCAGACTTCAGAAACTGGATATAAGTACATATGAGATACCACCCAAAAATTACATTTTATTTTATTAATACAGAAGAAAAGATCAAGTTTGTCATTTGAGAAAAAAAAAATCTGCTATTCATGACACCAGCAGCATGAGCACAGCCACTTTTCAAAAAATTCCTGAAATTTCTTTATACTTATTTCAATTCTGGATCAGAATTCCTATGGAATCTCTCCCTGCAGTAGGTCTATGGAAAGCCCTACCTGTCAGGAAAATAGGATACTCAGGAATGCTTCCTGGGTTGTTGAAAAAGGATCTTCACTGCGGTGTAGTTTGAAGTGCTGCAGCTCAATATGGAACAAACTCCTGTCTGATGGCAGACAGAAAAGAGAACTTCTTCCCCATGATCTCTCTGCTCGCTGGCACCCCAATGGACATTTGCAGTAAGCAAGCAAGCTGGATGCAATTTAGATTTCCATCTCTTAAGCTTTTTTTTACTCAGGATTTAAAAATTTCATACAGAGTTAGAAGGTGGGAGATGAAGGAGACAGTGGTAGCAACAAGATTCCCCAGCTACTCACTGTGTATGCCTGCACATTTACATGAAAAAATTGCACATGAAACTCTTCTGAAAGTACTTTTAACCTAAAATAAAAGATTCATTTCCTCTGGAGACTAGAGAAGGAGGGTCCTTAAGGGATTAATCAGATGGAGGAGTTGATGAAATCAGTGTTTTGATACCAATATAGGAAGTAATAGGTGCTGGACAAATGGTGAAAGGACATGAAGTACTAAATCAGCTTGGGGAGGGTGAAAGGGGTGCAGCCTAGCAGCTGTACTGATGTACAGAGATACTGATACACACTTGAAAAAGGGTGTTCAAAAGCTACATTTAGTGAGCATATCCACTTGGTATATGAATGTGTTCCAGTTATCATTCAGAGCAGATCTAGAGAAAGCTATGCGTGATACAAAGGCGTGAAAAAGGTATCACATTGGACCCAGTAAAGAAACATGACAACAGTGGCATATTCCAACCCAGGGATGGTCTAGACCTGTTGTGCTGATAGTGTGCTTTATATTTATTACCTGCAACAGTCAAAAGAAGCAGAGGCTTGTAAACTTAGGTGTGATTTGTGAAAAACATAGTCGGAGATGCTGAGAATGCCACGGATGTGAAATAAGGATTTAATGTCTTGCGCTTTTAAGATTGCTTTTATATCCACATTAAAAATTAACAATAAAGTATTACCCTAGGGAAACAAAAAGGCCAACAAACCTCATGCCAGCAGCTGTACATGACTTTGTACACAGGATGTGATGCCAAATGTGGTCGATAAAGTCGGTTACCCTGAGAAATCTCATGGACAACTTGAGAATTTGACTTGGTTTCAAAAGGCATTTTGCCTTCTGTGAAAACTTCCCACATCAGTACACCTAGAAATGAACCGAAATAGGTTTAGGACAAAACAAAAGATGCCAAACCCACAAGCTTTTAACAACATTAGGAGAATAAAAACCACTCCTGACTCTTTTGTGTATTGAAAAAATGCATGAAAATATGGGCAGCCTGAGCTGAATAAAGGATACAACCCAAACCATTTTCAACTAATGTAACTGCTCGATTTTAAGTCAGCTAAGGTGGTGGTCCATGAAACTCAGATGAATACATGTTTGGCTAATGAGGACTTACCAAAAATGCACATTTCAGTCAAAATCTACTTTTTAGGTACAGAACCTTCCTACTGAAAAACCCATTTGTCCAATATAAGCAAGATTTGAAAAATGGGAAGGACTGCAGCTTAAGATAGGTAGTATGAGTAACAAGTTACACCTTCCTAAATCACATCAGTAGTTTTAGGGAAGCATGGTTACACATTCACCTAATCAACTCACCAAATGACCAGACATCTGATTTGCTGCTATATTTTTTGAAATGAAAGACTTCAGGAGATGACCATTTGACTGGAAACTTGGCACCCGAAGAGCTGATATATTCATCATCAATGACATACCTAAAGAATAAGAGGAAACCACATATATTTGAAATATATATATACATGTATATTGAGTGACATTTTCACAAACGGTTTAGAATTCCATAAAAATAGTGTCAATTTGGAGACAACAAAATTATATCACTATTTTAGTATAAAATACACATAAAAACCCATACTGGAAGCTATGCACTTAAAGAGATTTCTGTTTAAATAAATGATTTGGATTATTCATCAGAAGTATGTCAGAATAAAACATTTTGATACTATCATAAGACTGACAGAATGGTTGTTATTATTGTCATCTTTTGGGTGTATATTGATAAGACACATCACTTCACCATGGGCAGGAAAACCAGCAGCAATAAATAACTGCTTTTTTTTAAAAAAAGTCTTTTTTTAAAAGGATCCGCCTTTTCAACCACTTGATCTACCAAAATATAACTCTTGCTGCCCATCTTCACAAATGCAGTATCAGGGACATTGTTACCAAAGCAACACGCAAAGAAACATTCAACACATTAGAGGCAACAGTTCTTGTGGGTGCACTAAAGTAATTGTTTTTGCCCAAGCTTACAGGAGCTGACCTCCCAGATAAAATGAAATTACGTGCCTAATGCAGGCATTTACAGGGCAACACTTCAAATGGTTACTAGGCTGCCTCCTATGTACTTACAGACTGGGCACATTTTCCAAGTACTAGTGTTCCTGAGCAGATCACAGATGTGCAGTACCCATTTATTCTCGGGGAAAGCAAAAAGGTAATTTTTAAAGCACCTTTTAAAGGCGATCACATTGAAATAAATAAGCTCTTTGCCTCACTTTCTAATTTTGGTGCGGGCACAGAAGCATGGGAGGCTATTGAATAAGGAACATATGAAATAGCAGTACAAAATAACCTGTAGTAGCAGTTGTGTGAGCTCTGAATAATTAGGTTGTGTTCCCATCCCTTTTCCACACCCTCCCCAGGAGAGTGTGCCCCTAGAGCCACACCACTGATCTCCACTTTGTGGCCACAGTGAGCCATCCAGGTCCATTATTCTTAAGCTGGACCCTGACAGCCACCTTGGTCTTACTGTGTTTTCTGATTCATTTAGCTAAGTCCAGAGCCCTGGTACTGACCTTACGCTTTTGGGGAGCAGTACAACCGTGGCACAGGATAGCCCTTTGAAAAACAAGTCCTTAGCTATGAACTTCTAGGGCGTTGTAAGCCTGAAGTTAGAAACAGGAGGAAAAACTGAAGGAGCATGGCTGTGCTGATCTAACGATTTGCAGCCGCAAGGTAAATGTCACCACAACCTTCTGCTCAGAGCCACTGACTGTCTTTCAAGCTCATCTGCCTCCTAAGTGAGCTGATTCAGTCTGTGAATCCCATGGGAAAACCAGCCAGTAAAACACAGAAGTGGAGAGCTTTGTGCTGGGCTTGCAAGAGGAAAGAAGGAAGGAGACATCCCCTGTGGGTAGCATTCAGTCATTTAGTCAGCTCAGCTGTGTCCTCTGAGGGAAGTCTGCGAGGCTAGAGCTGTGTTTCTCAGGCTGGTGCTTGGCAGAGTTGAGTGTGCTCTCTTTCCTCACTTTGGCTGGTTCTATCGCTAAGCAGAAAAACCACTTCCCTGCTAGAACAGGATGTATCACACTTCCTGCCCACCTTCCTAGTCCTCCTTGCACCCTGTCTCACCTATTCAGCTATGGCTGCCTCGAGAGGTCAGTTCTGTCCCTAGTGACTTTCTGTACTCCATCCTGCTCAGGAAAGTTGGGGAACTTCTTTCTTCAAGCTTCTGGCTGCCCTGTGCACTCTGGGCATTTCTCTGTCCATAAACATCTCTGAAGTTTACCTGGCACTGTGTTTACCTATCTTGCTCTCACCAAGAGCAAGAGGAGGACAGAACATCCCGTTCCTGGTACAGCGGTTAAACAACATTACAATTTTCACCAGAATTCAAAAATTAACCACAGTGGGATTCCCCAAACCAGTGAAGCAAGCAGTGAGGTTAACTAAAGATCATGCTGTAGCTGGCTGAGAATAGGTGCTCACAAAACCTTGGTTGATGGCCTCGTACCTCGCCATGCCAAAGTCGGATACTTTAACGACGTGCTCCGCACTGACTAAACAGTTTCTTGCAGCCTGGGGAAAATGAGAGAAACATATCTGAAATCTGTGCTAAAGAATTTTAACAAAAATACAGCAGCTGATTATATTTGCTTCAGCTCATACTGTTTATATCTGAAAGGAGATTAGTGTATTGGTCAAAAATATTAGTGAATTTTTGTCTCTGAGTCAGTGAACATATTTCACTACTGTGTAGTTACACATACAAAGCACATATCAACTTAAATGCTTGTAGTATGAGTTGCAATATGTTTACATATTCTTGAATGGTGAAAGAATTTTAGGCTGCAGAGTCTAATGATCCAACCAGATATTTTCCTGAACATCAACACTAGGACAATTAGTGTAAATTTTAAATATGTTTTGTGATGTTTTCATTACAGAAATCAGGAACCTCCTGGTAATTTTCAAGATTTTACATTTCTTCACGTAGCTAGGTGGGAGAGAAGGAAGATTTCCTCTCCACAACCAAATGTGAGCATTGAAAATGTATCAGGGAGTAAAGAAACAAGCTCTTCTCTAATTCCCTGTCTATGGGCAGAAAAGCCACTCATATATCCCAGCATCAAAGTATGGCAGTAGGGACCCAAAAAAATATACATAGAAAAAGACATCATTTTTTAAAATTCTCATTGTTGTTGACCTTTTGTAATGCTGTGATTCTGGTTATGTTGTGATCACTTTTCTATTGAGATGTCCCAATACCAGATGGTTCCATGTCAATATCCTAATTTTCTCTGACCGCTCAAGGGTTTTTCCAATGGAAAAACCTCTCTCGAGTAGTTTTTTGAGCTCTCCATGGGCAAAATAACAGCTGGAAAGTTTGGGTTTGCCTTATTAGATCCTGCAGGGCTGAAGTCTTACCGGACATATAGCGTCCCATAAAATGCAACAGCACATTCTTTACTGCAAATATTTGTCAAGAACCTCAGAAAACCTGTTGTACTTACTAAATCACGGTGAATAAAGCTATTTCTTTCCAGATATTCCATCCCTTCACAAACATCCTGGCACATGCTCAGGAGAATGTCTCTGCCAAGTTTCCCCCGCCTTTGCCGAAGGTAATTGAGCAGGCAACCATTTTCCATGAATTCAGTCACAACGTAGAGAGGTTTGTGATGTGTGCACACTCCATAAAGCTGGACCAGCTTTGGGTGGGAGAGTTTCCTGTTTAAAATCACATTTTAGACAGGTTAATATTTGTTCTTGGAAGCTAACTAGAGCTTTGATTCTCATGATGGTTTTGAAAAATACTTTCAGTGCTAGATAAACAGTATCCTATTCAGCTGTCTTAAGAGTTCTCCCACTACCTAGCAGATTCCTCTCTACAATTTCCTCCAAAAGTTCACTCTGTGAACTCATAATTGTTCATCAGTTATATAAATACAGTGAATGCAAATCTTGATTTGGTTGGTGCAAAATGGAAAGGTCTAGTTATGCTTGGCCTGCAGGCAGGAACCTTGACCCCGCAAAGGTTCTTCTCTTTTGGGCTTTGCCAAGACCTCATGTGGATACTTCCCTAATTTTCAAAATTTGCAAATATGGTTGTATAGTTTCTCAAAAGCTTTAGTTAGATATAAGCTCTGGCAGTGTTCCTCAAGACACTGAGTTATGGATTAAATAGTTGTAGGAGCATGTTTACATTTTTCCAGAACATTTACTCCCCATTGAGCTCCATAGTACAAAGCAGGGCACACTCTAAAGGAAGAGTCTGGGCAGAGGAAGCATCTGCATCTGTTTGGTTCAGACTTTTATACCAGCCTTTCTGTCCCACACATCCACCATTCCCATCAAACTGCTTTGTCTGTTTGAAATGGAATTCGTTTATATTTATTTCTTGGTAAACTGACAGAATAGCTTTTGTACTTACATCATCAGTTTGGCCTCCTCCATGAAATCATCTTCAGACATTGCACCTTCATTGATTGTTTTGATGGCAACCTTGATAGTTTCTTTCCATTTACCGAGATAAACAACTCCAAACTGCCCACGCCCAAGTTCTTTCAGGAACAACAGTTCAGACGGGTTTAATCCCCATTCCTCTGTAAAAGCAATCCAATATGTCAGAAGGCTCAGGCCAGCTTTCCTGAGCCATGCTCCAGGAGACATGCCTTGCTGATGGCAGTTAATGAACACAGCAAAGCATCACACTTGTCCATCAGCTATAGCATGAGTTTTAATTATCTGAAATTTTCAGGCTCCTATATGTTTAAATATAAATGCTATTTTACAGTTTTTAGGATGCGATTAGTAATTTTGCTTAATGTAAGAATGTCTGAGGCTTGAAGATGAGGCAAGTGTTTAGCTTTGATTACACACGAGAACTGTTTTGGCATTAAGATACGTGATATTTTTAGCTCCAAACCCGTTCCAGATGGATAGTATAGCTACAGAAATAGTTACTAGCTACCTTTATTGTAATAACTACAATAGTTCTACCCTTCAGAAATATTAAGCCTTGAGATTCACGGGAACATGAAAGATACTCAGTTTTGGAGGTTCCTATTGTCCAACAGATGGTATGAAATTCCTGATCTCTATACACAAAACTGGCATTTATTGCTTGTTTGTTTTAGTACCACATAAGATTCCATTCTTATTTCTAAAACCTGCAGAACTGACAAAGAAAATCTTCTCCATAAACAGTATTAATTTCAGGTTTCTATTTCAATTTCCTAAGTATTTAAATAAATCAAATAGCCTTTCAAAAGCTATTAAATGTCGGTTTGAGTCTTAGGTTCACTTAGAAAAGTCCAAATAGCTCTGAAATGCACTGGTGGTTGTAACAGAAGCACAACAGTCACTGCACAGAAGCAGCTGAGTCAGGTGTCTCATCTGGTTCTGACACCTTATGCTGTTTATATGTTTCTTATTACCAAGGAATTTCACAGATACAGCTTAATTATTAGCTGGGTGAATATGAGATAAATTCTTGTCTAGGCAGATAGCTAAGTCACCTTCAAAAGAAGATAAAAAATTTACCATTACTCAATCCTGCTGTTTCTGGTGAAGTACATCCATCTAATCCGACTGGATGTCGGAGACGTGTGATAAGACCTGTAGGAGACAAAACAACAATATTTTGCTGACCAATTACTTAATTTTAAAATGTGCTATATCATACCTCTTCTCAAACAAAAATATTTGGAATCAGATGTACATTTCTTATTTCTTGAAGTTACTTTTGCTTACCGTTTGCTCAGATAAAACACTACAGTGAGAAAAAATGGAGAAAGACTGTTTAATAGGGGCCTGACTACAGAAGTATTTCTACTTTCATAAAGCCAAAAGTGATACTCTTGCTTATTTGTCCAATGGTAGTGATCTTAAATGAGTTCTAAAATACTGTATCACTGACCTAAGCAGTGCCTGTCAGCATGACTTCCCAGGTTTGAAATATTTTTGTGACTGTCATTCATTTTCTTTGCATTCATAAGCCAACAGTACCAGTGAATACATCCCTCACCAAGGACTCCCTGTGTTCATTGATTCTTCCCACTATTACTTTTAGGGCCGTTTCTGCTACAAGCATTTCCTATAATCCTCCTCTCTCCAGCAAAAGGCTCTGTCCATTTCCATATCTTCCTCTCTCACTAGTGCAAGGGATCTCCACGTGTTTTCTCATCTTCACTTATTCAGAGTAAAACTGTTTTATATTGTATTAAAATGATGGGCAGAACCAAGGTGAAGGGTATTTTTCATGGTAAAAATTATAAAAATCCACCATCAGCCAACAGTTAGAGGTGTCTAACCCTGGTAAGCTGAAAGCCAGTGTTAAGAGAGTCCTTGTGCTCCCTAATTCTTCCATTGATTGTTTGCGGTATGGGTTGGGGTTTTTTTTCAAAATCAGTGGAATGCTGCCTGCTGATGCACAGCATAGCTCCTGCTTTTATTAAATTGCATGTATACAGGTCCTTGTTGTAGACAAAGAAAGAATTACGATCAAATTTCACCCAAGTCTCATTCAGTCAAATATGAACTGAGAGAATACAGAGCAGGCTTCTATCTTTGCTAAAGTCATTTAATACATGTAGATGAGTTTGGTAGTTTCACTTCCCCCATGGTATATGCACACAGCAGCTATGACTTTGGCAGAAAGAATCAACGCATATTTGAATTCATTAGCAATAGAAACACTTGTGTCTCTTTTTATAAGAAGAGTATTAGGAAAAGATGTAAAACTGTATCAGCTCATATGCATTACCTGCAGCATTGTGTTGATGATACTCGATGAGCTCAGGAACAGATGAAAAGAGATAGTTTTCTGCTACATAGTATTGTCCCGAGTGATTTTGTTTAATTTGATAGTGTAGAATATCTCCATGATGACTTCTGAAATCGACAAAGCATTATAATCTTCAGTAAAAATAATTTCTACTATAAATCTGCTTAAATTTCACTTTGAAAGCATAGAAAAATCTGAAAACTTGGGATACAGTTCTCAACTTAAACTGGCTGCGTGTAACTGGGATACTGCTTCAGGAGAAAAAAACCCAAGATTCCTTGAATGGCTCTTTCTCCCAGCTTTGGGAGATAATTGCAAAATGTTTTTAGCTGCCCAAGTATATTTTACCCCTATATTATTGCATTCATAAGAAACAGCCATAGTGTTTAAGAAGTGTTCCTCCTAGTTTAGCAATTATTTGAATATAACCTCTTAAAATTAAAATGTTCCTAATTACCTTCATTTTCTCCCCAAAACTTAAACACTTATTCATGTATAGCATGAGATTAAATTTTCTGTTCTACTTCTTCAAAGGGTCTTCACTGTAGCTTTTATTTGATACCTTTGTTTTTCTGTATTTCTTCGCATTATCTTTCTTTTTTGCTTTCTGTGTATTTTGCTGCCCATCTATCCCTGCTTTCCATGACACTCAAAATTAAGAAGTTAAGTTTGCATTTCAGGCTGGTGGCTGCTGAAGGTTAGTACTCTAAATTGTGGACACATGGTCACAACAAGCAGAGGTCAGAGCACAGAAACATTATGCAGTCTGCATTATTGAGTGGTTGTCAGAAACATTATTGAGCCCACAGAAATTGTGAGCCTGTCCCCAGCACAGGGATGGTAGGGAGGGCTGGCCCCGTGATTCTGGGAGGAAATAGAGAGAGGAAAAGGGTGGTGGTAACAGCAATGCCTTTGCTCCTCTCACCTCTGGTTTGCTGTAAGAGGGAGAGAAGGAAAGCAGACACAGTTGATACGGGAGGATGTAGGTGGGCTGATTAAGAGGGTAGAAGACAGCTTGAAATGGGTTAAGTCAGTGCTGTAGGTGATTGCTCCTGATGTGGGCAAGAGTGAGTCCTGTGGCTGTTGTCTGGCAACAGTAAGAGTGCACAGTAGGGGTGAGGTGATTTTAGGAGACAAACAGGAGAAGTTTGAGAACAGCAGAGTCTGGGATGGATTTACAGTGCACAGAGCCTGTGGAGAAAGGAAACAGTTTGGTGCAGTGGCCAAAGGCTGTGGCACAGTTTCCACAGCAGATTATTTGAGAACTTCAGTGAGTGCAGGTAATCTTGTCTTGACAGGACATTTGCACACTGACTCCCAGATCCACTGCCCACCATCATCTTTTCTGCACACATGGTGATTACTTCTGCATGAACAGCATCCCCGTGGTTCCCTGCTCTTGTGCACTGCATGTCCAACCTACCCAATTATTCTGAGAAGTCTGGAAGAAGCTTTTCCATCACCTCTTGATTCAAACCCTAACCATTCAGAGGAACTCACCCTTTAGCCCGCGAATACATGGACAGCGTAAGAAGACCCTGTCGGCTTGAATCTCTGACAACAAATGAACCTTCTTTGGGCTGAAAAGAAATCCAAGTAGAGTTATTTTATGCTTTTGAGCTTCAATAATGCTCCCTTGAGACAGGAATTGCAGCTGATTACCAAATTCTGTAGAATACCTATGACTGTTTGGGAGGAAAATAAAGAAGTGGAGAACAGGACTGGATAGCTAGATACATGGCAGAGCAAAATAAACCCAGAGAAAATACTAAGTGCCAGGTAACTTCTTAGAGATAGGTAATTTAGCTGAATTATACTCTTCAGTGTGAAGTAGTCAAAATGCTTTGACTTATTAAAAAATCAAATTGTACAAATCACTAGAAAAAAAAATACAGTTAAAACAGTTTTGTCTGAGATATTCTTCCCTGGTCTTGTCCCAGGCCTGAGTTAGTCCTTGAGCAAAGACGCAATGAGTTTGACTGAGTTAGGCACTTTGGTAACTGATGGGGTAGAATGCAATGTGGATTGTTTACTCTGTATTCAAGGAAGATGCAGCGGTTTTGTTAAGTTCTGCTAAGCTCACTAATTAGCTTACTACATGGATTTCAGTCTTCAATGTCTAATGCAACAGAGAAGTACAGTAAGCCATGTAATTAGATTTATCTAGCATGGAAAATCTACGTAGAGTTCGCTGGGGCTACAATTTAATGCTTTGTGAAGTCTGGATAGTCTGAACTCTCTGCTTACACCAGAAAGCCTTTTTATTTTAAGGTACTTTCTCTCTTACAGCATACCAAACAGATTTGGATTTGGCTGTGATAATGCTCTTGATACCTCTACTGATAGATATTTTTCAGTACTGTTAGCTCTATGTGCAAGCTGAGTTACCTTCTGGCGCAAGAGGAGTTCTGCCTGGCTTCTGTTTATGTTTCTGCAGTACCACCTGCAACAAGGAGATAACCTATCCTTAATTTCAGCCAGTAAAAATGAATGTTTGCTTTGTTTCACAGTTTAGTAGTTGCATTACTCCAAGTCAAAAACGTGTTTAGAACTATCATTGTATAAGAACGTGTCTTAATTTGGAATTATTTTATTAGAACTCTTTTTTAGAAATTTTTGGCTCCAATTTACTGTGACTAAATATTAGCTCAAATAAAAGAAACCCCAGGAAAGAATTGTGCCCAACTGTGATGAAATTTACAGTCCTGGATGATGTGTCAAGCCTTTCTTCTCTACAATTTTTAGAATTCTTCTCTAGAATTTTAATATTCTCTCCAGTAATTTAAACTGGAGTAATTGGAATTAGCTACATGATCACAACAGGCAAAGATCAGAATACAGAAACATTATGCATTGAGTCTAGAGAAAAAGGAAACATCTGGATTCTGACACTATGATTTATGAATGTTAGTTCATTTTAAGAGTAATGTTTTGTAACAAAAAAAAAAGCTTTTGATAAACATGTTCATCTCTAATAAAAATTCGAAGGACCAAGCATTAAAATGTATCTCTGCAATCCATTTTTAGAAATGAAAGCACAATTTTAATTTTCAAAGGTACTTACTTGTACATTTCTAAATTACTTTTCTTGTTCTCGGTAACATAGCTGCTGGGAATTAGACCTTCATTCCTGAAACAACATATTGGGGATAATATTATAGTATGGTGTAAAATATTTGTAGGATTAAGATATACCTTATCCTTTTGTTGAATTGCAAATGTTCCTTATGCTAGGGGCTATGTTGCTAGATACTGAATTCCAGCATTAGAACTGAATAAAAATTTGAGTCCTTTCGTCCCAGGCACAACCTTTTTTGTCCCACAACTGTGGACGGCTACTCAAATGAAAAAGACAGATGGTATAGGCTGAGATTTGGAAAAAAAGTTGTATTTCTTCTGAATCAGAAGCCACCATCTTCATTTTTGGCTTATACAAAGCTTCTATATGAAGAAATATGAAGTGTGTGCTTACTTGTAAATACAAAATAGTTGTCAGTATACTTTTGCTGAAAACATGAGTTGAGAAAAAGCATTTAAAATATTTAAAGGAGAAATCTGAATGGAAAGGAGATGGTTATAACATAACATACAACCATTCCCAACATGAGAGTACAAGATACACTGAAGAAAATGCAAAGGAGAAGGGGGAACAACACAGAACAAACCTAAGTGTCAAAAGGATCCGAACTGAAGTTATCTAGTTCTCTAAAATATTCAGGTATTTTGGGTAAGAGGTTTTATTTCAGGTATGTCTTCATAATCTCTATGGTTTTATAACGTGTTTACACATACACAATCCACTGTAAAGCACTTGAAACATGGAAAGCTGGATTTGCATATGGCTCAGAGCCCAGTGATTCACATCCTCAAACACCCTGACGTTGCCCAGGAAGTTACTGAGTGTAGGGCTTAACTCTGAATTCCCAAAGGATTCCAGATTCCCTGTCCATTTCTGGGTGCCAAACCCTACTGAAAGCCTGCCCAGTCAATCTGTGTGCCTTGTACATAGTTGAATACTTTCAAGTTTGTCCCTAAATTGTCTCACAAGTCTCACTTTTGCACAGGTTGCTTTAGGCTTTTTTCTTTCTGTGTAGGGAGGTTGAAATAGATGCCCTCTCTCTTACCCATGTCGGTCTCTTGCCTTCCACCAGAGGGGATCATACTGCTCGAGGATAATGTATTCTTCTGACTTCTTGAGAGGTAAATCTAAAGGCCCTCTAGCAAAGAAGTCATAGAGTGCAATAACTCTTGGTTTCTTGCTGTAGTCTTCGAAGGCCTCGGCAGGCAGAGGAGGTAATGGCTTGTTCTTAAATTGCAATTGTCTCTTGCGCTAATGAAAAATAAAAGTATTTTTCATAACCAGACTTTTCTCTCTACTATTGCTTGCATAATTCCCATACTATTATACTGTCTCAGTAAATAAGAGGAACTCATCATTGTTGTTACTGCCCCTTGTAAAGTACTATCACCTCATCACTTGTAAAACAGCAAGACTAAGTAGTTCTGTGCAGAAACAAAAATGACAAGGGAAAGTGGAGTAATAAATAAGCTATCTGCCTTAGGTGGGTGACTTCTACACTTTATGGGTGCTGGGACAACTCCTCAGCTGGTGTAAAAGCAGAGCAGCATTTAAATCAATGGAGTGACGATGTCTGGAAATTCAGTAATTTATCTGGAGAATTAACATATAGAGAACCGCAGACTTTCTTAGCAAACTGGCAGGAACATGATAATTTTCTTTTGCATCAGTGGAGGTTCTACCGTTGCACTTATACTTTGAAAACTCAGATTAAATCAACTTAGATCTAATAAAACTAAGGTGAACATTACATACCAGCTGAGCAGGGTGCACTTGGATTTGCCCAGCTGGGCATTCCCACCCTTTCCATCTCCATGACCCAAAACCAAAAGTGGAAGAAGGAACCACCTTCTTCATGACAGCAAGCTTGGGAAACCTCACTCTGACCCTGTATTTACATCAGTAAGACTCTTCAGCTACCTTTACTCTGTAATTTTTATGCAACAAAGAACTTTACATGCTCAAGAGAAAGTTACTCCCATTATTCTGGTACTGAGCTACTGTATGTCAAATCACTTCAATTCTCTCTTTTCACCTGCCAAGATGTTACTTACCCTGCACTTCCAAATAGATTCATAGGAAACATCTGGTTGTGAGGCAGAGTACTGAGTCACCAGGACAGTGTCCGGATCCAGGTTCACTTTTGTTCTCATTTCTCTGATTTTGAAAAACATGAAGCATTTGTGTAAATGCATATCTGTAAATATTCACCTAAAAATATGCATGGATATACATGCCTTCCTTCATTAGGGATATGCAGAATATCGTGTTCTTAAATGTCGGCATATTTGCTCTTCTACTGCAAATAGAAGGGTTTTAAGAAGTCCTTTATGTGTAGATATTTAATTACTGAAAAGCTTAAGCAACTCACATACCTTTCTTGCACTGTGCAGCAGCAGCAGCAGAAAACAGACTGGATGGTGTGATCTGTGAACAAGAACATTTTCCATATTTGCAGTGTTCCTGTTTGTTTTTTCAAAAAACTTACAGAATTAAGGTCTACCCTATGTGCTTAGACCCACTGTTAGCTCTGTCTTGCTGTGAGATATCTAGCAAATCAAGCTGAATTTATAGCCACCAAAAACAGCAGAGCTTTCCTACCACAGTCTCCCTTACAATGTTTTGGCACTTATGAGGCCGTAGGTATGAGCTAAATCAGCTCACTAAAGCAAAAATAAATAATAAAATAAATAATAAATAAAAGAGACATTGTCAGCCAAATTCATACCTATTTGACTGATGACACCACCCTGCACAAGCTCTACCTGGTGCAATGAGGGGGGTGAGAATCTCATCAGGGACAGGAGGTGGACAACTGTTCCCTTCAGCACTGACATAATTTTTAGATTATTCAAGCCAAATACAAAACCACACTTGTCATACAAGGTTTTCTTTAGTTTGAGGTTTATTAAAGGACCCACACTATATTAATTAAAGGACCCACACTATATTAATTTCTTTGAATTAATACCAATTTTCCTGTTTCTGTTGCAACCATTAATATAATAAATCCACTAGCCCAGGTTTAAAGTGTGGAGAGAATATGTGCTTTACACTTGCATGTCAAGGGGCTGACAATCCTGAGAAAAATACATTGGATACTTCATCACAGATAGCAAAAATTTAGAGAGAAACCAATCCAATATATCTTGTATGTGCAGCAGAGAGGCTATGGTATTAAATAGGTTGGAAGGCACTAAGAAGATTTGAATGAGGTAAATAAATGGTTGACACTTGCTCTGGTCCACTTCTACGTGGGTGGAGACCTGCTTTCCCCAATTTGTGTCCCCACAGCAGTTTGAGCCAAGCTGCAGCAGTTATAGTCCCATACTCTTTCCCTCTGCACCTCATCTCATCTCAAACTGAGTAATACAGGATGCTAAAAGGGCAGGTAATCCCTTTCTGCCGGCTCAGCTCCCTGAGCTGTCTCACCCTCATGCATCACCACTGGGCAGGTGGGAGGGCAGCAGCACCTGCAGGACAGGCTCAGGTTCTCAGGTGCAATGTACAGTCTTTTAAGAAGCATGAGAGCCAGGGAGGGAGAGACAAGGTTCCCCTCATATTCAGCTGCACTAACAGAAAATAAACTTTATATCCCACTATAGTGTGTCCTATTTTTCTCTGCCACAGAGGTCACAGTTTGCAAAGAGGCTTCAGATTTTTATTTGAAATAGACTTCCCAAGGTCTCGGAATTTTGCTGCTTTGTATTTCACATGATATTTCTTTGTGCAGTCCCACCAGTTCCTTCCACTTGTGGCATTTTTGCATTGTTGATCCCAATGACCTAATCCAGCCTGGAATAAATAGGATGTCCTTTCTGGTGTCCCGTGAGACTTTTTGCTAATGCCTATTACCAACTGGAAGCCAAATGTGCTGAGTATGCATCCTAGCATTCAAAACATAAAGCAACCTTACTACATGATGAAAATTAGACTGCTGAATCCTGTGAAGAATCTACTGTGTCCAAAACTGAGCCAACAGTAATCAGAACACACCATCAATTGTTTGATAAAAGTTTCCAGTGACAACTGTGAAAAATGCAGCAATTAAAAATACCCAAGCCAGCTGACAGTGACAATTCTCTTCAAAGAAGCCAGGCTAAAAAGATATGGGCAATGAAGTTTATTTGCTGCACAATTGTCCAGTGTACATTGAATTGTCCCTCAGCCATTCAAAACCGTCTCATAAAAAGTGAACACCATGGGTGAAAAAAATGCTTGAGTTTCTTTTAGTTCAGCCAGTGACATGAAGTTTACTCAATGTCTATAAAGTATGTAGTTACTTGCAAAAAGGAACATTACATTTGAAATCTTGTCTGTTTCTTCTCATTGAACCACCTAATCTAATTCAATATATTATTTCTCATCAGATTATTTGCTCTCCATATAAAACACAAGAAATAGTTAGAAGCAGCACTGCAGACTTTCTATAGAACACTAGAAAAATCTTCTAATAAGATTTTAAATATTTGGCTGTTACCATGAAAGCAAGGGGTTCAGACAGATATTATGGACATGTAATTCTGTCTTTTTTTTCTTTATGAGCCCAGTAATTTGTGTATATTTGTAGTGTATGCTCAGGAATCCTTTTTGCCTTCAGTGAATCTCAGACTTGCTTCGTTAATGGATGATTTTTGTGTCTGATCCCCTCCTTTTACTGTGCTAAAAGCTATTAGCAATAAATGACTGTATGTGACATTTAAAAAAATACCCTAAGCATATATTATATTGAATGATATGATATTGAAGGATATGATATGATATGATATGATATGATATGATATGATATGATATGATATGATATGATATGATATGATATGATATGATATGATATGATATGATATGATATGATATGATATGATATGATATGATATGATATGATATGATATGATATGATATGATATTGAATAGCCTCTTGTCCTGTCCATAAAGCCACAGAAAAGTTGAAGCTGTAATCATGATGTTTCCTTCCTGGGACATGTTCTTCATTTGGTGAGCAATTTTTCCAAGGGTAGAGTGTGTAATCCAATAAAGATGACAAAATACGATATGATAAATTCTGCAGACTATAAATTAAGGCTCAGATTAGATTAAGGCCACGAATCAGACAAGACCATGCTGAACTGAATTGTGGGATCTGGAGGAGCAGCACAAACTTTGCACAGTTCTGCCAAAGTTTAGTTGTCCTCATTCACTCCGTTGGAGTATTTTAAGTGTGAAATCACAGCCTATCAATCCAGCAGATTTTTATCAGCCTAAAGCAAATAATTTCCAGCTATTTGAAAATGAATTTTTCTTTAAACATCTTTTCTCAGCAACCTCAGTCACTTCTGAAATCCTGTTGTCCCGCATTACTCCTAGAGTATTCGTGGAATGAATTCAGTAGAAATCAGTACAAGTGTGAAGCAATGCAGTGCAAACTGTTCATTTCTGTTTGGAAATTTGTCAAGCCTGCTAGGAAACATTATCAAAGTACACAGAGAAAGGCCTTCAACTCTGCAGAGCTAAGTCTTGCTTTAGTTAAATTGACTTAAGTCCAGAAGCTTTGACCTAATGGCTTGGAATATCAGTATCTCAAGCAAAGACTCATGTACTGATCTATGCATTTTACATCTTCCCTGGTCATTGGTAAGCTTCTTGAACAACACTTTTCCCTGCCGATTAAGTTCATATTTATTAAGTTCGTATCTTACTTTAGAAAGTAGGCCCAAACTGTGATGCTCTTTCAGAAAGATTTGGCCAACAGTGCAGATGGGGAAAGCTTTGATACACTGAGTGAATAATTTGATTTAACTTGCTCTCCTCTTGGCCTCCTGCTCGTGGCCAGGGAAGATGCTGACACTGAGGGCTGTGCAGCAGCGCGGTGTCACGCAACAGGAAGATGGCATTTCCTGCCTGACACTTCTCACCCCCACATGCACCCTCCCATGTCTCGTGCTCTTCCTTCCTTTCTCTTTTCTCAACAGCCATCAGAAACATTAAGAAAGAATTATAATCCCTAAACCTCTGTATTTTAATTTTTTAAAAAGCTATCATTTAAAATACAAATAAATTGAAAATAGATTCTTAGAATTTACTAATTTAAAATATTTCTTCTTGATTATCCCTTCTGCTAGATCACTGAAATCAGTGGAACTATTCTATCTGATTTCCTTTGACTTTCCACGAAGGACCTTTTCCAAAGCAAAACACTGGATTTGTCAAGGAGTGTTAGAGTCACATACATATAAGCAGATCTTGATCCCCAGGTCCCTAACTCATTGAAGAGTTCATAGATTGATGATTAGTCACTGATGAGTTGTGCTTCAGCAAGGAAATCACATTTTGGATTCCATATTTTAAAGAGAACAGAGATCAATAAGATTTGCCATGTTATGAATGACAGACGGCTTGGACAGGACACAGGAAAGAAATACAGGCTAACAGGAAGAAATATTCCATAATTTTTACCAGTAAATTAATTTTGAAGTCTGTTAAAATTAAGTACTTATGGAGCTATCATTAATTTTAGATTCCACTTCTCTGTTTCCTACCTAACCAAAAAGCTTCCCAGAAATTCAAAAAGGAAGTGATCAAATCTTGCTTCTTTTAAATCCATAGCAAGGAAGATTTCTCCAGCACCCACAGCCCCATTAAATCTTTCAGCTCACATTTCCCTGAGTTCTATCAAAACACAAGCTACCCAAACATGTTGCTTTGATCCTTGGGGTACGTCATCATGGAACAACTAAATTCAGTAGTTTAAAACCTAGGTTTAAATTAAACAAGATGAGTATTTGAGCTGTTGAATCTAGAACTTGCCAAATCCTCCTTCTTCAACTGCATAGGGAATTTTTTATTTCTGCAATTTTTGATGAAAGCTTGAAACCTTAGACAAAGTTATTTAACACAGAAACAAACAAATATAGTGCATTTCACTGCTAATGTATTTTTCTTTCTGGAAATTACTAATTTAGGAGGAAGACACTTGTTTATAAAGCAATGTCATATTATCTCCCTGGTGACAGGCAAGCAAATGTGAATCCCAACATTAGCACAGAGCCAAAAGCCTATCGAAGTACAGTCCTGTGCATCAGACCTATTAGGATGCTCAGTTTCAAAACAAGAAATGACCATGGCACGAGAAGCATGTGGCTAAAGTAAAAACACTAGGAAACTGGTGTCGAAGCTAATCTGACAAATACTCAGCCTAAAAATGTGCAGCTGACATTTTGATAACCAACTTTTGAGTCCTGAATATAAATTTATCTGTGCACAACAGAGCAGATGGGATGCAAGAGGAAGAAGAAAAAGATGGGTCAACTCTCAGGAACAGCCATTTGCTTAAGCAGCTTAAAGATAGTCCCATCAGAACAGAGAAGGCAGAGTGAAAACACATCCTGGCCCTGATACAGTCCCACAACACCCAGAGTACACTTTGGGTTGATAGTGTCATCTATACATGTGGCCAATTCCCACATATATATATGTGCAATCTTCCTCCTGTCTTCAGTTGTTACTCACTGTAAATGGCAGCTTTAGGAAAGTAATATCAAAGACAAAAGCAACAAGTTAGAAAGGAATTTTTATCATTTGCATTTTATAATTTTATTATTTCACCGTTTTCTTTGCTTGAGCTTCTTTTTCTGAATCACTGTTTCTCAAAGCACTCCTAACACTGAAAACACTCTAGTCCCTGTCTAAGGTTTGCACTCTTCTAGCATTTTTTTGCAAGAAACTCTTGCTCTTGCAATGGAGCAGAAGGTTAACTGTGTTCAATACTAGAAACTCAGCTTCACCCATCAAACCCAGACCGTTGCTGTAACACAGTGTGCCTCCTGTTCAGGTCTGTCAGTTTTCAACAGTACTACAAAAACCAATAACCTGGTAGAAAGCTACAGTATAGTTTGCTTCTAAAAGCACTTTAAAATACAAGCTTTCAGCCTTTTGTGTGTGCAAGCTGAGGCTTCCTGTCTTTCCTGTGAGTTAACTGTACTCTGGAGGAAAGACAGGTTTAGTTATACCAAACTTTCTATCCGTGTCTATGCAGTTCATGAGTTTAAGAACAGTGTGTGGAAATATCTCCCTATCTATATGTAAAAGTAGTTGCTTTGCTAAATCCATCATACAATGGATTAATATTTGTGCATTAATTTTGAAAGTCAAGACAAGCAGTCTTAACAGAGATCCCCTTAGCAGTGCAAGAGAAAGTAGGTTCATCTTTTTCTGGCAACATTTAAATGCTTCATTTGCTAAGTACACTGCTGTTGCACAAAACAAAACTACAAGATCAAAATACGCAGCCAAGTTTACTTACAGGTAGAAAGAATCATGTCTGGTTATCCGTTTTATATTAAAATGGAAATGCAAACCTCTCTTCATCAGCTGTAACAGTAAAACAGCCCAAACTGAGCTCTTCACTCTGATCTGAAGCATGGTAAACCACAAATACTGCTTGACCACGCCTACTTACCTTTTATTTAAAAGAAAAAAAGCCCCAAACAGAGTAGAAGGAGAAAAAATGGTCTGCTTTCTACTATCAAACATTTTCTAGAAAAAAAGTTATTCAATCATTATCAGTAGGTCTAAGTATTTCTTTAAAAAAAAAAAAAAGTAAAAAAGCCACACCAGATGAAAATCACGACATTTGGTTTTGTTCAGATGGATTTTTTACCCCAACATCTGAAAAAATTCAGTTATCGTAAAAACAGGAGCAAGGGCTGAAGTTGCTTAAGGGTGAGTAAGCTCATCCAGAAGAAAGGATGGTACAGCATTTTAACCTGCCTTTCTTCAAAGGCAGGAGAGTCAGCAACACAGCTGCCTCCAGAGGTGTTCTGATCCTTTCTAAAATTAGCCATCTAAGCCTACATTCAACTGAAAAAATGCACTCATCTAGAAACTGGGTGCCTCAGAGTTTCTGGCATCCTAAGTAAGTATCAAGCCCAATACCAAGTAGGCAGGAATTATCTTCAGGTACTGGGAAGAGGCAAGTGAAAGGGTCAGATTCAAAGCACCCACCCCACTGAGAAAACTGCTGCCAAAAGTCCACGCAGCTAGGGCATGTTCTATTATACAAATTAATGATGAATATTTAATTATTGTAAAGAAATAGGCTTAAAGTTCATTACAAGCAATTAATCTTCTGATTTTCCTAAGCTTCATTTGGGTTTTAAGGGAAATATTACTTACAACATGATGTATTGTTGAAAGCATTAGCAACACCATACTTTGGAGGATCTTAGAGAAAGTGGGGTTTAAAGGAGTAGTTAGGGAAGGAAAGATGTGCTTGGCTTACCTTAAATGTTCCACATTGCTTTTTCCACTACTTTTTCTACTAGGTAGAGTAGAAATCCCTAGATTTTCCCTTTTAACAATACCTGATGTTGGCATTGATTGGAGAGTGGTTTTGGACTCAACAATTTGACAGGTTCGTTTGCATGATTGGAATAATCTTCCGAGACTTTGTCATTAGGAAAAAGGAAACAGGCAGTTGAACCTTTTCTGGCTGCCTGTAACTTTTCAATAGAATAGCATTAGAAAAGGAAAGCACTTCTTCCGAGAAAGAGGAGGCTTCCTCCTTTTGAACATAAAGGCAAACATTTAAGCAAAGCAGTGTGGGGATCTAAACATCTCCAAAACTGATTACAGAAATACTCAAATGCAATAATGATGGAATGTGTTAAGATAACTATGGTTACTCTTAATAATTTCATTGGAAGAAAACTTCACCATACTTCTCTCTGACTATTTGCAAAAAAACCTTTTTGTGCAATCTATTTGCTATTACACGTGGCACAATAGCACAAGTAACAAAAGAAAATGAAAACATTTCATAGAGCTACTCAGAAGGTGACTACAGCAAAAGTGGAGTGTAAATACTCCTCGTAGGCACTGCTACAATGTTAGGTTAACTGAAGTAGGCTTCAGCAAGGCTGTGGAGACATTAGCCTCTAGCAGAGGGGACAGGGCATGTAACTTCTAAGGAGTTCAGGTAATTCTGAACATTTCACCATGGCCAAATTAATTTAAATATGTATTCAATCTACCACATATATATATATATATAAAAAGAGAGAGACAGAGAGAGAATGTATGTATACACACAGAAGTGTATATGTATATATACACACACATGCACTACCATAATGCCATATTCATGCAAACAGTTAGTTTGACTTACGATGCACTGACAGTAAATTATAGGCTACAAATCAGTTGGTTCCAAACAATAGTTAACACTCAGTTTATTTACACACACATGCAGTATATCTTCTCTTATGAACAGAAAGCTTAGATCACTGTATGTACAGACAACAGACAGAAACGCGAGCCCTTCTTAAACACACTCGAGGATTTCTTTCATTTACAACCCCCTGTATATAATTGTGTGTTTAAGTGAAGGTAGGACAAATTTGTGCTTGAACATTTCAAGACAAAACCCCCCAGTTTATATAAATAAATGCATCAAATTTATATATTTACAGTACATACAGCATATAAATTATTTTACAATTAATCCAAAACATGGTACTATGGTTCACTGACAGCCAGTTGTGCTGAATCTTGGACTTATTTTTCATTAGTAACATGAGGACTAAGTGTGGGAGGTCTCTGGTAAGCCAAGCTTACAAAGACTCCAGGCACATCACGGCTCATGAAGCAGAGCTTTCAGAGTGTTATGGTAACTGAGGGCTGTGCTGGTAACAACTTATTATGTGCAAATCAAAGAGGTGCATTTCGTCTTCTTGAAAAACGCCCACCAACCAAGAAAAATAATGTTTCTGGAGAATCTCTGGAAACATTTCGGTGTCAACAAAAAGCCATTTATAGATGCCTTCCATTTTTAAGCATGCAAATCACTACTAATGCTACTGCCCATGTAAAGAGAAACCCAAAAAAGTGGACTGTATGTACATGAACCCAACACACTAAATGCAAATGAGGTTCCTGGCCCCTGGCCACATTTTCTCCCTCTATAAAGAGCTCAATTTTACAGCTATGCAATGCTGACTTCTCAGAGAAAATATAGAGATTACTAATATTGCTGAAGATACTGTGCTCATTTCCCAGTAACACATAAAACTCTCCTTGTGCTGGAGTGGATCAGGTATTACAGGTTCCCCACACTGTTTAGCAGCACCCAACAGCTTACAGAATCAAGCTCTTAAAAAGAAACTATGAAGCCACATCTCTGGAAAGTGCCTTCTTTCCTCTGCTTGTGCTTCCGTTGTCTTTTTTCAGAAAGCATCTTCACCCTCTGCAATGTCAATGATTGCATGAAGCAACTCTTCAAAAGTCGGGCGTTCCTCTGGTTTCTACAAATAAAAAGCATGCATAGCTGTGATCAGAAATCCATAAAGTTATGTTGATTTTGATAAATTACTGGTCATATAATCAGTCTTCGGCAAGGAATTTATCATTTCACTAGGTATGAAATAAAAAGATATTTCCTTATCTGGATTTTGAGATGTGTCAAACTCAGTAAGCAAAACCTCTTCTTTATGCTTTGAAAAAGCATAAATAGGTGTTACTGGACTATACTCTTCATATAATTTATTATTTTGCATAGTTTTGCACCTTTCTTTTTCTTCCCCATTCCCACCCTTCCCCAATGAACTGCTCCAATCTTTCTTTATGCAAGTTGTTCATGTTCCTAAGAATTTTGGGTGTCATTCTCTGATGCCTCTTTTATATCAGCTTTATTTTCTGCCCTCTGAAATGAGACTGTGTCATAGATTTATGCACAGGCATCTTTCATCTACTCTGTTTTCCATGCAGCTCCTTATGCATTATAACACCCTGTTTGTTTTGTTTATTTAAATGTTGAGTCATCATTCCTGGAGGTACTTAAAAGATGTGTAGATGTAGCTCTTGTAGACATGTTTTAATGGTGGACTTGGCAGTGCTGGGTTAATGGTTGGACTTGATGAGCTTAAATGTCTTTTTCAAGCTAAATGGTTCTACGATTCTATGATTGTGGCAATACACTGAGGTAGTCTCTTCGCTGATCTTGCTGACACAGTTAAGTTCACATCTCCGGAATGTCTGGGTAACTTGCACTTCTCCTCCATTTGTTTGCATTTAGATTTGTATAACCCGATGAATCTTGAAGCCTTGGTAGTACTCATTTCAGTCTACAAACCACTAATAAATTTATTAAACAAGGACTGAGGTACCTACAGTTAATCATGTTTCATGACAAAGATTGACAGAATCTTGCCATTACTTGTGCTCTGCTTGTGATTTGCAAGGTTTCTCTCTCTCTTGCATATGATGGCTGTTTAGATTTTCATGTTAATAACCCCTGCTGAAATCAACAAATTTTTAAGCAACTTGATGTTCATGGAAGTCCTATGAACACATATCAATACTCAAAGAACATCAACAAATTATCATTGTCTTCCTGGTAACTTATTCTTCCATTTTAAGGGCCATTTTAAGCTGGTTACCGAGTACGAACAAAATGTAATGCTCTGTAGTTTCCTGGCTCCTTTGAATAGGTTTCTTGAGCTACAAATATGTCTGTAATTCCACAACTCTCCAGAGCACTGTTGTTTTCAATCCGTTTTTTTCTGAATAAACCAACTGGTTTGTAAGCTTTAGATCTCCACCAGTTGATTTGATAAGTTACTGCTCTCTATTCCAGCACCCTCTTCTCCAAGACAGTATGTCATCTTTATTACTGCAAAAGAGCAGTTTTTCTGCAGCACCCCCTGTGGCTGGAAATAAATCACAGAACCACAGAACAGGTCACACTGGAAGGGACCACAGTGGGTCATCTGGTCCAACCTCCTTACTCAAGCAGGGTCATCGTAGACCACAGGGCACAGGATTGTGTCCAAATACTTCTTGAATATCTCCAGTGAGGAAGACTCCACAGTCTCTCTGGAAAATCTGTTTCAGCGTGTGGCTAGCCACCTGCTCAGTAAAGAAGTTCTTCCTCACATTCAGGTGGAACTTCCTGTGCATCAGTTTCTGCCCACTGCCTCTTTCCTCTTGCTTGGCAACACCAAGAAAAGCCTGCAACCATCCTCTGACACCTTCCCCGCAGATACTGATAGACTTTGATGTAGTCTCAGTTGTCTTTTCTCAAGGCTGAACAGATCCAACTGCCTCAGCCTTTCCTCATAAGAGAGATGCTGCAATCCCTTAAACATCTTTGTTGCCCTCCAGTGGACCTGCTCCAGGAGCTCCATGTCTCTCTTGCCCTGAGGAGCCCAGAGCTGGACACAGCACTCCAGATGTGGCCTCACCAGGGCTGAGTAGGATGGCAGGATCACCTCCCTTGACCTGCTGGCAATGCTCTTTCTGATGCACCCCAGGACACCATTGACCCTCTTGGCCACAAGCACAAACTGCTGGCTCATGGACAGCTTGGTGTCCACCAGGACCCCAGGTCCTTCTCCACAGAGCTGCTCTCCAGCAGGTCGACCCCCACCCTGTGCTGGTGCCTGGGGTTATTCCTCCCCAGGTGCAGGACCCTGCACTTGCCTTTGTTGAATCATGCAGCTCTTTACACTCTTGGTGTCCTCAATTACTCTCTCAAAAGTAGCGACAGCTTATTAAATGCACCTATCCTCTCAGAGACTTACTATTTTAGTACTACAAAAACTGTTTTATACCAATTTAGTTTTACACCGATTTGAGTTTGCTGCCCCTTTGACCTCTGTGAAAACTGTACAGTCAGTATCTTTCTGGGTTAGGACAATTAATACTACAGTATAGTTTTATCTTTCCTTAAAAACCTTTGGATTTGTATTTACATTCAACTGCAAGTTAATCTTGATTTCCTGTATAATTGATAATCAGATAATGAAGTATTCCTTTAAAAGTATCTTCAGTCATTTTAGCATGGTTCTGTAATAAACTGAGGCAATACAAAATCAGATTCTCCACTTCTAGGCCTTTCTTGACTGATTTTTTTTTTTTGTTAGCAGTATTTGTATGTAGATATAATCACAACCAGCACAGATTTAGCAATAATTTAATTTTGTTACTAAATGCCTTTGCATACTTAATCTGACAGTTCATTTATTTCATAGAAATTTCTTCAATGTTTTATCTTCTCATAGCTCTAGTTCAGCTGCAAACCAGAAAATCTTTGTCTTAAGGATAATCACATGAACAGCTGAGAGAGCTCGATGCACTCAGAACACTGCTCTAGAGAAGATAACTGCTGTTTCTAGATCAACCTTTATTTCAATTCAAAGACAAAAAGATTTAAAATATATATATATAAACAGATACCTCCTGCCAGCACATCATCATCATTTCATACATCTGCTTACAGGCCAGCTTGGGCCGATACAAGCGATGTCCTTGGCTAACCATTGTTACCACTTCATAGTTGGAGCTTTTTTCAAAGGGCATTTTTCCTTCTGTATATACTTCCCACATGAAAACACCTGGGGGCAAAAAAAAAAAAAAGTAAGTAACGAACTTCTTAAACATAAGTTTTATTTTGAGCCCAGGGCTCAGGATTCCCGACAGGTAAATAGTTTGAGATCCATGTTCTAGACACCGTTCACACATGTCATCACTGAAGACATCTTATTCTAGTAGCATGGGTTTTAATGAATAACAGGACTAAATGTGTCTGTGGAACTTTATCAATAATAAAGCCATGGCAAATGGTTTCTCTGAGCTTCTTCTCAGGTGTCTGAATCCTTCCCAATAACCAGAGCTTAACTGCTATTGATACAACATAAAAAATACACTTTCTTTCCATGATGAATGTCTTACCGAATGACCAGACATCTGACTTGCTGCTGAATCGGCTATAATTAAAGACTTCTGGGGGGCACCATTTCACAGGAAATTTAGCCCCTGAAGAACTTGTGTATTGGTCATCAAGGACATACCTAAAAAAAACCAACACGCCAACAACAAAAAACACAGACATTATATTCTTCTGTCAGCCTCCAAACCTGCAAATTTTAGTTTAGATTTGGATTGGAATATTAGAAGCTCATATTGCCACCTAATGGCCATGGGTGTTAGCATCACACGATAAAAATAGCTTCCCTGGGGCAGCACTACAACTTCAGCCACAACTCAGTTCATTTTTCATATTACCTCAGAGTCCTTTCTTGTGATTTATTAGCTACACAACATAGGTCTAGGCCACCTGCAAGTTAAACACCTCTATTATGAGAGAAAATGAGGCAAAAGCAGAAATTTCACGTTCTGTTTTCCACCACCCACTCTGAGTTCAGATGTCAGGGGACATAGAAGTTTAGCAACACAGAGATGTGGCAAAAGTCAAACCACGGTGCTTTGACACCTTTCTTGGAAGAGCTGCTCCCACCACTGCCTCACCAACACATCACCCACGCAGGTGCTAACGAGGGCAGGAAATTAACCCCCCTCCAGAGCTCAGCATCTCCCAGCCCTTCAGCTAGCACAATACAACTCTGAACCCTCTATCCCAAAAGAATCCCAAACTCACTGAACAGCCTCTTTCTAACATCTATTTACCAAAATACAGATTAACTATTATCTCTGCTCTCTGAAACACAAGCTCTAATATGTCTTTTTTAAAATGAGTAAGGAAATCAACACATGACCACAGAACAAGCAAGCATTAAAGGCACTGGAAAAGAAAAAGGCAAAAAAAACCCCACCAAAGGCTATTCCCTATAGAGGCCAAAAAAGATCATTCTTGTATGCAATTTTGCTTGGTCTGTGTTGCCTTTGCGCTAAGTACAAGGGTTTGGTGAATTTTTTCAAATCTCCATAAATACATTTTCACACTCACACATACCTTGTCATTCCAAAATCGGAGACTTTGACCACTCCTGAGTCACTCACCAAGCAGTTCCTGGCAGCCTGCAAGGGAATGGTTAGAGCTGGATGAAAAACTTGTGAGTCTCTTGCAGACAAATTACAGCAATCTAATCAGGTCTTTATATTCACTGCTTAGCAAGTTAAAACATTTAGCAAGTTCAGTGGTGTATTCTCATTACAAAAAAGTACATGTGCATCTCCTCTTGACAGTACCATTTTGACAACTATACTACTGTGTAAGAAATCACCGGAAAAAAATTATCACCTCAAGGGATTAACGTGTGGTGAAAATGGCACCAATACAGAATGGAAATAGGCTATTATATCAGCACAAATTGCTACTATTTATAAAAACTTCAGAGAGATTTTATTCTGTTTTCTTGGGAGAGAAAAACCTCTCATCATTTTCTGTAGAGGGCCGTTTTAGAGACTTGATTAGATCCTAAAGAGCCAACTTCATCCACTCAGTTTTCTGCAAGAACAGAAGCAGTTGTAAACAAACAGGCTGTTTCAAAAAGGAATAGGTATGTTCAAGAACAAAAATTTCAAAGAGGAGAGTGTTGCCTAATGGGACGTTACCAGGTCTCTGTGGATAAAGCTGTTTCTCTCCAGGTACTCCATTCCCTCACATACGTCTTGGCACATAGTAAGCAGAGTGTCTTTACTCAAAACTCCCCGTTTCTGCCTCAGGTAATTGAGAAGGCAGCCATGCTCCATGAACTCGGTCACGATGTAAATGGGCCTCTGTTGTGTGCACACACCATAGAGCTGAACTAATTTAGGATGTGTTAGCTTCCTGAAAAGATTGAGATCATGCCGTTAGTACTTCCTCCACCCAGTGCTAGTTCTCCACCACACAAAACTGCAGAAATACCAGTGCTAGTTCTCCACCACACAAAACTGCAGAAATACCACCTCCCCCAGAGTTTACTTATAATCGGTATGCAGCATCAGAGGCCTAGGACTGGAAATCAAAGTGCCAAGCACACAACTCACATCATTACTTTAGCTTCTTCAATGAAATCCTCTTCGTACATGGCACCTTCCCGAATTGCCTTGATGGCCACTTTGTACTGCGCCCTCCACTTGCCAAGGCGCACCACGCCGAACAGACCGCTGCCCAGCTCTCTCATGAATGTCAGTTCTGAGGGATTAATTTCCCACTTCTCTATAAAGCAAAACAAATTAAGGAACAGTTAAGGAACCTACTGAACTGGTAGATGATAAGGAAGAGGAAAGGGAAACTGGGCTAATAGCAAATTAAGGCATTTAGGTAGAAAATGTCTTAGAATTAACTTGAAACCTGAACACTTCTATACCTCACAAAACAAACTTTTATGTAGATGTGACCTTTAAGCAACTCCTGACTAACACAGAAGTCAAAATTCAAACTTTCCTCAGGCCAGTAAGTACATACTGATACTATCAGATTTGATTTCAACAAAATGCCACCACGGAAAGTTGTGCCAATGCATAGAAGTTGCTCACATCACCTGGTATGCCATGTTTGAAAAATGTCTATAACAAATCTGTATTTTAAAAAAGTAACCCCTCAACAAAGATCAAAGGGTCAAGTTTGAGTCAGAAATCTGGAGACTAATGAAGGAGCCAAAGGCACAGCTCTCTAATAAGGCAGAGCTTAAGGTATCCGTGGCAGAAAGCATGAAGGAAAACACCAAATTCCCCTGGAGCACCTGTGACACATTCTGCCTCTCTTCACTGCTGTCCCTGGCACCACACACCCTGGCACACCACCAGCTGTGTGCCTTTGCATGCTGATACTCTGTGCAAGGGTCTTGAAAGTATTACTTGGACCAGTGTAAGTTCACGTAGCCAATCAGACCACAGAATTAAACCTTTTCAAAACTTCTAGAAAGTATTGTAGCATCCTAGCATACATAAAATCATTAGGAAACACATGTGTAGACGAACATAACAGGCAATCACCATAGCTGAATCCTGCCGTTGTTGGTGCTGTCGTCTTCTTTGGGGTCACTGGGTAACGCAGCCTGGTAACGAGACCTGAGGTTCAATGATAATTCAAGAGACACAGTTTACTTCTGAAACAGTGCCAGGCAGCAACTCAGCCTCTTGTTCACTGCAGACTCAAATTAAAAATACGTAGGAAAATCAGTTACAACAAATGAAAAGTGGGGGTATGTTTTTGGGGTGTATTTTCCAGAACATCATCGGGAAATGCTGGGCCATCTGAGTTTGACGTAAAGATCTGGAAACTATAGCTCATGAGCGAGATTTATGCATAGACCAGACTTGGAAAAAAGAAGTATTAGTGTCTGTGCCTTGAACCCAATTCCCATACTCTCCCCATTCCATCATACAGTGCACAGAGACCAGCACCAGCCATCAGCTCTGGATCTGAAGTGGAACAGGGATTTTCTAAACAACACATTACTATTCTCCCCAACTCTTTTCTGTATGGGAGGGTTAGATCATTTTAAGTGGCAGTGACCAGCAGGTAAAAAGCTAGGGCCTGGAGAGTATTCTGGGGACGTACCATCCATATCCATCTGCTGTGGGTTACAGGCAGCTGATAGAAGCACTATGTGGAGCTAAGTGAACAGTTTTTCCTGACTTGATACAGCTATTCTTCTGTTACTCCGGGGACAGTAAGATTTTTATACTACATATATATATATATATATATACACAGAGAACTTTTCAAATTATTGTCCATATTGAAATACTGTGAAATTGGAGTTTTTCATTACTTACCTGAAAAGGAAGGATCCACAACTCCCCCCCCAAATTTTCATTATAATATTAAAATGTCTCAAACTCCTTTTCAAATCAACCTTAAGTGACAGAAAGAATCCAATCCATCTACCTGCTGCATTATGGCTGTGATATTCAATTATTTCTGGAATGGAGTTAAAGACATGTTTTTCTGCGAGGTAGTACTGTTTTGGTGATGTCACTGTTTCTTTTATATGGTAGTGTCTTATTCCTGATGAACCTTCCCTGGAAAAATAATAACAATAACAATTAGTAATAATAGCATGTCATTTATTGTGAATTTTTTAAGAGGAGCACATTGACAAGGAAAAGTAAACTGAAAGGGCCAGCACAGGTGCCCAGTACCACACACTTTGGGAACAGCCTGAATATCAAATATCCTAAGTACTGGCAACTTGCCTTCATCTCAGTGCTCAAACCAAGTTGAAGATTAACCCAGAAAAGGTTAATTTTCAGCCCAGCTCACACATGCAGACACAAATGCAGGCTGGCAGGAGAGAAGAGACCAAATGGGGTGGGAGAGCAAACCCTTCTTTAGGTGGGGGTTAAAGTCTACACTGGATTAAACCGAATGGGACCTAACCATGGAGTTGAGAAGTTCGTTTTAGTCACCCATCTTTTCTGTCACAGCAGCCCTTGTTCCTTTATTGTGCTCTCTCCTGGGCTTTCCCCCAGCCAATGAATTTGGATATGGATACAAACAGATTCAGACAAGACAAGGTGTGCAGAGAAGCCATGGAAACTCACCCTCCAAATTTTGTATAAAGGGAAACAGTATACAGGCCAGGCTGACTGGAATCTCTCACCACAAAACCACCTTCTTTATCCTAAAACACAAGTACATTGACAGTTTTGTGCAACTGGTTTTAAGCTACATGACGCTTTCACTTGGTTCCAGGACATGAACTTGCCAAAATAACTGCTTTAACTAAAGAAGGTATTTGAATGTAATTTCACAGTTGATACTGCAAGGCTGATGTGCTCACCTCATTCCTAAGGAGCTGCTCTGCCTTGCTTCTGTTCAGGTTTCGGCTGTACCACCTGCAACACAACATCAGTAAATAAAACTTCCCCAAGGTGCATGATTTACCTAAAATGCTTTAAGCAAAGTATTATGAAGCTAGAGATTAAATAATTTTATGATAAATGAAGATCAAGAATTGAACCTTTGATAACGTGCAAAAAAATCAGTCTCTACTACACTGTTCAGGTATCCCATAAAAAAGCCCTGAAACAAATCCAGGGAGATCCCACAAAAGCCCATAAAACTCAGGGAACTGATGCAGGTTTTTGGAAGAAACACTTGTGCAACATGCCCAGGCTGATGGCAGTAGTTGCTGTGAGGAGCAGCCCAAGGGGAAGGCTGCCAGCCCTGGGGAAGCAGCTGCCTGCACACCAGTCAAACCAGACTGCTCTGTCATTCAGTATCTCCACACTTCTGGGCTTCCAGGGAGGACCCACCTAGCAAAGGGGAGGCTGAAATTATGAATTAAGTGTCACGGCTGCACATCTCTGAGCTCTGTGCTGCATGGGCAGGTTAAAGCAGCCACAGAAGCACCAGCATGCCAGCCAGTCACAGAGAATAATAAAAAAAGGAAAACCAGGCAGTTCACAAATGGTGTGATGCAGTTGTTTTGAGCTCTGCTGTTACTGCAGTAACCAAGTAGGAAGTGGCCCAGCAGCCTTTAATCAGATTCGGCCTGTTCTGGAGATAGTGGTTTCTTGCAGTTGGTACATGACCTGGAGTAATGCTCCCTGAACTGCACAGTGACTCAGAATTACGGCCTCAAGGTGGTAAAAGCACAAAGTGGCTGGACCAGATAAGGCAGTCCAGTTCCTTCCTTCCCTTTCTGCCAGCCCTGCAGCCCGGCCCAGAGCAGGGCAGGCCTCTTAGCAGGAGTTTCTAAGATGAGAAAGCAACAAAGAATTCCCTCCAGTCAAGCTAAGGGCAAAATTCCAGATGAAATTCTGCCTTCTGTCAAAACATGGCAGTAGGAGCCATATGTAGCTGAGAGTAAAGTTTTGGCACTACTAATGTAGCTTTGAAATTGGTTTTATTTATTTTCTTACAGCTCCGTTTTATCTAAAAGTCATGAAGTATGTCCTAAATTCTCAGGCACAGCAGTTTATGCTGTAATGATGTTTGAGTATCAAGAACAGGTTTGGAGACTATCACGTTAAATTTTACCCTGATGTTCTTCAATAAGTACTGCCTAATTAAACAACAACTGGAAAAAGCATTAAAAAAAAAAAAGCTAGACTTTTACAGCTGTTAAGCTTCATGCGTACACTGAAACCTAAAATGCACCAAATTACATATTTTCTTGAAAACTAGAGCTTCCAAAATATCCAGTCTTTTATGTTTACTTGGAGTGATTTCCACCGTTTTCTCATCTACTGTTTACTGCTACAAACTTAGGACAGACATGTCACTTTACTATTAAAACAACATTCTGCACACTTATAATGGGTAAATTTCCTTCGAAGTTCCCCTTTGCCTATCAGAGAACTAAGAGGGGTTTTTTTGCTTTAACAGTGATAACCTAAATACTACATGCCTGATGGTTGTCTGACCCTACATTATAAATCCCACCACAATCAATGAGGAGAATGTGAAAAAATATATGCCTATTTCAGTTGTTTAAGTTTAACCTCTAGTGCTATCGTACGTGAACAGTTGCTTTCAAAATGCTAAAAATACATTGTCATTCTTGAAGCATAGGTTTCATTTTATGACATTTCAAATTTTAATTCAAGCATTCACTTACTCATATTGATCAAGGTTGTTAGACTTCTTTCCTGTTACATAGTTGCTTGGAATATATCCTTGTTTTCTAAAAAAATATAGAAAATATAATCTGAGTGAAAACATGTAAAATTGCATGCCTAGGAGACAGTTGTTTCATTCTGCTAATTACCAGAGGTCTCTCGATGTAATTTATTAATTACTGACCCACCCACTCTACTACTGATTATTCAGAAACTAATTTTCCACATCAACTTTCAGCACCCCTAGGAAAGTGTCACGGGCAGCAGAAGTGTCCAAGAAAACCAGCAGAAGGGGTGAAGGAGAGTGAGTAACCCTCTGCTGCTCTGTCACTCTTCTGCACTCAGAAGTCCCAGTCAGTCAGAGGAAATAAGTCTAGAGCCTGACACAGCCTGATAACTCACAATTACCCACAACATATGGCAACAGGAACCTGATAAATATTGAAATACGAAAACTTTCATCTTTGAAACCGCAGGGAAAATTCTAATACAGGGAATGTG
This sequence comes from Pachycephala philippinensis, assembly GCA_013397055.1. Classification (NCBI taxonomy): domain Eukaryota; kingdom Metazoa; phylum Chordata; class Aves; order Passeriformes; genus Pachycephala; species Pachycephala philippinensis. The sequence continues at coordinate 277,920 of VWZT01012891.1, read as the reverse complement.
AAGTTGTAGTCATTACAGCATCTTACTGCAATTCTCTCTCAACTTATTCAAAGATTTTCCCTAATGATCCAGCTATTAAATAAAATGCTGATTATTCAAGTCTGGAAGTCGGAGCCTGCTGAGCTAAATGTTAACCATATTGCTCCTTAATGACATGTTCCCCAGGGAAGTGGGAATACTATACCAGTCTAGTGAGGTTTTAAAGGATGGCTGGTGCTTTAATTGGGGAACCATAAAATGGGAAAATAAACATAACTGGAAAGGCTTCCAGTTCTGCAACTGTCTTTGCACTTGGGTCCCACAATCTATCTATCGAGGACTGCACTTTTTAAAATTGGTTTCTGCATGAGAATATATGGATGAGATTTCAGAGCCTCGGCCTAATATGTGTGGTCTAATACAGTTATTTGTTGACACATAGTCAATATAAACTTCTACAACACGAAAACAGCTTTATGAACTTTATAGCAAAGAATAAGGAACTCATTTTTACCCGTATTTGTCTCTCGCCTTCCACCAATGAATGTCGTTCTTCTCAATCACTGTATATTCTTCACCTTTCTCTAATCTTAAATCATGGTGTTCTGTAGGTTCAAAGTCATACATTGCCACCACTATCTCGTCCTCTTCATTCCCATTTTCTTCAACAGGAACAGGTGGCGGAGGCCTTCGCTGAAAACAACACAGCATTATTATCATCCCACCCGGCTCCATTTTTCCATCCCATTCACCCTTACTATCACACCAGTGCATCCTGGAGGCAAAAGCTGGGCTAGCCCTGTGGTGGCTGGGGGGGCAGCTGGGGTACGTGGCAGCAAACCATGCAGGTGCTATCTATGGGGTTGGTTTGTGCTGCTGCCCTGCAGCTGCCAGTACAGAGCAAAGCTGGCTGGCATTTGCTTTTTGCCCACATCTTCCACCAGCAGTACAGATACAGCTAAAAGATGCAGCTACTTTTCAGGGGAACTTTTTTCACCCCGAGACAGAGCATGATGCCCATTGATGCATACAGAAATAGACCTTTGCTCCAGGATACGGCAAGTATTTTGAGAAATGTAAGCTCTTTTTCAAAAAGCAGCAATTATGTATTCAATATTTTAAAGATTCTACCTACCACACTTTTTTCTGGCACTGAAGAGGACAATCTCATCACATCTAGAAACAAAGCACAGGACACAATTTATGCCTATTCATCTAGCTATAAATTTAAAAATTAAATAAAAGGTTTAAATTTCAGATAAGGCTATAATATCTTAACAAGCCTTCAGTAAGGCTTAGAAATTCAGAAAGCAAAGACAATCCAATTAAGCTATAGGAAAAATGATTAAATATTCTTGCAAAAACTAAATCAGCCAGCAGGTTACACTGACCACAGATTTGGCAACATCTATGCCACACCAGAGCATGCCACAGGGAACCCTGAACCAGCCCTCAGATGCAGAAATTTATGAGAAATAAAAAAGGCATAGAGATTTAAAAAAGCATAAGAAAATGAAGCAGTGTTCTTGTCACCATGATGACCTAAAGGTCTGTTAGTATTAACATCTGCCCTTTTAAAAAAATGAGCCCCTGACTCTTGCTTTGCTAAATAATGCATAACAGTTGTATGTATTTTCCTATTACATCTCTCAGATCCAAAATTATTTTTCTCCTGCACTGCTTTTTTTAGCCATTTAAAAGGTTGAGCTATATGTCGTGCTTTTTGTTTTGCTGAATCAGATCAGCCATGAGCCACTGTTTATTCTGCAAGTCTTCTAATGCAGCTTAATCCCCTGGTCTCCCCACTGCCTGTGCTGACATAAGAAATCATTGGGTGCCACAGATTTAACTGGGAGATAAACAATGGCTCAATTTCTTTTCCTACTGTGGAGTTTTCCTTAAATTGAGGACTAAATAATTATTAGATCCTTTGTTGGACAATATTGCAGTGCCACAGCAGTGCATGCTACAGCACCCACTGTGGAAGCAGCAGCACCTGCAATCTGGATGCTGGAAGATGCAGTGCCTACAGAAGTCACAGCTCATCCAGGTTCAGCACAGGGATGTTTACAAACCTCTGAGAAAATTCAGTCCAGTGTCTGTAAGCACATTAAACCTTTTTGTATCATTTTTAGCTTGGTGTAGCAACACTGAATGCAATGCAGTTATTATTCTTTCACATGGATATGCAGAGGTTTTAATAAATAACTGAAGAACTGGCAAGATTGCTAGCTGAATCTTTTTCACCATATGGTTTTATCCTCAGTCTAAGGTAAACACTTAGTCAAATAAGTTTCAAATGAGAGGGAAAAAAAACAAATTAAATTCAGCAACTTCAATAATTCCTTTCAGATTTCTGGATTTCTCTTTTCTTTTTTTTTTTTTTTTTTTTTGTAAGGATATTTTGCTGGCTTTTCTATTTTTTACAAAATACTTGGAAATTAATTTTGACTACTTTAGGCACAGTATCAATGATTGACTCTGCTCTTTAAATTTGCCTAATACCCAAGGCATTCAGGTGTGATGACAGAATTGTATAAAAAAGCACCAAAATATGCCAGAACTACTTCACAGGAAAACATATGTACTTACTGTTTTCAAAAAGACTATATTTTTCACAGCCAGGTGCTAATTTTTCTGTCTGTCTGCAGCATTGATAAATTCCCTCTGTCCAGAATTTAGGATGATATTTCACCATTATATTGCTGTTGTTCTTTATTTCTACAAGAAGAAAAAGAGCATATATTGAAAGATACAAAAAAAAAAAAAGTCTGCAAGAGGGTAAATTTCAATATATATTACAATATCTTTGACATGAGGCATAATCTTTGCTTGCCCTTACTTTAGCATTGCTTCTCTTGTTGCAAGCTTACATGGAGGTGATACAACAATCATAGAGGATTTATTTAGGGTAATAACTTTATTCCAGAAGGGAGTGCCCTACTCCCAACCTACACCAACCATCCTAGCAGGGGTTTGGTGCATCAGTGAAAGGAGACCCTGCACCATGCAAATCAGTCAGGCAGCTGTGTCGGCCCTGGGAGCTCTGCCTCCTCCTTTATTACGGCTGCAAGTGACTTAAACTCATCTACAAACAGTGTTCTGGAGGGAAAGACAGCTGATATTTATCTCTGTTCTGTGGCACAATTCCTCAGTTTGGTCTGGAAGGCTCCTTACCCTATGCTGTGGGCTTGCTGAGTTTCAGAGGTCACTCCTTGCCCTCTGATCCCCAGCCCAGAAATAATTTCTTATTACTTGACAGACCATCTGTAATTAGTGTGACCATCTGATGGTGAGAGAGGACATTAAGAGACTCATAAAAAAATCCTTTACTCACTGTGAAAGCAATTATCTGATCATATCTCAGCAGAGATACCTCCTATCTTTTTACATCAGCTTAAGGCCCACAATGTTGTCTAGGTAGATCCAAACAAAACTTTTCAGTGATGCCAGCAACTAGCTTGGATAAACTTCTTAACTCATTGTGCAAAAGCAGTCACATTCTTATTGCAGTTGCACTTCACAAAAACAAACTAGATCAGTCTGAGTATTTGAGGATCTCAGTGCCTGCTATCACACCCTGTCTATGCAAGCGATGAGCTGGCCCAATAAAAAACTAAAATTGGCAGATATAAGCAGCAGAAACTCTACCATTTTTCTTTGTAATTTGTTGTGGGTTAATGCTAGCCAGCAGCTAAGCACCCATGCAGGTATTCACCCACTCCCCCAACCCAGTGGGATGGGGGAAAGAATAGAAAGAACAAGAGATAAAAACTTTTGGCTTGAGATAAAGACAGTTTAATAACCAAACGAGAGAAAAAAGAACCCAAAAGTAACGTAAAGTAAATCACTCACCATCTCCCACAAGCAGACCCATGCCCAGCCAGTCCCCGAGCAGCAGCCAATAGGGAAGCCAAAACCCCTAATCCCTGTCTTCCTCTACCCCAGATTTTATTGCTGAGCACAAATTTATGTGGCCTGGAATATCCCTTTGGTCAGTCCAGGCCTGCTGTCCTGGCTGTGTCACCTCCCAGCCTCTTGTCCACCCCCAATCTACTCACTGCAGGGGCAGAGGAGGAAAAAGGCAAATCCTCCACGCTGTGCAAGCGCTGCTCAGCAGCAACTACAACACCAGTGTGTTTTCAACAGTGTTTTGGCCACAAATCCAAAACAAAGCACCAAGGTAACTCCAATCCGTGCAGACAGCTCAAGTAAAGGTATCTGCCTATGTTAGATGTTAAGTATAAGCAATTCCCATTACCTTCTTTCAGGTTCCTCACCCACTGATCCCGGCTTTGTGCACTCGGTGCAAAAATATAAAGTGTATTAGCATCATATACAACCTGGAGGGGAGAAAAGAAATAATCAAAATAACATTCACTTCAATGTTAATTCATTTCTTCCTCAAGAAACAGACAAAACAGAACAAGACAAATGACTGTTATATTTGGCAAAATTAGTGTATTCAGGCAAAAAACGCAGAAACTGGGAAAGGTTATTAAGGTTTGTTATTCAGATATGATGTTTTCAGGACAAATAAGAATAATTTTGTAATGGTATATTATCTTGACAGCATTCCTTAAAATGCTTGCTTCACACTTTGCTTTGTTCATTCTTCACTGTGTTTTTTCTAAAACCAATTCAATTTAACGAATGAAAGCTACTTTGTAATCAGACATTCTGCCATCTGATTCAGTATTGCTCTGGAGTGACTCTTTTTTTAAGTCTCCACTGCTTGTATGGTCCAAAAGCAAGTATTTCTCCGGGAGAAATGGATCAGAGTCACTGCTGCTCCTCTCCAGCAGTGGAATTCCTCCTCACTGCAAACATTCCCTCTATAGTAAGGAGGCACAGCATCCAACCCCATATTTTTCTTTTTCCCCTCTAAGCACTTCGTTTTCTGTGTTCATTTCCATTCAACTCACAATGAAAAAGAAAAAAAAAAGCAACAAGTTTTATTTTGATTTTCTTATTCCTATATAATTTCACGGTAATTAAATATAATTTAATGTGAAAGAATGACGACAGGGAAACTGGGCTGCCAGCTTATTTGTTATGGCAGAAGACCAGGGCAAGGCAGTTTCCAGTCAAAATTCAAGCTGAGAGGGTGGGGAAAAGAAAAAGACCAAGTGTATGTGGCCCGAGTCCCAAGGGAAAAGACTACAAGGGCAGCAGAGCTTGCTGGGGATGGGTTTTAACCACTGGTCCTGAACTACCTCCCACCAGCCCCAAAGAGACAGAGCATGAGCTCAGTATGCAGAATTGACAGTAGTTTTATGGGCAGTTATGTCCAAATGACTTGGTGTTGTTGAAAAGAGCACTGTAATTTATATATTTTTCAATAAAAAAACATACCTGAAATGGATATTTATTTTGACAGGGAATAATACCATCACTATTTACAACTTCTACACATTTAATCCTTGAAATATCCACAGATCCTTTTCTGTACTTTTTCTATAAGAGAAAAGAAAAAAAAAGAACATTTGTATAAGATAATCAATTTATCTAATTCTCTTTTTGTTTTTCAGCAGAGAGGTCTTGATTTCTTTTCCACTTATAATAGTGATGCCACTTGAACTGGAGAAGTTTGAAAACTGAGGGTATAAAGATCTGCACTTGTGCAAATGCACTGAGTACAGTAAAATTGCTTAGAGAAAAGTACCAATTCTTTCCATGGAAAGTTTCCAGTCACATGTAATCATAGGTTTAATATACTCTTCTTTACAAAAAATAACTTGAGAAAGAAGGACTTCCCCCTTGCTGAGTTTAAATTACGATTAAAACCGGTATCATCTCATCTGCTCCCTTGTTCTGTTGCTGAAGCCACCATTTGGCAGCTTCTGCTGTGTTTCACTACGTTTTCAGAGAAATTTGGATGCTACACCGGCAACACAAGTCCCTGATGAGACAGATAGAAGAAGATATGGATGTAACCCTGGACCAAACTGGGGTCTGTATTGAAGGAACTTCTGTGAACAAGGCTAGCAGAAGGCCAGAGAAGCAAGGTCAAAAGCACAGATCTAAATCTTCTCAGCTTTAGTCGCCTACACTGATAATGATGAACATTTTAAAGAAGGCACAGATGCTCAGCAAATGATGCACAGTGCATGGAGAGACAGTGTAGCTCAACACTCTGGAGGGGCAGCCCCTTGGAAGAACAGCTGATAACAAGAGGCAGGTGTGCTGGGCTTTAGTCTACACTTAAGTCTGCAGGAAGACTGTACAATGCCACCTCTCACTTTTGGGGGAACCAAATCTCTAACAGGAGGGAAAGTTCCTACTGGAATCTGGAACAAAACAAAAGCAGTAGCAGTTCGTGGCTGATAGTGAATTAATACACAGCAAAAAAATTGATTTGCCAAGATCAGAACATCCAGAACATCCAGTCCAGAGCACATCTTATGAAAGACTGACACTGTTCACACAATGTGAAAATAATTAGCAATTACTGAATTATTTGACATATACCAATCCTTACTCAGCTTCTCTCTTGGGGATGGAGATTCTTCCGAAATAGCAGAAGTCTGGTACAATCACAAGCAACTGAAAACACAGTCTTGTAAACAGAAGCAAAGAACAACTTAAAATACAGCAGTTAGGATTCCATCACCCTAGAAACACTATAGCTAATTAACCATGAAGTTTCATCAGAATTTAAAATGCATTTAGCACTCTGTCCCTTATGTAGATTAGTGCAGAGAAAACATGCATGAAGGATTCATGTACATCATGGTCCACATCAGGAAGAATGACAAGGGAGAAGTTCAGATAAAGCTGCAACTGTTATTTGATACCAGAAAAACCAACACACACAAGACAGGTGGGGTTTTTTAAGGGGAATGTATGGGAGAATTAGGCACTTTAATCAACCATAAAGAAAAAAAGTAAAATCATAAACATTACCATGAGCTGTACTACAAAGATTTATCATGTAATGCTGAAAAATAATTTGTACCAAGTACGCAACCCTGGATTTTTTTACCAAAAAATCATTTTAAGTCTCCTGTTTATTTTATGTCGGTCATTTCCAAACTCAGGATATTCTATGATTCTATGGTATCCCCTTACTTGAACACTGACCTAAAGTAAAACATACATTCATGCAAAAGCCAAAAATTGTTACTGAAACCTACACCACTTGGCAGAGCAGGTAGTACTGCTTCTCCCTCTCCCTGTCACTGTGTGGCTGCCCTGGCAGTTTCACGGCTGCCAGATTAGCCAAGGCAGAATGGGAGGATCCCAACGAGATGAGCCTTTTCATGAAACCCAGAATTCAACACTCCACAGAACTGTGCTGAAGACACCTCTCCAGATGTCTTTCTTGCACAACAACATTCAAAGAAGAAACACTTACTGCTCCCATAACTTATCTACCCTGCTTTCTGCGTCCAGAGGGGTACTCACACTGCTTGGATCCTGCTGGTTAACTGAGGTTGCAGGACAGACAGACAATACATATTGGTGGGGTTTTTTGTATCCAGAATCACAGAAATTCCTTAGAGAAACACACTATTATTTTATCTGAATCTCCCTCCTCCTGGGCTCAGAGATTTTCATGCCAATTCTGGCATTCAGTGAGTGCTCACTCAGAGGACACTGACAGGAGGACAAAGGACAGGAATCCAACTAGATAACCATCTAACATATGGGGGGGGAAACATAAAGGAAATCCCGTGATGTAAAGCACATCATTCTATTAATTGTATTTCACAAGTCATACCTTTGTATACTTTCATGATTGAGGGTGGCTGAGTTTGCTTCACCACAAGATGCTAAATTAAGCTAACTCAAAGCTGACCCACCTTACAAGTCAATCCACCTTATCAAACCTAATGTCAGGGAAGATTCTTCTGGCTTTGCATATTTTATATATTTAAAAAAAAAACCCTTGCATATGTGAAATTAAATACAAATCTACTGCTCAAGACATTTCCAGATCACATCAGAAGCAACAGTTATTAATGGCCACCAGCCTTCAAACTGCCAAGTGTGCAGCTCTGCTTCAGCTGAGCATTACTTATTAATAAACTGTGGTGCACAGAAGCAGGAAAGAATTATTCAAGAAAAATGAGACCACTAATAAATGAGACCACTAAAGAGACCACTGCAATTCCTCTCTCCTCCCTACTTAAATGATTTCCCTTTCCAATAATAGGACACCTTGCACACCGTAACTGTGTTGCATTTATTCTACAAGCCAAATGGGTTCTGTGGGCTTTATACCCAGCCATATAGCAGACATGAAATGCAGAATCAAGGCAAAGCTCAAGCGCTGAAGCAGTTGGGAAGTAGAGATGCAGGCATGAGCCAGCCCTGAGAAATTCACCCATAACCACTCTTTCCAACAAGTGACCTCTGCCACAAAGAGACAAAAATCAGTAAAATGGCTAATCATGCAATGCCAAAGCGTAGGAAGCAGAGGGAGATTTTTAAAGATGCTTTTTTGTCAGGTGGAAGATGGCTAACACAGTAGAAAAAGGTTACATTTACTGTAGAAGTAGCAGTATTTTACCAGAACATTCATGCAAGCTGTCTGAATGGGATACAAGTATTCAAAGAGGATTTGAAAAAATCACAGGTCAGTGAAATGAAGGGACCTATCAAACCTGGCCCATTTCTTTACTAAAGATAGTTATATGCCTCTAGAGAGAGGCCAATAGAAGCAAATACGGTTAGAACAGTAATAAAGTTACAAAAATACTAAATCCCAATAAGGAAAACAAATAGGTAAAATATGTGTTTCAAAGTCACACTTAACATTGGGGTTTTGTTGCAGGTTTCCTTTTTTAATGTATCTGCTTGCTGAAAATTACAAAAGGGGAGTGACTATAGAAAAACTACTATACAAAGCTTTTCAAAATGCCATTCATATTTCTTATTTACCTATGTTTCAAAATACTGATTTACAGTTTTAGATGTCCTGCTCCTTGCTCACAATGGGGATGGCCAAGTCTTTTTCCATACAATCCAAAAAGAATAAGCTATTCCTATTTTTTCTAACATATTAAACAGTAAAATGAAGAAGTCACAACACTAGAACTATGTTGTCAGATACAGAACAAATATAGGATTACACAATTCCTTAAGAAAAAATAATCTTAGAATACAGTAAGACAAGAAATACCCAAGTGTTAGATAAGTGTACAATCAAACAGCTGATCTTCTGTACATTTGGAATTACTCCTCTGCTGAATACAAGAGCTTTACAGCTTCAGAAGTCCATATCCTCACTATCAGATAAAAATACTTCTTCAGTGTATTTCCTCTTTGCTGATGAACATTTTGCACTGTTTACCCTCACAGAAGTATGTGTGTATGTGGGGGTGTTGAACAACGCAAAGGATGTTAGATTTCGAAAAAAAAGCCTCAATGAAAACATGCCTAAGTCAGCCTAGCTGGCAAGAAATATCTAGATTTTGTCTCCCCCCATGCTATCTCTTTCTCTCTTTCCTCGTTGTTCATATTATTTCTTTCTTCCATGCCTACCCCCATGTAGGAAATCCTGAGGTCATCAGCATGTGACCCATGGAGCTTGTGTTCTCACCAGCATAGCAGGTCACAGCACTACTTTTATGTCCTTTTATGGAGCTGCTCTTCAACTTCGCAAAACCACGAAAAGCCTGGCTAAGCCAACGCTGCCTGTAGACAGCTGCTCTGGCAGACTATGCTCCAGAGCCAAATGTAAGAGTATTTTCATTTTTGGGTTCTTTGTGGGGAGGGAAGTTGGGTCAGGTTTTTGCAGTTTGTTTCTTTTAATAGTACTGCCATTTATTAATAAGAAGCACTGACTGGATACTTCTGCAGTTCCCTCTTGAGGCAAGCAATTGCTGATTATGCAAATATAATTACTGTAGCTAGGTGTTAGGCAGCCACATTTTCCATTCCTATATTTTCCAGTCAGATGCATTGAAGAACGCCCTTCTCCTTTCAATTACTTTTTTAAGCTAGTATTTTAAGAAACGCAAGTACGAAGTATTTCTATTTACCTTTTGAAAATGGCTAGAATTGATATGAAAAGCGAGAGGTGGTTACTATTCTGATCTAGACTGACCTGATTCAATGTCTGACTGCTAGGAAGAATTTAAAGGGAAAAAAAATACAAACATAATTGAGACGAAGAAAGTTTTAAACCCTGTCTTGCAAATTAAGAAACTGAGAATCCATTACGATGGCCTGGCTGCTCAGCAGATGTCAATGACCAGCACTGGAGAGACCGAAAAGCACAAAAATAAATTCTCTGTCATAGCACTGATACAACTTCCTAACCATGACTACATTATCTGTACCTTACTCTTCTCCTGCAATGGAGTGGCAGCCAGTCAAATGTACACAACTGCAGTTATGATGCATTGCTGCAACCACATAAAAGTAAAGGACACATAATAAATCAGCCAGGTCTCCATCCATATCAGGCCTTAAACAACCTACAACCTTCCAGCTGTCAAAACAACTGCCGTACCTCTTCAGGTTCTTTCAGACAAGTCTTCTCTTCTTGGTTTTTAGTGAAGTCCACACTCACAGAGCTCTCAGTCTGTCCAGCAAAACTGTAGCATTTCTGCCCTATTTTCTCCCTGCTCAGGACCACCCTCTGGCTGCTGGGTGAGTGACACCTTGCATTCAGCCCTAACTCAGCCCCCATGCTGTCTGAACAACAGACTCGGACAACCTGAGCCAAGGAGAGAGGAGAGCCCAAGTCCACAGGCACCACAGGTGAGCGACCAGAGCCCAAGACAAGACCCAAGAGGTCGCCCAGCCAAGGCACCAGCTGCTTTAGCTACTTTCTCAAGGTTCAGATTAAGGATTCCGCAACTACAGAGCTGAGAGGATTTTTTGTCTTTTGAGATCCCAGTATATCTCTCTGCTTTAAACAATTGCTGCTCCACTTACCAACCCTTCATCACTGGCTTTTGGGAAGCTCATCCCTCCTGCTGCTCCTGCCCTGAACCTCACAGACAGATCCACATCTTCCCTGAAACTTACTGCCCCAAACCAGATGCAGGACTGCAGCTGATACCTTAATATCCAATTATAAGGATTTGGAGTCATGTTTTTTCATCCTAATGTAACATTTGCCTTTTGCACAGCAACAAGGTATCATTGATGCATATCCAGTTTATGATTCACGATCCTGTAACCCAGGTCCTGCTGGGGATAGCCTGACACTTTGCTACTTATTGCAGTTCAGTATCTGATCATTTCAGCATTCCTGCCTTTTTCACTTGTCCAAACTGAATTGCATTCTACAAAATAAAAAAAAAGCAAACAATCAAACCCACCACACACCTAATCCCAATATACCACATGGATTTCTAGACTTCTTTTTCAAAACATTTGCAGCTCCTTCAAGTTTTATGTCAGCTGAGAACTCAACAAGCTTCTATTCCAACAACAGTATCACTAGTGAAAATACTAAAATGTAGAACAGGACATTCCATTCAAGACACGCTCCCAATCTGAAAACAAGCCACCGATGCCTATTCGACACAGTACCAGCTTCCCACGTGCTCTGCAATCAGATTTACAAGAGGTTTAAATAGGTAATTTCTAGTGCTGGGAAAATGTCTCATTCAGCAGTGTCAAAAAACCCTTACTGGGATGAAAACACAGGATATCTGCTGCTCTCTGCTACCCGCAAGACTTGTTACCCCATGGCAGACAGAGCACAGATAAGTCTGAGATTATTTTGTTTTGTTTCTTAATTTTGTTTTGTTTCTTTGTTGGCTGATCTGCAATTTCTGCATCTTCCAGGTACCTTCAACAAGTCTGTTTTTTCTTGCATTTTCCTCTAAAATATCTCCCTAGATTGAAGTTTCTCAGCATCTCTTCTGCACACTTTTAAAAAAACCTAGGCCTTTTCTAGCCTTCTCTCACCTATTTTCCAGTTCTTCCTTCTTAAGACCTTTAAGACTCATCCACTCCTGTCTAGTCATAAGGTAAATATTCTCATCCATGCCTTGTCTACATCTCAACAACTACAACCTATGCTTTTCAGCTTCGTCTATGTCTCATTTGTTCCATCTCATAAAAATCAAAATTCTTGTAGAAAGATAATTACCGCAGATTCTCATTTTATATCTGACTTTTCTTTCAGCAGATGTTATAGAAGACAGGGAATCATTACTACAACATAACCAACTTTTTTTTTTTACAACTTAAGTTTCTTTATTAATTGCCCTTTACAAGTGAGCATTCCCATGCATCTCTTAAGCTGCTCCCATTCACACAAATAGCTTTACGTTATGTCTCCAACTTGAACAGTTTTCACTTGAAAGTATTTTAAGAAAGCTCTATCATTATAACCTGTGACTTGGAACAAAAAAAAGCTCCATAAACCTACTTGTTTCAGAAGCTATTTATCTTACATTAAAAAACAAGAGTAATCAGTGATCAGAAGTATTTTAATACTGAATTGTACTTTCTTTTATATAAAATAATTAAATCGCCTATGCAATGACTAAGGAAATCCCATAAATTAGGGTAATCATTTTAAAATAATAAAGCATAAGCACTATAGGAATACACAACAGTAGAATGAATTAACCTTCTGTTAAAAAAGTAAGTAACATAGCTGTTTGGAACTCTACAATGTAGTTATGCTCCAAAGGAAGTATTTGCACAATATGAGTGTCGCGATGAAGCTACACAATTTTACCCTGAAACCTGCAGCTTCATAGTGGGCCCCAGAGCTTTTATTTTTCCTTCCTTAAAATATCACCACTGTAATTTCAGTAGCTTCTGTCTCCTCTATATTCAAATTACAAGAACCAAACATAACCCTTACAGAACCCTTTTTTCCTTAGGAAGAGACTTTCAAAATGATCAACCCCCCCAAAATGTTCAGGTTTTTATTCTGCTTTTTTCATTTATATCCTGGTTGGTTTTTATCAGTTGTAACAGTTCTGTTTACACAAGAAAGTTTTCACACAAGTCTGATCCTAATGGCAAATGGACAAGAGCATTCTGCTGATGCCTTAAATATGCATCTCCCAAGTTCAGTTCCTCAGAAGCTGCCTTCTACTTGACTCCACAGAAACATTCTTCTAAATAAGACTCATAAATGTTTTCCCTCAGGAAACTATTGTTTGTCTTCTCCATAGAAGCAAATGGTTTCTGCACACTAATAAACAGGTATGTGAAGCCTACTCCAATATCCTCTGTGCAGCAGTTCCAGAGCTGAGGGGCATTGCAGCCCAAACTCTCCCCCTTCTCGTCCTCCCTTCTAACACTGCAGACTCCTGTCCATCCAAACACATGCAGGGTAACCACAAGGACCAGGATTTAGCCTCTGCCTTTTGAAAATGCAAAATCCAATGTAAACTATTTATTACTGTGAACTGTAATCCATACAGCAAACATGAACAAACAATAAAGATGCTAAAGCATAAAGAAATGTAATGTTCATAAGCTCATAGTCAGCTTCATACTCATGGTCAGTGCAAGCTGCTGTGGGCTGGAAAGGTTAATTCGAGCCTGCTGTGCCCTGCATGGAAGGACAGTAACCAAACCACACACACCAGCACAAACTAAAGAGTATCGCTGCTAAGCAAGCTGAGCGACCGAGAGAGAGAAATATCATGGTGAAAGGGAACATTCCACAGGTACAATAGATATGAGGATACTAACAGTCTACACATTGACAAGGATTTATAAAATTATGACCAGATCTGTGTCAGCTTTGTGGAAGCACTGCACTCATGAGAAACATCAATGTGGAAATTTTCAAACCAACAAACTAGCAGGACATCTCACTTGAGCAAGCCAGCTCCTTTCAACTACTCCACTGGTGAGAAGTATTTTAACACCTACATTTATTCTCTTTCCCTCATCACAAAGAATTTCCTTTGCCTAAAATTCCATCTAGTGCAAAAACCTGTAGTCTGGTGGCACTTTTAAGATCCAGGGAGATGCTCTGTGCATATTAGCTAACTAAAGCCTGTGTGAAGTATGTGTTACTTGCTATCATGGGTGTTCTGTAATGCAGCAGCATGCCTGCTCCAGCCGGGGCCATCTGACTGCCCAGTCCAGAGGCACCTTCTCACCATTCACTGAGAAAGAATTCACAACAGTCAAACTCACTGCCACACAAGGAGAAAGACAATAAACCACAAGTACTTAGTGAACAACCCTGATGGATGCAGTAGCTCGAATGCTATTTTTGTGTGGTCTGTCCTGTCGGTTAACTCAAGAGGAAAAAATGATGCCATCCTTTGCAGCCACCCTGCCAAGGAGCATGTGGGGCACTTGCACTGTGGGGCACCAGCCACCAGGCACACTGGTAAAATGAGTCCTCCCTCCCATTGTCCAGCTGATATTTACCGAAGTGTTTAAAACTTCAGCGATAAGGTGGGCTCCTAGATAAACACTTGAAGTTTGATTTTCCAAACAGACACAGATGAAAGTGTGAATGCACCAATCCTTCGAAAATAAACTCCGGGGAATTTTAAGTTGAATATTCCAGATATGAGGTCACTTTTGACTGAAAATGGCCAAACGTACCTAGAGCCATGCATACGTGCTGTTATTTCCACAAATGCCTCCTTGGAATCCAAACCTACACTCCATTCAAGACTTTTTTGGAAAACATCATACTAAAATTTCGGCTAAATTTTTGCTGGTCAAAAATACAGAAAACCATTCCAAATAAGATTTTTTTTTAATCACTGCATGAAATATTTGATTTTCAAACAAGTCAGTTAATTGCAAAAAAAGCAAAATTAAGCAAAATTGCTTAAATTTGCTTATTAATTTGCTACTGACTAGTATTTTTTGATTTCTTGGAAGAAAATAGTTCAGGAAAATGACCAGAAGCACACCCGAAGTATTATGCTGAGTTTTCAAACCACACAAAATTGAGGAGAGATTTCCTAATAAAGTATTTCATGCTTATGTTTCCTCACTAGAACACTACAAACACTGTCTTTGCTATACAACCAGGTTATCCAGCAAAGTAGCTCTACAATCCATTACTCCGGCTGACACCAGTAAGAATAGTGCAGCAGTCCTCAAGAACAAGGGCCAGTTTGGGAAAAAATGCCTACCACGTCTCACTTTCAAACTAGTTACTGCCGTCTGCATAAATGTGTTTAAAGCTGGCTTGGTAAGTCTACAATACATATTTGAGAATACTGTATATATCTTAAGTCTTTCTGACTGTAGCATATCCAGCAAGACGTTCTTTATAGTACATCTCCATACTCAGAATAGGAAGACATTTTACTTCTTCCCCACTTTCATACATTCATGACCAGTACTCTGTGCTTGGAGACCAATGCAGTTATATCTTACTACAGTGAATTTTCGTCTTCATTGCAAATGGACCCTATCACGTTCAAATTTCAATAGCCACTTTTGCAACATGAGGAAAAAACACAGAAAATACTCTTTCCAACAATGACAGCTGATAAACCATTAAGGGCTTCATGAAACAACATTAGCTCAGCCTTTTATTCCTTATCATCCTTGTTAGTCCAATATTGCACAATAGTGCAATGATGCCATTTCCCCAACAGCTACACTTACTAATTCTCAGAATTTATGACCAAGAAAAGAAAGACAAAACCAGAACACATTCCAGCTTAAACAGCATATTCTGACATTTTTCTGACATTAAAAATCTATCTCCACGATGCTTAAGGCAAGTCAGTTCCTGATGTGTTTTTATTTTCAAGCTTCTTAACATCCATCTTTTTTAACAAACCTAAAGGTGATACTTCTTCCACATTTTGTATCGAACAGCATAATGCCCAGAAGTTAAGTGGTAAAAGCCAAGGTCCTATTGGCTTCCTATGCAAAGCAAGTTTCCCATGATATTAATCATAATGGTAGAGCTTTACACAGGTGACCTAAACCAGGATTCTCCTTCCTCAGCCTTCTGTGTTTTGAAACCAGTCTTGAAATTCAGCCTCTTCACGGATTCTGTAGCTATGCTCCATCAATAGTTCACACACCTGCTCCATGACTTACAGCAGAGCAGAATTTTTAAGTGACAAAACTGTATTTCACCTTCCCATGGCAGCAGTGCAGTTCCAGCTCTGCTGTAGGCATGCACTGTCATTGTACCATGACAGGGGGCCTGATCTGCTTCAAAGCATGTATAGAAAGATTTAAACCAATTATAAGCCAGTTAAAACAAGATTTTAGCCTGTTGCTAGTAGTCATGTTTAGGATAATTTATCATTTATTATAAATTTATTGCTCCAAGTAATGTATATGGCACTTTGTCAGTACATGGGACAGGAAAAAACAGAGAAGAGTGGCTTCTATAATGTGCAGTTTCTGGTCAAAGAGCAAGTGATGGCCCACTACTGGCTGCATAGAACAATTAAATATCTCAGCAGCATTTACGTGAACAGTATTTGCTATGGTTGACTGCTTTCTGTTGTCATAAATGTTCCACTTCTGTCACCAGACATACAAAATGTCTAATTCTGTCACTTTATTTATAATCCCAACTTGCCCACACTTGAGTACTGACTAATCTGGTTAACGAGATTTACTTTAATCTTGCTTTTAAAAAGAAGTGGTATGATTATTCACGTGCCCACAAACCCTGGGTTTTTCTTGAACTCTCTCTACTGGACTTCTGTAGAAGTTAAAATGGAAGAAAACAAGAAAATACTTCAGATTGGCCAGAATCAAACTGGGAACTGCACACTTCCCTAGAGGAGCAGAACTCAGCCACCCTGGCAGACTGCTATCACTGCAGTTATGGGATTAAAATGAGGGTGTGAGATCCTCTTGCCTTGGGATTTCCATGCTTATCTTACCAATCTGGACTTTGAATACTGCCAAGCCCGAAATGAAATCAGTTGTAGCTACCCCTTTATCTGTCATGTCTTTAAATTCAACCAGCATATACAGTAGTCACATTTATTTCAGCAATAAACCCCCAGCTATTCAGAGGGAGCAGAATTACTTTGACGGCTAATAACTCTTTCCTCTTCACATAAATTACCTCAGCCAGAATATGCAGCTGTCTTACTGTAAATACATATTAATACCCACCATAATTGGCTTAAAAAACCCCAAACAATAACTAAACAAATAACTAAACCCACAAGCATCTTTACCATTTAAATTGTCCAGAGACATAAAGGAATAACTACCACTGTGTCACGGAGATCTTAGTCTTACAGTTGTGGTTTTTTTCAAAGAGACAAAAATATTCAGTAAACCCCTTTAAGATCAGAGCTCACTATTTTCACCTTTGAGATCAGAGCTCACTAGAGACAATATTGTTAATAAAATAAAATGCTGATTAATGTTTAAAAGAATCTAAAATGAGAGGAACAGTGAAAATGAGAATGGTTTGAGGCTGGAAAGTTATGCGTTATGGCTGAGCCAGTCAAACAACCTGCTGATGTCAACAGTCGGAGCATCCTGTTCTCCTCCACCACCTGGCACGGCCTCTGGCACTTGTTAGATCCTGCACCCAGCTAATGCAGCTTGCTAACCCAGCAGAACACTGATCCAGCAAAAATAAAACCAGATCAAATATCTTTCTGCTGACCTAATTGCGGCCTTCCAGCACCTGAAGGGAGCCTACAAGAAAGACAGAGAAAAACTATTTCCAAGGGCATGTAGTGACAGGACAAGGGGGGAATGGCTTCCAACTGAGAGGAGGTTTAAATTATATTTCAGGAAATAATTCTTTACTGTGAGGATGGTGAGGCACTGGAACAGGTTGCCCGGAGAGGTGGTGGATGCCCCATCCCTAGAAGTGCTCTAGGCCAGGTTAGATTGAGCTCTGAGAAATATGGTGTAGTGGAAAGTGTCTCTGCCCAGGGTCAGAGGGGTTGGAACTAGATGAATTTTAAGGTCCCTCCTGACCCAGGCCATTCTATGATTCTATGATTAGCAATTTTTTTCAGAGTAATATGGATTCCAAGAAGGGCCAGAATCATTTCAAGTGAATGGGGGAGTCTAGGAAGGCTAGGACAGGGATGAAAGGGACCTGCCTTTTTCAGCAGCAAACTGATGGCCTAGCATTGGTATAATATATATTTTCAGCCCAACTGTCTGTATCTTAGGTTGAAATATTTTAAGAAGTTACTGCATCCTCAGCTGAGGGCACTATGGGCAGCCCTGCTCAATCTCATTGCAAATAAAACTGATAGTTCAAACCCCCTCTCAGAGAGATCCACAAGTCAGTCTACTGGAAAAGCATTTTAGCCAGAGGACATTAACCTGCAGGGCAAAGGGAAAGCTGGAAGGGGAAAACTGGAAGAGGGGAAGCTGGAAGTGGTAACTTCTTAAAGGGTGACAACTAGACCTGCAAAACCTGTTTGTCACATTTCTATTTGATCTGAATGTAAACTGACATGGGATAAGCATGCAAGACATATTTCAGAGGGTTTCTTAGCCCCCACCTCTTTATTCTCTGGGAGGATGCCAGAGTCACCAAAATAGGAGTGACTGATACACTCTGCCATCCAGGGGGACATAAAATGCCTGAAAAGAGTCTGCAAAGAGGACAGAGCCAGGCAACTTCCAGCAGTGTCCAGTGACAGGACCAGAGGCAGTGGGCACAAACTGAAAGACAAGAGGCTCCATCTGAACATCAGGAAACAATGTTGGTCATTTTTACTGTGAGGGTGACTGTGCACTAGGACAGGTTGCCCAGAAAGGTTGTGAAGACTCCATCCATGGAGATACTCAACAGCCAGCTGGACAGAGATACTCAACAGCCAGCTGGTTCTGGGCAACCAGCTCTGTGTGGCCCTGCTTGAGCAAGGGACTTGGAGCACATGGCCTCCAGAGGCCCCCTCCAACCTCAGTCTGGGATCTTGTTCTTAATCCCTGACTGTGTGCAAGCTACCTTCAGAGAACAGACTGCTGTGACCACCTTGTAGCATGGTAAGTAAGGTCAATTCTGGTGCAATCATAAGGTCTGGCAGAGAAACATGCTTAGCAAGCCTTAGTTCTCCTGTACCCTCTTCTTTTATCAGACGTCAGACAGCCAACACAAGAGGTTGCAGGGTTCCCTCCATTAAGCTTTATTGGTTAAATGGCTTCCCAAGGTGTACAACACGTTTCACAAGCTACTGAAGTCATTTTAATCCTCTTCAGCATTGTGACAAACATGGAAAGTAGCCTCACTTAAGTGGAAAATCTCACCCTCAGCACTGAGGATATGACAGGGCGCTCTGGGGGCAGGTGACCTTGATGAAACTGATTCCGGAGCTTATTTGGAAAAATGCTGGTCTGAGGATTTGCATAGTTTACACCAATGACTTCTTGAGGAACTAAATTTACACAGAAAGTGGTAACCAGGATGAGTTGCTTGTATGGTCAAAGATAAACTGCTTCCAGCTTCATTTCAATTACCAGATTGCATGATCCACTCTAATGGATCTCATCTCTGCTGAACTTGGTCTGCAATGCACTGCTCCTATCACATGTTCTTTCTCCTGTTCAAATCCAGTTAATTGCCAGGTGCAAATGTAATGGACTCCACAGTATACACAGCCACAAGAAACTGCAATTGGAACTTTTTCTACATTTTCCCCACTTCATGACAGCAGCCATCTTTCACCTCTCTGGAGAGAGAAAGAGATCAGCTTTGACGACCACCTCTAAATGCTGTTTTATGTCATTTCTGCCATCCTGGCTATATGCTACTGCTCTGATTGAGAACAAGTTCACATTGACTACCAGGTAAGTTATCTACACCTCTGTCAACCTGCATTATAAATAAGAGAAATGCCAGCTCACGTTCATTGCCACTAATGACTATTTCCCCGATCAGCTCTTGATAGTATGATATACAGCAAGAAAAAAAGCCAGTATTGTACAAAAGCAGAAAGGAACAAAGGCAATCTGTAGTATAAATCTGTCTCCTACCTCTGCTCGACCTTCGTAGTATGTTAGCATAGACTTTGTGAGTACAAAAAGCCTCTCTTTGTAGTTTAGGGGAGAAGTCCTCTTCTTCTGCTGTGATCTTTTAATCAAAATCTCTTGTAGGATAGTAGTCGTATTCATTTCAGCCACTTGTCAGCTCTCTTCTAGCCATTGAACATCAGTTCCTGTGAAGATGAGGAATAAAACATTACCAGATCTTTGGAGGATCACAGAATTGGAGATTTCTGTAACAAAAAGAGCTTCTACTTATAAATGAAACTGGCTGAATATACAGAAAGCTGGAGCTCACCCTTAGCATCTGGAAGTTTACAGAAGTTAATTATTAGACTAAAAACTTCAGGCTTTGCTCAGCTGAGGGCTGCACTGGCATTTTCCCAGGAAGCCAAAAGCTGTACGTGACTGGGATGAAATAAGGTACACTGCAGCCTATGCCACAGAGAATATGGGTGAGAAGTCTGAAATGTGCTCCAGGCAAACAGCAGTGCACAACTGCTCTTCACCATAAACCTGTATAGAAGTTTCTAACCTGTACAGAACTTTTAATTGCTAAGGTCTGTGCACGTATAAATGTCATTTGCAAAAGAGTTCTATATACAAAATGGAAGATCATAGAATCATACAATATCCTGCATGGAAGAGACTTACAAGGATCATTGAAGTCAAACTCCTGGCCCAGAAGAGGACAGCCCCAAGCATCACACCATTTGTCTGGGAGCATTGTCCAAACGCTTCTTGAACTCTGTCAGGCTTGGTGCTGTGACCACTTCCCTGGGGAGCCTGTTCCAGTGCCCAATCATCCTCTGAGTGAAGAACCTTTTCCTAATATCCAACTTAAACCTCTCCTGACACAACTTCAGGCCAGACTTGTCACTGGTCACCACAGACAAGAGATCAGTGCCTGCCCCTCCTCTTCCCCTCATAAGGAAGTTGTAACTGCAATGAGGTCTCGCCTCAGTCTCCTCCAGGCTGAGCAGAATAAATGATATCAGGCATTCTTCATATGGATTCCCCTCTAGATCCTTCACCAATCTTGTTGCCCTCCTTTGGATGCTTCCCAACAGCTTAATGTCTTTCTGACATTGTGGCACCCAAAACTGCCCCCAGCACTCGAGGTGAGGCTGCCCCAGTGCAGAGCAGAATGGGACAATCCCCTCCCTTGCCTGGCTGTTGATGCTGTGCCTGATGCCCCCCAGGACACAGTTGGCCCTCCTGGCTGCCAGGGCACTGCTGACTCATGTTCAACTTGGCATCAAGTGGGACCCCCAGGTCTCTCTCCAGAGTGCTGCTCTGCAGCTTCACATTCCCCGGTCTATACACACAACCAGAGTTGCCCCATGCCAGGCGCAGAATCTGGCACTTGCCCTTGTTAAACTTCACAAGGTTGGTGATTGCCCATCTCTCTAATTTATCAAGGTCTCTCTGCAGAGCCTCTCTCCGCCCTTGAGGAAGTTAACAGCTCCTCCCAATGTAGTATTGTTGGCAAACTTATTTAGTATTCTTTCAATCTTGCATCCAGTTGTTTATGAGGATGCTGAAGAGCACTGGGCCTAAACTGAAGCCCTGGAGAACTCCACTAGTGACCAGTCATCAGCCTGATGTAACCCCATTTACTACAACCCTTTGTACCTAAGATGGATCAGTAAAAGTAATTTTGCAAATTTACCCCAATTTTACTAATGAAAATTTTCAGACACAAATGGTTATTTAGAAGGCGTCAGTTTGAGAACAAAGAACTTAAGCTTATTTTTTCAGAAACTGCCAAGCATATGCCTTCCAGCTTCTGTTTAGAAAGACTTCATACTGATCATCAAAATCAAGCAATTTAATTCAGATGGTTTTGGTCAATCAGTAATGTCAAGCTGCTTTAAATTCTACACCACGACTGATACCTGCAGGACAAACTTAGGAGTACATAAAAACCAATGCACCCACAGCTACTTTGTTTGCAAATCTGGCTCCAGGATCCTGCCAGAGCCATAGTCAGGTAATCTCTCTGTTCTCTGCAATGATGCCAGCTTAAACACAGCTGACCTCCTCCCTCATCAACTTACCACTGTCCTGTCATGCCACCCTGCCTTGTGCAGGTGCAGGCGTTCTCCCTGCCGGGCTGGGAAGCAGGTTGGGGATGGGATCCAACCAGACATTTCATCATGCAGCACAGGCAGCTGCCTGCACAGACTCATTAAATGAAGTGGCACGGAGGCAGGAATGAAAGGTGTGGGAGAGGTTGTGGAGAAGCTGTTCCAGAAATCTTTTCCCCACTCCCTTCCCCTTTGCTCACTTTCTGCCAGCCCTGCCCATGGCACCACCTGGGCCCTGCCTGAAGCTGTGCTCCAAAGCCAGGGGAAGTTGCAGGTGCAGACCTGGAGAGCAACTCAGGCTAGAGCAGCACAGCTGGAAGCTGAAGCCATGGCTTGAAGAAGGAACAGCAGCATCTGCTGAAGCACCAGTGACTGTGAACAATCTCTCAACTGTGTGGAGGGGGTGGGGGGATAACCCAAACCAAAGCCCTAGAGTAAAACAAAAAAATAATTCATTTTTCACAGGGCTTACTTTATGCACCTATTTACTTCTTAGAGTATTTCAGAATTCACTGGGGAAATAGCATGCATATTTTTCTCTGCAGGCAACATAACTTCCGCATGGACAAAACAGTACATTTCACAGAATTGTGCAGAGAATCTCGAAAAACCACAAACCTCCTCACAACACTGCCTTAGACAATTCCATTTTTAATAAAATCAAATGTAAACAAACTCACTTTAGCGGGTCTCATTTTGTGAGCAATTAATTGCTGTCACAATACTTGAAATGACACCCTTTGCCTTCCACTCTGGTCTTGATACTACTTTTCAGTCCTTGGTTTGACCAGCTGAGCTCTCATATCCCATACTGCTGCTATCTCAACAGCTGGAAGTAGTTAACTGCTTTAAAATATCCTTTTCTTTTCTAGGAGTACCCTCTTCATATGTTAAAAAAAATATTCAGTGGTTTACATGGAACTACAAAATAAGACCAGGCTAGGATGCACTAGTAAAAGATGATAATTGGACTGCAAATGGGGATTATTATTAATAATCTCCTTTTGTTATTTCTCTTTTCTGATATGCATACACACATACATTTTATTGGTCATCTGTCATATTGCATTCTCGGAAGAAGGCAGATCTTTTTTAATCAGTAATTGTCTTGGATATGTTATTTAACTACTAAAGCTGCCCAATTCTGATTTATTGCTCTTCTAAAAATAAATTGGCAATCTTAAAGGTAATTGCAGAAAGAAGAATACTACCATAAACTGAAAATACAAACATTGTTCAAAAAATTAAAAGTCAGTATTAACTTTCAGACCAGCTTAATGCACACAAAACTTTAAGGGTTCCCATCACAGGCTCTCCCACTCAAAATAATTCTGCTGTTCTCAATAGTAAAAATCCTCTGTTTGTACTTAAGAAAAACATCATTATTATCCATCTTATGAACTGTGAACTCAGAGGTCCCTAGAGTGCTGCATTAGAGAGCACAAGAAGGATTCAAAGTTAACTATGATTTCAAATCTCAATAGTAATAATGCTAATGTATTTCATTTCTCTACCAGGTTACATTAACATGACACACAAACCAATAAAATGCTTTTGACAAAATCAGGGTTAAAAAATAAAAACTTCAGTAATGTAATTGGTCAATGTCTGCACCTGGTTGCTACACTGAATTATCGCTGCTATGAAGATTTCAGCAGATTAGAACCAGTTTCCCAGGTCACAAGATCAGCCTTTGAATCTGCATTTGGTCACACAAACCTGCTTTATTTGGGGTTATTTCCACGTCAGTGGCTCTAGACACATTTCTGTTTTGATAAATAAGGCATACGATAACTGAAAGCTCACCTATTATTCTGGAAGTTCTTTTTCAAAATTGCAATACTCCATTAAGAAGCCCCTGTAACAGCCATGCTTACCTCTTATGAAACCCATATCTCACCACTTCTCTTCAGTACAGTTTTAGACATTTTCTGCAGATTTTCCCCACGCCCACTTCCCCCCAAATACTCCATTGTTCCCAGACCATCCCTCAGAACATGAAGCTGTTTGCATGACACACTGTTATCTTGTTATAAACAGCTGTGGGAGTTTCAGGCTGACACCCAATATAAACTTTACACAATATGACTCGTGCCAAGGAATTGCCCTGTTCCCTGCCAATCTTGGTTACATGATAACAAATACAATCTAATTTGCAGAGATGCTGAAGACTCAGAATTATGGCAGAAATCAGAAAGAGCTGAAGATTCTCACCTTTTCTCAGGGCAGGAAAACATTCTCAACTTTAAGTATCAAAATCTCTGCATCAGCTTGTGTTTCCCTTCTTCACATTATACAAATGTTAACCTGTATAGCCATGAAGTCACCATACACCTTCATCAAAATAAATGAAAACGACTGTTCAGATAAGCCTTCTAAGTCAATATTGGTCCAAATGCACAAAGTATGTTTTCACTTACAGACAGAGCTCCTTATGTATGCCACCCTTCCCAGTTTTCACTGGGGAAAACTGAGCCACTAAGTGATGTGGCAAGCTCAGGTGTTGCAACACGACCCACGTATCTTCTGGTTCCCACTCCCAGCTCCCGGATTGTGTTTGTTTATTGAAACAATTAGTCACCATAAGCTGGCTGGACTGTAAGCACCTTTAACATTCAAAAAGTTGAATAAACGCATGAAATTCCCAGTGCAAGTTCAAGTGAGTAGAAAAGAGAAAGTGCATCCAGTCTGATCGGGGCTTCTCTGACCCAAATGTAACAAGTAAGTGTCACTTTTTAAGGCACAAATCTTTGTATCACACATAGTCATGGAGGGGCTCACAAGAAAAAACACATTCTGAAAAACACACTTATCACACTGATACAAAAGGAACACTAGGAGGAAATACTTGTGGCTGCAAATAAAATCAAGGTGGAACAGTTTTCTGAGTTTCAACACCTCCTCCTTAATGATGGTAACATTTCCCTAGGAATTTGTGTCCTTCAGTGCAAAGTCCTAATGCTAAGCTGATGGGCATTCAGGACAGACAATCCCTCTAACAAATCAGCATCCCCAGCTTTCTGACTTGGATTGCATGCATCGTGCACAACTGCTCTTTTTCAGATTTGGGACACATCAATCCACACCCATGTCAACTCCAGAGCTGGATACTTAACATTGAAAATGTACCTCCTAGGGTAGTAGATTAAAAAAAAATATAGAATATTCACTACTTCAATTCTTGAAATACCAATCAAAATATCGATTTTAAAAACCCAAGTGGTACCTTTTAATCCTTCCTCAAATATGTAAGTTTCAGAATATTTTTCCTCCTTCGTTTTAATTAATTCAGATCAGTTGGCTGATCAAGCTCATACTGTGTCCCTGCAAATGTCTGCAGTGGGGTAAGGGAACAGGCAGCACAGGGCTCCTCTGGGCAGAGAGCAGAAACAGTGCAGAAGGAACAAGAAATGGAGAACTCCTTACCCTGTTTTTTTCTGCTGGAACTTCTGTTGCTTTATCATGAAAGTACAAACTGAGTTACATGTGAACAGTTATTTACATAAGTATCCAGCACAGGCTTATTTGAATAATTACCACTCAGTGTAAGCGAGGGTTGCAAAATATACTCTTGTACTGCCTTTTTGCCCCACATCTAAGGTTGCAAATTCAAACCCCAAAAAATTAAATACAACTGTTGTTAATCCCTGTTCAAAACGTAAATTTCACAGAAATGAAAATAGAAAAGATATATACTTTAGCAAAAATCTGTGATAATTTTAAAATTCAAATTCAGGAAAAAATACTGTAATGACATACAAAATGTATCATATCCAGAAAAAGGAGAAGTAAAAAATATTTAGAAATATTTAGATTTACATTTTTCCTCCTTTTTTTTTTTTTAACAGCAGACTCTCAGAAACCACTTCTATCATATGCAAGTTTGGATTTTTTTTAACTGTCAGAAATGTAGTTTGGGGGGACTATTTTCTAATAGATTTCAAAATTATAGCCAAAGGTTTGCAAAACCTTAGTTTCTCTTTGAAAATCAGCCAAACAATAACTGTCTAATTTTATATATGATCAAACCCTGAGAAAATAAATATCATATTTTCCTGTATGAAGTTTAGGGTTAAAAGTAAACAGGCTAAGGGGTAACTCTGTGACAAATCTGACTGGAGATTCTGAGACCATGTGATGTTGCAAAATATCCTTTACTCAGCTGAAAGGTACTCACACAGAAGGAGCATTTTATCACAGTCAGAATCAGTTTTACAAAATTTCTTGGAAACAGGCTCACTACATTTTACATCATACAGCATTTGTTTCCTTTTAGCATTCTAACCTCGGTAGCTGGCGTAAGCAAAGAAAATGATGAAAAGTGATGGTCCCTCTTACATAGGGGCAGTTGGCATCGAGGTGGTTCACCACGCCAAACTGGAGCATCAGCTCATCAAACCTTGCAAAAGAGAAGTGGAGCCCAAGTACACAGAACAGCTCAGGAAAAATGGTAAGAGCACCAGAAGAGTTTATTTTCCCCTTATAACGATGATTTAGGAGAATGGCATGTACACATCTTCAAATCATTTATAAACTCAGCTATTGCTCCTTACTGGGATTTCCTGCAAGCAGTACACTCCAATTACTAAGTTATCCTTTCACAGCTTTATAGGACACCTTCTTCACAACTAAATTATTTAGGAAAGAAACCTCTGCTTTACGAAACAAAAATTACATTATTACCATCCATGACGTAGAAAATATGTTGACATGGGCATTTTTTCCTTGAAATTATTTAGTACTAAGTTTGAGTTAGCAACGCTATGGGATGCCATATAAAGGATGGACTGATCCATTCTCACTATCCTCAACAACTTCTTGTATTTTTATTCATTCCTCTAAAGCTGAGTATTTGCAGCTTGTCTTATTCCTCCCACACAAAAACTTTGCAATATTTATAAACTTGCACTGACTATTTTGCCTTCAGTTTATTCAGATCAAAAACCTCTATCATTTGTAATGTTCTTTGCTGCAAGATAATAAAGCTGAAAATTAATTTGGAACATGGGAAAGCAAGGCACCAAAAAAAAGACACTGAAACATCAGTATCTGATATTAACCCTTAAAAGGGAGACAGCAGATTCTCCCAGGTCCAGACTTCATAGCTCAGGTTTATTTTTACTCTAAACACCACGGATAAAGCAGAGTGAAAATGGCAAACAATTTTCTGCTGACATCCAGCAGTTTTTGCCCTCTATGGTGCCATCACCAGGACTTCAGGGTGCTGTGAGGAGTTTGACTGTAGCTGGCAGAGCAGAGTCTGGATGCTTCACTTCCACATAGAGCAAGGCTACTCCACCAGTACCCCGCTGGCTGTGGCACTGGGTGGACATTTAGCAAAGCAGAGTGCTGCCTCAGCCTTTTTTCCAAAAAACCCCTCCCGATAAGAAGGGAAGAGAAACAGTAACACCCACTTACTAAAGAAACAGACAAAGATGAGATTGGCAAAGGAAATGAGTGATGCTTGTGCAAAAGATTTTCCTACTTCTCCAGGAAGCCGAAGATTTAGAGGGCTGGAAAAACAAAAGCTCTATTAAAGCAGAGGTTGAACCTAACTCTGTTATGGAATCCTAAAGCTCACTTTCAAGTAGGAGGACAATTGCTATTGTACACAAAACTGCAAATCTGAGAAAAACAAATCAAATCTATGGGAAAGAAAAACATAAAAATAAAATAGGTCAACAGTGCCTGAGGGTATCCTTCTTTTTAACTACTGTAGAGGGGTCAACTTAATTCCCTTTCTTCACAATTTGAACTTGCTTTCTCAAATGTTATACAATCTCAGGTAAGCACGTGATATATTATACCAAAAATAACCTCAGTTTATTTCAGTATTCAAGACACTCTTTTGACATGGTCTGAGTAAAATACTGAAATGCATACAAATTATGACTGTCTTTATGCACAGGGAATGACTAATACTTCCTCAGTTATTTCTCTTTCCAAACACTCCAAGACCTTTTTTCCCTAAACAACTGCTTGCTCTCCACCTACTAAAGAACTACTTGTTCTGCCCCTGCTAGACTGTGTGGAAGCTACACAGTAAGAAATACTTCAATAAACATGAGAACTTCTGCTGAAGACAAAGCTGTGAAGTTGACTCAGAGGATGAACTACTGGCCCCATCTCACATATTGACTAATGGATGTATTTACCCTCAAAGTCTTTATTTTGAGGTAGCGTTATAAGGTCACTCCATAAATGTTGCTTTTTGACATCTACTGAGCAACTGACTAGTCCAACAGACAGTACTCAGTAGGTGTGAAAAAGCAACATTTATCTATATCTAAATAATATATCTAAAGTTACAGGTCAGAACTGCCTTCCGTGCATGAGGAAAAACCCGAGGCAGTGAGTGGGGAACAGAAAACATCCAAGTTCCCATTTGTCAAGTTTTTCCTTGTTGTTTTCAGCAGGATACATCCCCTCCACTACAAAACAAGCGCAAGAGGTTGAACACAAAATGAACAACCATTTACATTTCAGCTGAGATGTTGTACTACCGTTCCCATGCATGGCAAAGCAGTGGTGTTGGCAAGCTCAGCGTTCTTATCTTGTGATTACAGACTCTCTTACCCTGTTATGTTGGATAGGTGTGCTTATTTTGGCTGGGGTAGAGTTAACTTTCTTCACAGTGGCTAATATGGGGCTGTGTTTTGAAACTGTGTTGATAATACAGAGATGGTTTTGTTACTGCTGACCAGTGTTTGCCCAGAGCCAGGGCCTTTCCTGCTTTTTGTACTGCCACACTGGCAAGGAGACTGGGGATGCACAGGAAATTAGGAGGAGACACAGCTGGGACAGGTGACCCAAACTGACCAAAGGGATATTCCAGACCATATGACATCATCTCAGTATATAAAGTGGGGTGAAGAAGGAGGAAGAGGAGACATTTGGAGTTACGGTGTTTGTCTTCCCAAGAAACTGTTTTGCATGATGTAGACCTGTTTTCCTGGGGATGGCTGAACACCTGTTCACCCACAGGAAGTAGTGAAAGAAATCCTTGCTTTTACTTGCATTTCAGCCACTTACTAATAGAGTCTCCACACACAGGACTGAAAAGCCAGGCTGTGACCTTGAAGAATCTCTTCTTCACATACAGTGCATCCTAAGCAACAAAGAATACCAAAGGACTTCAGCTTCACTCATGTCAATATATACATATTAATTCAGGGGAAAAGTTTCTCACTGAATCTGAAAATAAACACAACTGAGGCAGTTGCTGTGGTCTAATTCTGGCTAATGCAAGGTAGTGAGCATCTCTAGCAAAGCAGCTTATTATCTCTGCTCTCCTTGATGTCAGATCTCAGATGTTGAGGTGTTTCAACTGCTGCAAGCTAAACTGGGAATGAGAGCACTTGTCAGGTGTCACAAGACATTTATGGTCTTAAGGAACAGCATTCAGCTTAAACTCTTTGAGACATCATGCAATACAGTTATTAATGCTTTATGGTATCTTACTCCACTCTGCTTATCTATGGTGAGACACAAGGATATTAGAGAATCAGTCAAACATCATCAGAACTTGGGCTGCCATGATCCAGTCCCATTGAGGTCAAAATTACAAGAACTAAAGTTAAGGCACTGGAAAGGTAAGATAAGACAGTCTTTTATGGCTAGGTCTCAGGTTTTCACGGGGAGTGCCTGCATCACACTGACTTTGAGAGTTAGTTTCAGTTTAAGAGATCAGAAACGTAACTAAGCCAAATTGAGGGTATTTTGATGCTTGCCCATGACTTTTATTTTTTTCATCAGAAAGCTGTAATTCCCTTCATGGTTGGAGAGAGTGCCTTGGTGGGAAGAGAAAGCTGCTGTGGTGGCAAAGAGGCTGTCTGCAGCCCCTGACACAGAACGATGGCCCTCTTCTCACTGCTGTCATTCTCCCAAACTCTCTGCTGATAAAACAGAGCCTCACAGTTCACCTGACACACTGGGGCTGTAAATACGTCTCCTTCAACAACCAAGCCTGCTATATTCAAGGAGCACTGAGGATGACCAGCGCCAGCTTTGAGGAGGAGATGGTCCTCATGGCTGACCACGACAAAGCAACTGAGACAGTCCAGCCAGCCATGGCCTGAATGAAACAGTTGCCTCAAGGGAAAGCAAAACCACATGCGACTACATAACTAAACATGTAACAGATTATGTGTAAGCAAGCTGAATTCATGTTGCAGTGGCAGCTTTGAACCAGCCACTCTTAATACTGGAGTGTTAGATCTCTTTATGTTAATAACCATTATTTTAAGCATCTTTTCTGGATACAGATTAGGTAGAAATTTTAATTTCAAAAGATCCCAAAGTATACTTAAGATTACCAGTTTAGAGGATCTCTCATGGGACAGAAAAAGGCCCATTCAGCTCAACTCACTTTGCACATTAAGACCACATCCCTTGAACTGGGTCACACAATCCAAGGTGGGAGAATCCCCACTCTTTTCCTCCTCCCCCCATGGCACTGGGAATTGATGTGGTTTGCAACTTCAGCTGGGA
Organism: Pachycephala philippinensis; assembly: GCA_013397055.1. Taxonomy (NCBI): domain Eukaryota; kingdom Metazoa; phylum Chordata; class Aves; order Passeriformes; genus Pachycephala; species Pachycephala philippinensis. The sequence continues at coordinate 247,507 of VWZT01012891.1, read as the reverse complement.
AGAGATGCTCATAATAGGGGAGGGGAGGCAGGGAAAACACACACAGTTATTCTTTCTGCCAGGATATAGAGCTTGCCCTGTGATATAGGACATCCTGTAATTCACAGGACAAATAGCAACCTTGAATATATTAATATATGTATCATAATTATCTCACCTACCCCGTAAGCTAGCACAGCAAATCTGACAAGATTTGTGCACAGGGCTGCCTAGGACAGATTTACAATGTTCAGCTAAAATGAAAGTGTAGATATCACCTGGGTCTGATGGCAAGTTACATGGCTATCCTGTGGAGGGAAAAAAATCAAAACAACCAAGAGAGCCTGTTTTTGTTTCATAAACATAAATGGTCAGGAGTTTGTCCCAGTCTAGTGTACAGTGCACACTAACTGGAAGGGCAGGGTCCCGGTGTCCTGCCCAGACCCTCTTTCAGAAGGAAGAACCCTGCTTCCTTTACTACCCAAAGCCATATTCTTCTGCCCCACATTCAAGTGAAAACAAGGCCTAGATCTTACAAGTTAATCAGATCACACCTTATAAAAGGCACAAGGCTGAACCTCAGAGGAAACTCAGCTGTGACCTGCTTGAGCCTACATGAAGTTACACCCTCTGTGTGGCAAAGTGGTACCCATTCACATATCTGCTGATAAGAGAAATGGAAATGAGGAAAAGCAGGAGTGCCAAGAAAGCCTTTGCTCAGGTCCCATATGCCTCAGTACACTACATTTTTTTTCCTTTTCCCTGCATTTGTTTAATGTTGCATAGGATTTGTACCTTAAGAGCTGAAACAGAGTAGCCCAGTTGGCAGCCTGGCGCTTGGCCTCAGAAGAGGAGCTGTGACTGCAAACATGGCCAAACACTTCTCCTTCCCATCACCAAAAGCTGAGTCCCACAGCTGGCCTCAGCAGATGGGGAACAGCTATTGTCCATCAGCTGTCGGCCAGGCTCAGACTCTCCCAGAGCAGCTCCTCTCTCCACAGCAGGCTCCTGAAAACCCGGATCTCCTGCCCACTGTACAAAGGCAGGACCACACCACGCTAAGCGTGAGCTTTACTGAACTGCCCAGAATACAGGACAGTCATGCAACCAAGAGGTGTCTTTTCAGCAACGTCATTTTCCTCCTAAATGTTTGGGTATTGTCAAAACCAAAGACAACTTCTAGGTGATGTCTTTGTTCCTAAGAAAGGTAAACCCTGCCCATGATGGACAGACCTACTCTCAAAAGACCTCAGTAATTCTTCCCATGATTTCACGACACCATCTGAACACAGTGGCCACTTCACAATACTTTCAAGAAATGTCTCTCTCTCCATCCCACCTCCATGCCCAGGAAATGCAAAAACCTGCTCCCCTCCCCACGAAGCACCTTCTACAATGAGACTCATCTCCACACGGGTAAGTAGTTGCCTATCTATTTTTCAAGGTTTTATCTCACATGGTGTTTTCGCTGACTCTGAATCACAGCCGGTGCAGCTGAGCCAGGGCAGGGCATGACTGAGCACTGCCAGTGCTGTAATGGCCACGGGGCAGTGCTCAATCACAAGCCTCTGTTCCCCAGTTCCTCTTCTGCCACACCAGACAAAGAGCATACATGTCCACCCACACACGAGTTTCCCTCACTTGCACACCGCTTTCTTTCCTACTGCCTTTCCCTTTAGAAAAACAGACCAGAAGCAGGAGAGCAGGATGCTCCTCTGCCTGAGGGCTGGCAGAGCAAACTGGTGATTTGCTGCTAGAAGTAAACTCCTTCATTAACAAAAATACATTTTTTTGAGACCTGAATGACCATTTGTTAAAACACGGGTGCAATTTCACAGTTTTCAGGAGAGTTGTGTCCCATTATATCAGTAGCACCTCTAATGCCTAGTGCTAGCATGAGGCCCCGGCCAGAAGAATTAGGGTAAATTGGGGAGATCCCTCTGCAGTAAGGAGCAGGATGCAGCCAGTGTAGTGCGAGTCTTTCCCTTGCATTTTGCATAATGGAGAAAGCTATGGGTATCAGCAGGTCATTTAATGAACTGCCTCACTCTAATTTCCACAGTGCAACAACTGACTGACCATTGCCAACACTTTCTAGACAAGGTATTGGTAATTCTGTGCAAATAGATGCATCTATATGATAATAAAAATATATGTAGCACAAATACAAAAACATATGATAGATGTCCTTCAGGAGCACATACATAATTAGAAATATAATAAAGGTCCACCACCTCAGGCTTTCTTCACCATGCCAACCTGTACTCCACTCTGTTTGAGTACAGTTTTCCATATTTTTCAGTTTTTATAGTGATATTTCCTTATACTATTTCTGCAGGAGAGTCATTGTAGACTGCTACAACTGATTCTTTCCTGCCTTTTTCAAAGAACGGTTCCAAGTTCAGCAGTGAAAAGGTAATAGGTTACTGAAAAAAAGGCAAACCAAGCAAAAGTAGAAAAACATCTTAGACATCAATGGTTAACAAAGGCTAAAGACTATTTTCCATGACCTTTGCATTAACAGCAGGCAGCACAGACTTCTATTGTCTAAGAAGCAGAAAATGTTTTGCATATTTGAGGTATAAATATTTGTATGAAACTTACACTATTCTACACCTTATCTTGTGTATCCAGTTTATAAGTTAACACAACACAGAGGGAATTAAATCTATAACAGGTTGCACCTATATTTGGTGGAGAGGAAGACTTTTCTTGGCGCTTCCAAGTAATTCTATGAAATTAACCACTTCCCAGTTTTTTTAACCTTATTACAGAATATCACATATCATGGCGTTTCTGAATACAATGTTGTTTCAGGGCAAGATGAAAAAATATGGAGCTAATATTGTTTTATGAGCTCTATTATTTTTCTCTCTTTTTATCCATTGTAGACAGTCAGCCTAGTGGATACACTACAATGCCAAAGCCACAATACCTACAACTAAGAATTAAAATGTGATTTAACTTAGGACATAGTTCAAGCTGCCTCACAGTCAGTGGTTTTAAAAGATTTCAAAGACTTTAAAAATTCTACATTAACACTTAAAAAAAAAAAGTGGTACTTACTTCTATAAATTTTGAAGGGCTAATAAAAGCAGGTCTGGCTATTGATAACTAGAGTTCCTTCAAGACAGAGGTGTAACTGCCAGTATGTTTTTGATTTGCACACCTATGAGATTACCTTATCAAAACAAAAAAGGTGTGAAACATAATCACGCTGCTCTGCTTTCAGTGGTTTCAGCAAGCAAGCTCACATAGAAATCAACCATTTGGTTCAAAACAATCATTAATACTCATTTAGAAATCTAGAGGAACATATAAGGCACCCTTTCATTAAGAAGTAAATGCAGAGGTAAGGGTAATCATTTCATGATAAAATGTATTTCACAATAAATAAAACATAAACCCCAGAGAAACAAAGTGTATTAGAGGAGAGTCTGATAGCAAATGGGTCCTCCCTTCCTGCTGCAGTCCCCTTACAAACCACTACCATCGAATGGCTTTGAGTAACTCCCTGTCCGGGAGCTACCTCCCCACTACGAGAGCAGTACTCAGCAAACAAGACCAGGACACCTGAAGGGCCTCCTCTGCACAGGTGACATGATCTGAGCAGCACAGCTGGTGTGTCAGAAGGAAAGAAAAGCATGTGCTTTCTGATGGGCCAACATACTCTAAACATTCATATAACAGCAGTAAGTAATAACTCATCTTCCAGTCTCTGAAGAGTTCTGAGAAATTGAACAAAACTTCACCTTCTATCAAAGGTGAGACAGTCAGATAACATATCAGAAACACATACTCTAAAATGAAAACAAATGTTCCAGAAGCAAGTACTCACAAGATACCTTTTTGCCTGCATTTCTACTACAGTCAGTTTTTCCACCTATAGAAGCTACAGTCTCATGTATTTGACTCATAAAACAACCCTAAGTATTTCAGATTAGCATCTGTCATTTCAAGCAGGGAGCTCATGGCCATGCCTGTACTAAAAGTTCAGTTTACAACTCAACTAATTACCCGTTCCAACTTGCAGGGATGCAGAAAGGAAGCCTGTGGAAAAGCACCATGCAGGTCTCATCACCGACTGCACAAGCAGCAGGTGCACTGTATCCCAGCAGGAGGCTATGTAAGAGCATTCACTACCAAGGGTAACCCGATGTGGGACAGAAAGCAGGAGGAATTATTAGGATGACTGCACTCACACAGAAGGCAATTTTTACCTTGAGACGAGGCGAAAGAGTCTTAGCAAAGCACAGTGGTTACGTGGATGTAAGACTCAGAGAAAAAAGTCACATGAACAAAAAAATACTCAGCAACGTTGGCTTTCAAATGGATTTGGCAGCCTGGGCCACAACCCCTTGTATTACACAGATGCGAGCAATTTTTAAGGAAAGGTTTAAAAGGCAGCTTTTGTCACTGCTCCCGCCTGCAGCTGCTGTGACACCTGTCGGCCGAGGCAGCAGCCCCTCCGCCCGGGCGATGCCGCACCCGTCCGGGCTCGCACCCTGCAGGGGGCTCGGTGTCCCGGCAGCCCCGGCGGTGCCCGCGCTGGGGCAGCCCCGGCCGGCGGCAGCTGCGAGGAAGCGCCCCGCTCCCTCAGCGGCACGGCCCCGCTGCTCAGCCCCGGCTCTGCCTTACCTGCGCGTCCCGGCCGCCGTCGCGGAAGGAGCCCTGGCACCGGCGGCGTGGAGGGAGGCGGAAGGACGGAGGGAGGGAGAGACAGAAGCACCGCACTGCCTCGCTCCGGCCCGGGAAGGCGGCACCTCCTCCTCCTCCTCCTCCTCCCGCCGAGCGCGGCTCCCCGCGGAGGAAGCGGCGGGGGCGGCCGCTGCGAGGGGCTGACGCGCTGTCCGGGCGTCTCCGCGCTCGGGGCGGGTGCAGCACGGCGAGAAGCTGAACTGAGGTGTCCCACACCCACCAGATCCGTCGGGAGCTGCCTGGAGTCCCGTCCGTGAAGTACAAGAAAAAGGCAAATTACATAACTTCGGAGCAGGTTGCAAACTCTCCCCCAAAATACAGGTTCTTGGTCCCAGCTGGCTTTAAATTGTGTGAAAGCTGTGCTTTGGCTACAACATTTCTCGTACCAAGGCACGGTGAGAGCGAATACTTGCAGGGCTCCGGGCTGGGCCGTGGGGTGGCGGTGGGCACAGCATTCCCCCGTCCCGAGCGGGCTGTGCACCCCGAGGCTGCTCCTCTTTAATGCCCATCGCGGATCTGCTCATGCCGCAGTGACCCCTGGGGCTACAGTGCCTTCCTTCATAATTAACCACACGTAACAGTCGCATCCAGCCACCCCAAACCTACAGCTGGAATAACTGAAGTGGCTTTTTGCACCCCTCAGGTGCCTGCGTTGAACTTCAGAGTTCAGGGTCTGTACTGAGATGACGCGCAGGCCCTCTCCTTTACCTTCTTTCCTTAGCCCAATCTGACCTATAGAAACTGTCACTGCAAAACCACATTGAAAGAAAAAGATCATGTAAAGTTCAGTGGAAATACACCTCTCACATTTCAGTCAGTCTAGAGGAAAGCAAGCAGGGTCTATGCTGTTGGCAAGAGAATTGTTTTGTTGTGATTAGTGTGTAATAGCTGTATCAACACAGATGTCTTTCTGTTCAGCTCAGAGGAAATGACTTACAGAGTCTTTGTTTTCACTTGAGGGATTTCCTCCAACTTATTTTGGCACTGTGGCCGTGTCTCCCATGTCACACTACTGCCGAGACCTGGGAGTCACAGGGCCGAATGCCTGGTGCGTGGGGCCTCTCTGTTATAAACATATGGGCAGTCTCCGTGCAGCCCCTTTATGATGACCATTACCACCAGCCCATCTCACCACTCTCCCTTCCCTCCATATCCACACATTTGTGGTAGCACACACTCAGGCATCCATGCAGACATCCTTACCCGCTGCCACTGATGCAGTCAGTTTCGCGAAACAGGCAACTATTGCTTCATTTTTCAAGCAATGGAGCTACAGTTTTCCTCACCCTCTCTGCTTCTGCTGTGGCACAGAGAAAGGGCAATATAACTGAACAGTTGCTTAAAGGAGGAACTTGAAATAGCTTTGCCGCATACAGTGAACTTTCTGAGCTCTAGAAAGAAGTGTTGTCTAGCAGAGAACTAGATTATGTGTTATGCTACACTGTGACTTAACCAGCAGCAGCTGAATTACTCCCGGGCTTCACTCCAGAGCTGCAGCAGAAGCAAAGGGACAGCAAGGCACATCTCTGTGGTTCAAAGCATGTGGCCACTGCCATGCTGAAGTTGTTCTTGCAACTACTGATCAGGGGTTAACTACTTTGATGTTGATGGATCAACTAACAGAGCATTTGTGGTGGACACGTGGATCACAGATTTGCTTGCAAACTTTATGGAGTTTGCAGTTCTCAGTTCTAGAAATGCTCTCTATTTCCTTCCCGTGTTCTTCTACTGCAATGGCAGACAAAGGACATCATCAGGATGGTGGGATCAAAGCAACCACAGGATGACACTGCTTCTGAGGATTTTGCTCTACTACAAAGGAAGGAGTAGTGGTGAAGAGTTCTTGTGGCAAACTCACAAGGAGGAAGTCTCCACTTTGGGAGAGACTGAGGCTTATGAAATTTCAGGCCCACATATAGTGTAAAGTACCAAAGAGAGAAAGAGAAATACACAAGCTGGATGGCAATTTCAGTAAACCACCTTTTCCAGCAATTTTTCACCTATTGATGCTTCATCATCTCGTGTTTCATGCCTGTTCTCTCTTTGAAGCCAGTGTTGTTCTTTTGGGTGAGCTCCTGGGTTCAAAAAGCCACTCTGCAATATTTTTGGCCAGAGAGAGGCAACTCTATTAGTCCCATAATCACAGAGAGGCTCTTCCTCTTTTTCCTTTTCATGCCTGTCAAATCCTCTTTCTCTCTTTGTTTCTCAGAGGATTCTGTCAATTTAGTCACCAAGCATTTTCTTTGTTTATTTCTCTTTCCTCCCTTGCTGTGGGCAGAGGTAACAGACAAGTTTTTTTCACTCTTAAGAGGGAACCCTGTGAATGAGAGAAAAATTGCAGTCATTCTTCATTATCTGGTTTCCCTATCAGCAGATGTGCTGGTTTTCCTTTCTCCAGAGCTTTGGCCCAGTTTTGAGAGATTTTGGGAGTGATAATTCCATTGTACCACTGAAAGTAACTAAACAGTGGAGTGTAATACAGACCTACCATAAAATACTCTTTCTTGCAGTCAATATTGTTGTCTTGAAGGTGGCTGGAGAACCCAGCAAAATAATCGAAAGCCACAGAGACAGTATTTGAATATATCTTGGTTAGAAGAAGAGAAACCAGGTGGCAGAGAGGCCACGGGCCCTCTGGCAGACCAGCTTGCAAAGTGGGCTATGGGTTGCTGATGGACACTTTGAGCATGTCTTGGGGAGATTTTGACCAAGGATGTTGAGTGGGTGCATCCTGATGTAATATTTCATTACATAATCACAGTGTTTCCTCTATCTCCTTTTCTACTCGTCTGGTTCCTCATTCAGGAAGGATGCAGTTTATGAAATGATCAATTCTTCAGTCTTTTCCTTTAGATATTTCAAAGGGACCCTTATGCTTTCTTTTTCTGTGTATTGTTTTGAAGCTTACTCTGAGGAAGCATTTGATATATTAATGGGACTTTCTGTGGCATCTGTCACTACAAATGAGTGGAACAGATCATCTCCAGCCTATAAGAGAGATGGTGTAAAAAGGTGTATGATAAAGGTCCATGAAATCTTGAATGGAATGGAAAGGGTGAATTGGAATCTTCTGTTCCCTGTCTCTTCTGATTCAAGACCTGATAAGCTGGTAAGAGCTAAATTAAAATTAAAAATCCTGACATGGTTCACCATGCAGCAGCTGGAAGATGTGGGGAATCTTTTGATTTTCAACTGATGTTATAGATGAAGCAGATCAGATGGATCTCAAGACAGACACCTTCTGAGACAGAGCCTTGAGGAATATGTGCATGAAGATGTTATAAAAGCTTGCTCTGTTCTGGTTTTTCCCTGGTCATCCATTTGTGCACACCACAGAAGGCAGGATTCTGGGCTGGATGGATACTACCTTTCACAAATAATAAGAAAATAAATGTAATTTTAGAACAGACCTGTGAGTTACTTCAGGAACATTTACTGCCTGTCCACAAACCATAACAGTAACTCAACAAGGTAGTCCTAGCACTTTCTCTGCCTTGCACAGCCCATGACCTATTTCTCAGTCTTCCACCTTCTCTGTTCCTCCAAAGCCTTTACTGATGCAATAGATTGAAATTCATGAAAAGTAGGGAGCACAATAGAAGCAGCTGAATCTTCCACCAAGGTCCCTACACAGCTGTGACATTTAAGCAGCACCACACGTCTTTGAGGGAAAAGACATTTCTTATACAGGGACAGATGTATTTGCCAATGCCAACTACAAAACTCGTAAGTGCTATGTTTCAGTGAGTATCTGAGTACATCTCCAATATAGCTGTGCTTTGGAATATATGATTCCCAGCCTGGTTCAGAAATGAAAACTAGAAACACAAGAGGCACTGTAATTTTTTATTGGCAAGTCCCATCTCCATGATCAACAAAATGATGCGTAAGGATGTATGTCATGTGGCCTACTGTTTGAGGGGACATTTTTTGTTTAACCATTTAATCCCATCATGCTCTGAAGACCCAGTGGTCATGAAGTGATCTGGGCCCACTATCAGCACACATGCCAGACACCTTCGTAACAGACACGTATTTGGGAAATCCCCTTCCTAGCTCTGAGGACAAGCAAACTGCTGTCTGCTACTGAATGTTACTTTTATCTACTTTTACCTACTCTACTCCTTAAGCAATTCAAACAATTGAACAATCCCTATCCCTCTGCTTCCTCTTTGCAGACACTGTATTTCCTTTACCACCATAACAACATATAGCTTTCTTTCCACAGGGCTAGAATATGAAGATGCTCCATGTCATCTTATTTTAAAGAAAGGGATATTTATTTGGAAAAAGAAAAAAAAAAGCAAAACCTCCTTTTCTGAGTTCATTATAATTAGTTTATAGTAAGAAGAAAAGGTGCTTTCAGCCTCAGGTCTGGTACCCTTCCACTGACACCAAGAATGGGTTCTCCAGCACGTCAGTGGGGTAGATAGCTGTAGTGGGGGGCTACATACTGGATTTGACTGCATGAGACCCCTGTGGTCTCTTTGCTCTGAAAACAGACCATATATTAAAGTACAGAAGTACCTATTGTAATCAGTACCTATTGTAATACAACCTACTGTAATTGCAAAATGCTAGCAAGCAAATTCTTAGAAAGTTTGCTGGCCCTGAAAGACAGGCTTTACTTTAGTGACCTCTGGGAACAGTATGCTCCATTGGAAGACTGAAAAAAGAGAGACTGAAGAGAAGAAAACTCTAAGTCTTTCCAGCCCCTGTTAATGGGGTAAGAACAGGGTAATTGGGCTATCATCAGACATGAATCCTTTCATTGCAATGGCCAGATCAGGTTAAATACAGGTTTCTCCCAAGCCGTGGAAGGCTCCCCGGTCACTATTGCTTCTTTCCTCTAGAATCCTTCTGAATCCTTGCAGATTAGAGTTTCTCTTTGGTACAGTCCATGACAGATAGCTCAGAGAAAAAGACAATGTAAACATTGCCCATATTCTGGGACAAATTTTAAGAGATATGAAACTTTAAGAGATCAGAAAAAAAGAGCATTCCTGTAGCACTAACATGCCTCTGTAGGAGAACAAAAAATAGAAATGTGAACTATTAGGCCAGCTGAACGGATACTTACCATTTGCTATTTAAATATTGTTCATTTTCATAGTCATAGCCAAATGGTCATATTTCATAGTCATTTTAATTTTCATTTAATAGTTATTTTCATAGTCAGACATGAACAGGACAGTCAAATAGTAGGCCTCTTTTTTTTTAACAGCCTTTAACTTGTTCCTACTTTCCAGCCCACTCTTGCCAGTTCAATGCCAGCCACTGGGTTGTGTTTTGTTGCAGTAAATGTGAGGATGTATCCTGGCTGTACCACAGTTTTGAGGAGACATACATTGAGTCAAGAAGAATAAGCATCATATCAACATAGCAACAGGTTGGGGCATTGGTGCAGGGTACTATCGACTGTGTTATGTCTGGTAAAATGTGTCTATTACACACAAATGCCACCCTAGGGAAAGGTACTTGCCCAATGGGGTTATGGAACAGATCTTGTTGAGTGCGGTCACAAGGCACATATGGAGCAACCAGGGGAGCAGGCCCAGCCAGCACAGGTAGAGGAAGGGCAGGTCCTGCCTGGCCAACCCGATATCTCTTTTATGACCAGGTGACCCACCTGGTGGATGAGAAAGGCTGTGGATGTAGTCTACCTGGACTTCAGCAAAGCCTTTGATACTGTCTCCCACGGCATCCTCCAGGAAAAGTAGGCAGTTGATGGCTTGGATGGGTGCACCCTTCGCTGAATCAAAAACTGCATGGACATCTGGACCCAGAGAGCAAATGGTGTCACATCCAGCTAGAGGCCAATCCTTAGTGGTGTTCCGCAGGGCTCAGTATTGGGCCCAGTCCTGTTCCGTATCTTTATCACTGATCTGGATGAGGGGATCAAGTTCACCCTCAGTAAATTCGTGGATGACACCAGGCTAGGTGGCAGTTGATCTGCTGGAGGGCAGGAAGGCTCTGCAGAGGGATCTGGACAGGCTGGATCAATGGGCCAAGACCAGCAGTGTGAGGTTCAACAAGGCCAAGTGCCAGGTCCAGCACTTGGGTCACAACAACCCCCTGCAGTGCTACAGGTAGGGGAAGAGTGGCTAGAGAGCTGCCCAGCAGAAAGGGACCTGGGGGTGCTGGTCAACAGCAGCTGAACATGAGGCAGTGTGTGCCCAATGGCATCCTGGCCTGTATCAGCAATAGGGTGGCCAGCAGGACCAGGGCACTGATTGTCCCCCTGTACTCAGCACTGGGGAAGCAGCACCTCAAATCCTGTGTCCAATTTGGGCCGCTCATTACAAGAAAGACCTTGAGGTGCTGCAGCAAGGCCAGAGAAGGGTAATGGAGCTTGTGAAGGGTCTGGAGCACAAGTCCTGTGAGGAGCGCTGAGGGAGCTGGGGAGTGTTTAGCCTGGGGAAAAGGAGGCTCAGGGTGGACCTTATTGCTCTTTACAACTACTTGGAAGGAGGTTGTAGACAGGAAGGGATTGGTTTTCTCTCCCAGGCAACAAGTGGCAGGACAAGAGGACATAGCCTCAAGTTATGTCAGAGGAGGTTCAGGCTGGACATTAGGAGGAATTCTGTCACTGAAAGGGTGGTCAGTCATTGGAATGGGCTGTCCAGGAGGGAGGCAGAATCACCATCCCTGGAGGTGTTCAAGAAACGACTGTATGTGGCACATGGTGCCATGGTCTAGTTGACAAGGTGGTGATTGGTCAAAGATTTGACTCGATGATCTCAGAGGTCTTTTCCAACCTAAATGATTCTGTGATTCTGTGATTTACAAGATATTATAGTCACAACAGGAAGGTACAGTAAAAATACCAAGGAGTTTTGAAAGCACACTGGAATACAGGGAATCTGAGTTTTTACCCAGTGCTTTAGAATATTGTAGCATTTTTCATTATAAACATTGCCCAGCACAACATGGAAGATGTGTGCACAAGCTGTGGTTATAATCTAGATTTATAGAGCAGCAATTACCCATATGTATCACTTGTCCTTTCCTCGATCACCACCTCCTCTGAAAAGTCGCCACTAGGAACTTTACTTTCTGGACTAGGAAGCCGGTGTTTCCAAGTGGGAGGATGTAGCTGCTACTGCTGGGAAGGGGCAGGCCATGACCCACCATGGTGATAACCTTCACTGATCTAGCTGGGGTTAATCTTCTTGTGGATGCAGGGTGATTTCCACCATGATGACTTTTTATCCTTTCAGTGTGAACTGTTGTCAGTTGATGCCAGATTTTCCTTTGACATGCCGCTATGTCACCTGACATTTTAGGATTTTCATATCCACAGTCTAGGCAGAAGTCATAAATGAATGCTAACTCCATGCAGGAAAAAGAAACTGGGGAAATAGTTTATGAAACAGTCAGGTTATTGATATACCAGGGGTAAAATTCACAAGACTTTGCAAGGAACACTAATACAGTTACTGATTTAATGAACAAAAGGTAAAAGAAGTATATATCAGGCTGAGTTAGCCTTCAAAAATCCATGCATACACCTCTCTAATGCTACCAGACCCATAAACTTGCAAACGAGTTTGCGAAGCTTCTTTAATAAGTGGTGGGCCTGCTTGACCACAATGTTTGGTAAAATCATATAACGACACACATTTGTCAAACCTTCCTTTCCTCTTTCTCTGTGCTATGGTGTAATGCTGCTGTGCAACTTGCCACAACCAAGGGAGTTAGTTATTAAAAACAGGTCCCTGTCTTCAGCACAGTGCAGCCTGATTTGAGTGGTGGCTTGATGTGCTAATGTAATAACATGACAGGAAAGTAACGTGAATATTTAACATGGAAGAGAACATAAAGAGTCTTCATTTATTTTCACATTTTACCTGACATCCAGGGTCAGCACAGTAGTGCTAAGGAGCACACTGAAATTCTTTGCCAGTACTGGTACAAAGAACAACTATCTAAAAAGACAAGGATGTGAATTAGTATGTTGGGTTGCTCAGCTCTGGTAATTTCCAGCTTGTGCTCTCTGAGTCTCTAAATACTTCTCAGAGGACCCATAGGAAGTAGCCAAGAAGGGCCACAGTAGGATCCACTCTCTAAGGATCTTTAGACCTGAAACCTACTCCCCTGCCAGCTAATGGAGGCAGTGTGAACTATCTGAAGCATGCAGCTACCAGGAGCTGTGGGCAGAAACTCTGGCTAGGTGACACTGCGGGGCAGCCTCAGACAGTGTGATAGCATCATCCGTGGTTTAGCACATGCTGCTGCTAAGGAAACAGTAAGCCTGCTTGAAGAGCCAACACTTGGAGTTCAAAAGCAAGTTTAGCCTTTAGATACAGGTGGCAAAGCAAAATTTGACCAATTAATATGGGTGCTCAGTGAACAGAATCTGAGCTCAGCAAAACTGGAATTTCACATCTGACTTTAGTGGAGTTACATCAAATTTATAGGAAAAATGTTGAAAGGAAATTTTGTGTCAAGATGTGGTCTGTTTAACTAGAATATACTATGGAAAAGTAGCTGTCAATGTGTAATTTTAGCTTGTACATAAAGTGTTATGTAAGACTGAGTAAGGTTAGAAAGCAAATCAAAAATGCAAACATAAATTTTCTCTCTCAGGAGAAAAGAATATTTTATCTCCATTTATGAGAGGTTTGCATCACTGTGTATATAACCATGTTACACAGATTTAATTAGAAGAAGCAGCTGAACCACATTGATTAGAAGGCTATCACGCCAAATCCCCAAGAGAACTTCAGATTCTGATTGTGACAACATTATTGTAGATAAGTTCCTAGTGAAATGATTCTGAATGCACATGTAGGTCAGACTATGTTTTTGCTTATGGAGCTTCAGTGTATTTGGGATTCCCTAACACAAGTGCAAAATAAAATATACCATGCATCTGGTTGACTATATTAGCCCACTTCAACAAATGCTATCAGTAGTATGGCAGCAGCCTTCAGTCCAAGCGTTTTGCCACATGACCTTAATTTATGCCCTTATCAGGCTGGCATCCCAGTAATGACAATTCAGATTAAATCCACTGTGATAATCACATACATGAACTTATTTTAGAGTGAATTTTACATCCTACACTCACTCTAAAACCCATTTTTCCAGTCTTCATTGTCAGACAATAATGTTACAAACTTTCAAAAGAGTTGCAGCAAGTAGCATTTGTTTTGTTATTAAAGAATTCATAGCTTCATGTTAGAAGGTTTTACTTAACGGATGGTTACTTTTCAAGTTATATTTACCAATTCAATAAAGTAGGGACAGAAAATACAACTTTTTTTTCTTAATTCAGCACCTGTGAATTTGCATTGCTGTGAGCAAAGCTGAGAGGAGATGAATGTTGCATCCTTTGCAATGTCATGTCCACAGCTATGGTCTTGCTGAAAACAATTGCCTTCGTTGTTCCTAAAAGCTCTTACTATTGAAGTATAGGGACAGTTAGGGACCCTCAAGTGACATGAAGAGGGAATTTGCACTTCATACTTCATTGCTGTTTCCTTGCAACCTCCTGAAGCAGCAGTCCAACATTCTAACAGTTTTTCAGGTCCAACATGGTCTGTAAGTACGGTGTTTAAGAGGTGTATGTGTGTACGTATGTGCATGTATAGACACAGAGATACACACGTGCGTGTTTGCACACACACACTGTTTGATATACATCTAACAAAAGACAAGTTAAAACAATGCAATATGGTTCATCACTGAACTGCAGAAATATGGCAATATGAACAGACCATAACCCTAGTCTTCCCAAGTCAGTGCCCCTCTATGCTTCATTGGACTTTGTCATAAATTCAATATTTTCAGAGAACTCGTTAGCTATCGCTTAATTCTTAAGAAAAAAATCAATTGTCAAGAGCACTAAAAGCTTTTTTTTTTTTTTTAAATAATAATTATATTCCTTGGACAAACCTTAATGTTTTTCTCAAAATTTTCTTGCCAAAATGCTTATGAGAAAGGAAGAAGTCTTTAAGTCCCTTGCCTCATGTGTTTCTTTGTTCTAATACCCAGGCCTGTCACTCATAGGAGATGCCTGTGCCATGACTAGGGGTGGGCTGACGCATTACTATCTACCCTCACATTTGGCTTGCAAACAATACCAGGAATTGAGCCCATAGAAAATATCTCACTCTTGCCAGCCTACCACATTGTTTGAGTTGGGAAGTTGAGACAAACTACTACATTCTCAGTTAAAAATAATAGGCCTTTGAATTTTCCCTCTACTCTGAACTTCCCACTAAGGGTTGACTTTTGTCATTTTGGCACATCTTCTGAGGTCTGAATATAGCTTAGCTTTTATGTAGGGCTTTCTGTACTTAAAGAATTGTGCAGCAGTGGAACAGGTTCAGACCTGTTAATAAAGGAAGTGCCAAATGTGTCTTATTGAGCCAGACACCAGCGTCCTACCATGCCCTAATGTGCAGGTTTGGTTGTGATGGGGGCAAGGTGCCTCAGCCCAAGACAGTTCCCTTCTCCTGGAGGAAGCTTAAATGTGGCTCATATTTAGCCCTAGAGCACCACTGACTTCAGCCCCACCTGGGCTAAATCTGTCCCATATATTCTTTTGATTTTGCACCCTCCATAAATCCCTCATGACGAGTGACTCAGCCTTTCCACCAAGCAACAAAGGCATTTAGAAGGTCACAGCTCACTCCAAAGATTGTTTCAAGCTGAAAATGATAAAATCAGTTAAACTGCATGTGTACAAAGTACAATACTGCAAGGGGCCAGAGATTTTTACAGAGAAGGATTCATACAGAAGGTAAATTATAATAAAATGTACATGTTCTGCTGTTCTTATTGTTGTCAAGCCCTCAATGGATAGATTTTCTGTGATGGTAACTATGTGTTCAGGTATTATTTCTCTTATTTAATTTTGGGAGAGAAATATAATTGTTTAAAAGTACTAAAAATTTTATATTCTAGCTGGCAACAAGGCAGAATAGTTCTATTGCTATTTTACTTGTCATATTCTAGTAGCTCAGCTTGGCATTTTCATTGAAGTCAAATACATATATATATTTATACAGAGAAATACATGTCAGTGAACACTTGCAACATGGTATGTGTACTGACACGCATAATTATTACATGCATTAACAAAACCCAACACTGAATCTTGTAATTTTGCAGCTTACCTGAATTACAAAGGAACCTGAGGAATCCTGATGCTACAAGCTTTTAATTCCCACTGATATTAGGAATAAATAGGGAATAAATGATCAGTTTTTGGTTATAGTAAACCATCAATGCATTGCTTGTTAATGTATTGTTTGCACTGGGAATGTTCAGACTGTGTAGAATTGCAACTTGAATGCGGAGGAAGCTGGAAAACATGTTCGTGGGGCACTGTTGTTTGACTTGCACAGTTCTTCCTCCCCAGTGTTTACCCTTGTTGCTCTCTGAAACCACATCTGGTTTCATCTGGTTGAACCCAACAAGACACCTCCTGACCTATACTGAAGGTATCACTATTTCCTTGGCCATTTTAGGGTTCTCTCTCCTAAACTTCTCTGAGTGTGTATTAGTCTTTCTTCACTGTGACAGACATGTTCAGAGTACTCTCCATAAGGTCTCAGCTTAAACAGTTGCATAAATATTTCCAGCCAGGGTTTTCTCTTCATTTTTATTCAGCAGCTCACAAACCTGTAGTTACTGAAGAAATTCCTTGCAGTCTTTTAAGTACCTTGCCTTTGTTGCTTTAGACTTGTGTTGAGACCTTGTTTTATGGCAGTTCAATCCAGATATTTTCTTTCGATCACAAGTGTATTTCATTAAATATTTATTTTCTTTGGACATAACCATTAACAGAAATGATGAATGCAGTCAGTCCCTAATCCAGTTACACAAATCATCCCCTATAGCCACAGAAGTTTCCTCTAAGTACACTAATAGCTGTTGCTCTTTGGCTGGTTTCTTTCCTCTGATTTTCCTCCATCATCACACTGATTTCCATATAACACCATGTCAGTCATTTTACTGAAATCTATATGGATTTGCTTTATTGCAATTTAATTTTCTAAAAACATTGTGTATTTTAGCAAAGAAAAATACCAAGTTGATTTGTCACGATCCATCTTTGGTAACTATGTCTCCAATTTTTATCTACTTTCGTATCTGTTTCTTGCACAAAATGTTGAGTCCTTGTAGACAACTGAAATCATCATAATGCACTTTTGGACATCACTTTTTTCCTAAATATTGCTACTCCATTTTTTTATTCTTTTAATCATATGGTATTGTTGTCTGATTTAGTAAAAACCTTACTACTGGATTTATTATCTCTGCCACTGGGCCTCCTTGACAGGTGAGCTCTTTGCCCTTCAGCTTCACCTTGCACACAACAATTTCTCTTTCCACACCCATTCTCATGAACATCTTTGGATTTACCGCTCTTTACTGTGACATTATCATTAGTCATGCTGAGCCAAATAATCAGGTAGTTTGGGATGGGACCTTGATTACCTTTAATTGCAACCACATCCATGATTTATAAGGCATCCACTCCTTTTTTGTTGTTTATATGGCCAAGGTACCTTTTACTATTTGCTTGAATTTCTTTTGCAGCCTCTTCCTAAGCTTGACTTTTGACATTTTCACATGCCTTTTGTCTGGTAAGATATTTTTTCATTTTCTGTTCCTTGTAGACTCACTCTTTACTTTATAAAGTTCAGGATTTCTCAGTTAATTGCGAATGGAGCTATTTCCATAATTTTTCCCTTTGGGATAGATGCTGAAGATAATTTCTGGAGCACTTAGGCTTAAAGAAACTCTGGTTGCCTTCCACAGTTATCTGACTAAGCCATTCTGGCTCTTTATGTGCTCATACTTCAAATCAACTGAGTAGCACCAATATTTTTTAATTAATATTTCAGCTAGTAATATTCTGCAGAGCTTGATTTCCCTTTAAGTAGTTCTATTAGGTGTACTAGTGACAAACAGAGCACTTAAAAAACAAAAGTTGGATGACTGCTCCAAACAAAGATCTTAAAATCTAAAGTGTATGACAACAGAAACAGAGGAAATACAAAGCAGGAGTATGAATAATGACACAGACCATTTTATCAGGTTGGTTTTTCTAATGTTCAATAGTCTCTAAAATGTCTGTAAAATAAAGCAAAAGCACATGAAATTAAGTAAGATTAGTTGTACGGTATACTTTGAAGGATGATCTTGCTGTTGCAGTCATTATTGAAAAATAAAAAATCCCAGTCTGCTTGGTGAATGTTGTGATAATATTAGAAGGGAAGCAAATAATTCAATAGGGAAATAATGGAATACATTTGTCCTGATTTTTTTTACATCAAATTGTTTATCAAGGTCAACCTGCAACTGGGCAGATGAATCTCTGTATCAAGCCTACTGACTTCTAGTGAGTGACCTGTCATATCAAGATCAGAGCATTTTCCTTTGACTTTGCTGAGAGCCAGTATGAGAGGGCCATTTGCCTGCAAGCCCTTCCAGGGGGTCTCCTGCCCACCCTTCCTGCACAGCCTGCTCTTGTGTTCCACTGTGATTTCTAAACAATATTTTCCCAATTTGCCTCTCATTCACAAACCCTATAATATTCTTGCAGTGGGAAATCTAATGATGGTTCTTCTTGTGGACTTCAGCAAAAAGGTATGCATTTAATTAGGCCCTGAGAAACGCTACGGGAAACAAACGAATTTTAGTTTTCTTTTAGTTTCCCTGCAGGGCCTTTCCTTTTGCTTGTCCTTGCTGATCAAGGACACAGTGGCTAACTTGGCTCCTCCCTGAGGTTAGCTGGTTTATTTGAGCAGCAGGAGACTACAGAGGGAATGTTTTACTCAATCCTATGAATCACTTGTCATTTTACCACTGTTGGGTAAAATCAGCCCTCATTTAATATATTAAAAAATTACCATACAAGAATCCAAAAGGAAAAAATCATGACACTGTGATAAGGAATACTGGTCTTGAAGAAAAGAAGATCAGTAAGTGTTGGGACTGGTTACACAGTAGGATTTCATGGCATCCTCCAAATACGGGGAACTTCTTCCACTGTGGAATGTGCAGGGGGTCCTCTCCAGGTGCTCCCAAAATGTGGGCAGAAAAATGTCAGTGCAGAGGCCAGAGCACACACATACCTGTACTACCTCCCCACTGCACAGGCATGGCAAGAGCTGTCCCACTAGAAACGCTCCACACAAATATTTGTACCCTCTCTGAGACACCTCCTCAGGAGTGAGTCCTGAGCTACCAAAGCCTTGACCGAGGTCTCTTGACCTCAAGTCCTGTGAAAGAGTGCTGTGCACCGTCTTCTCCCTGGGAGCACTTTGGTTACGTGCTCAATTCCGACTCAGGCACAACGTGGTGTCACTAGATGGCGACAGATACCTTTGCTACCGTGCAAAATAGCCAAATGCTGTCTCTCATTAGAACACGGAAGAAAAATTTTAAAAAATAGCAAAAGTCGCATTACGGTGTAGTGTTTAATAATGCAGTGATATGCCACTTCTCAAATAACATATTCTCGTTTTCTTTCCAGACCCAAGTACCGAGGTAATATCTCAGGCTTCTTTGGTAATTCTTTTGTTTGCATATAGTATTTTGGTTACTCATGGTCACACATCTTCCTTCCTTGATTGCAAATCTTAATTACTTTTGCCATTATTAGCATACTGTCTTCAGAGAGAAGCAGAGCCTTGTTAAATACAAACCATTGATAAATCAATTGAGCATAAACCTAATTTAATTGCAAAGTTTTGTCTATGCAACTTGTATAGCCTCTCTCACCTATTCAGTAACAATTTTTTCTGCAAATCTAAACAAAAAGACATTTAAAATATGCTAGCTTTTCCAGTATGCAGCATTTCAAACTTTCAACACATTTCAAAGTTGCTGACTTTCCAATTACTTTGCATTCTGAAGATTTAGTGGTTTTTCCTGCTAAAGAAAGTGCAGAGGGAAAACTGTTATAAGAACTTCTTGAGTGCGATGAAGTTTTTTCCTTCCAGCACTGGCTTGTTAATAAAGGCATGTTGGGCGAGTTCTCAGCAAAGTTAGGACCTTTTTTTTGAATGACAGAACAGAAGATTGCTTCATACGGGTGGAGACATGGAAGGTTTCACTCAATGTTACCCAAGTGATTAAAATCACTGCACTCTTAAAGGAACATAAATCATGAGTCTTCTTGACAACAGAAAATGCTTTCCCAATGTTTTAAGACACTTCAATGTCACCACAGCATTTTAAATATGTTGAGCTCAGCAGGTTTCTAAAGAGCAACTAAGTTATTTCCAAGTGATTGGTAAACATGAAATACTGGTAGCTAACTCCATGACAAAACTGAATTCGCCCTTCCCTTCCCT
>VWZT01012891.1:194162-221356 GCA_013397055.1 Pachycephala philippinensis | reverse complement strand
CGGCTGGTGAGGAGGCGGCCGGGGTGGGGATGGGGCGGAGGCGGGCTGGTGAGGAGGCGGGCAGGGCTCCGAGTCCCCGTTCCCCCGCCGTGCCTGGGGGGGAGGGGCTGTTTCCAGGCGCGTGCCTGATGTCGGAGGGGGTCTCGGGGCTTTGTGTGCGGACGCAGCCTCGCCCTCTGGGCTGGGTGAAGGGCTTAATGAGCTCTGCGAGACGTACCGAAGCCTGCCGGGGAAGGGTGTTTCGCTTTCTGCACACGACGTTGGAGCTCCCTGGAGGCCCGCGGCCCTGCGCTGCTGTTGGGCCGCGGTGGGAGCGTTACATCGGGGCACTCGGACACCGAGCGGGGTCCAGTGTTTCCGCAAAATCAGCCGTCAGTGTTTCCGCGAGTGCAGGAGGTGGGCAGGCTTTGAGAAACCTGAGGGAAATTTCTAGGGTCGTTCAGAATTGGCTCACAGATACGGTTAGACGCAGACGTGCATCAGGCATGTTTTATGCCTCGATTTCTTTCAGTTGTAAAGACAGCAAATGTAACACTTTTTCGTCTCATAAACGTGTTGCCCTTAGGTGTTCTAATTTTTTGCTAATGATGTAGGATCACGGTTTCCCTTAGGTGGTTCCTCGTTCTAAATGGACTGCTTACCCTGCTGCTCCAGCAGAAACAGCTGCAGGTGGCTGTTTGCCTTGTCATTATTACACTTGGATAAGCTTCTACTGAGAATCAAGAAGACTTGGTCTCTCCAAACGTCACACTGTCTCCAGCTGTCGTTTTGAAGTTTCCTATGACAGTTGTTGAGGAGCAGCCTTAGAGCTGCAGGAGAAATAGTGGGGAGGAGCACCGTGTCAACACCGTGTCAACAGAGAAATGCAAGGGAAGCAGGTACAGGGACAAAAAGTGTAACACAAGCAAACTGACTTGTGGCAGAACTGGTTGTAGGTCCATCTACAAAGGTTTTTGGAAGCAAACATGCAGATAAATTTACAAAACAAACAAAAATGTCTTTCAGGGTTAGAAACGCCTTTAAAAATGCTGGAATGATTCCATGCATGAGCAATGTTTTAGTTGCTCAGGGAGGAGACAGTGTGTGCACTTCCTTGGAGAAGTCATTTGCCTGACATTCAGCCTGATCCACTGGAGAAGTATGAGAGCATAAGTTTATTCTCATCCAACACTAAATTAACACAAGGCATCATCTCCCAGAAGATGGGTCTGTGCAAAGCAGCTACTCTTATTTCTCACTGTGTGCCTTGTAATCTACTGGCTTGCAGCCCATAATGGAAATAGAATATGGGAAATTTGCACAGCAAGTTTGGACTGGGATGGCCAAATTTGTAAATGACATGAATTCTGGTGATGAGAGATGTTACTGTTTTATATATTCATCCAAATTAATGGGCAACGTAATGGGTCTCCTAAGTGAAAGTTAATGTCCTGACAGAGCATATGGTGACGGTGGTGGCATAAGGGCTGTGTGTTTTTGTTGACGCAGTTCTGGGCACTCACGGGGCAGCCGCATGGCTGGCTGAGCACTGCCCTTGCTGGTGTCAGGTGTTTGCCTGCCAGTTATTGTGGCACCGTCATGTTTCTGTGCAAGTTCTAGTCCTCAAAAGACAACAAAACTTAGAGGCAGTCTTTGGCCATCTTCAGTCCTTTACTAATATTTTGGCAACTGTAATGCTAAAATGTTTTAGCAACTGATTTTCAATCTCAGACGTGGGGCACTGACTGAGATACAAATGCATGAAACAAAAAAAGAGCAATTGTAAAAAATTACTTATTGTCATATGTATCACAAAATGTGGATATGTAATTTTTAAAAAGTTGTGTTTTCCTGCTGTAGTTTAACATGCAGTTAATGATAAACGTAGTTTGGCTAGATTGATGATTTTTTGTTCCGAAGTGCTTAATAAAAATGGAAATCAAGCTCCTGGAATTTCTAAACACCTTCTAATTCAACTGTTGAGACACTAAATAGTCCAACCCCTTTTTTTTTTCTTATGAAGGTAAGATGACTTTGTATTTATGCATTTGATTAATGGGGGTTATTGCCCGTAATGAAGTTTGAAATTTTCAGAGGGCTAGTGGAGCAATCAAAAAGAAACAAGCCTGTGAAGATAGGAGGGGTTGATGTGAATAAGTGGATTTCCCTTAAACTGTTTTGTAAAGATCCTGCTCCTAAAGCCTTGGTTATGCAAGGTCACTCATAAAGTAATTGAATCAACTGAAAGGGTGAATGTACTTGATGAAATTTAAGCCTCATATCAACTCTTGGAGGTTCAAATGGATTTGGATCACTACTTCTTAACCCAAAATCCTGTTTAAAATATGGGATTATGCACTGTAAAAATCAAAAACCTCTTAGCAGCTGAGGAAACCTCTTGTGGAAACAAACTAAATTTAAATCATTGTTTGTTCATAAAAAATTGATTCATCTTGCCTGTTTTGCTTGTCTACATAGAGAAGTTTAGATTTGTCTTTACTTTTGGTTTCAGAAGGACCTTGCTGTGGGCAATAATAGGTGGTAAAGGGTGCTGGTTATTGCTGTTCTTTCCTGTTTTGTATAATACAGACATTTTCATACTCCATTATGAAATTGTCTGCAGCCTTATCATGGCAGAAGAAGTAGTTTTCTTAACTGTTAAAATTACATTGTTTTACATTTAATGCTCACATTAGTGGTTGTGAATTTAAGACAGAACACTTGATACTGCGATTGAAGTTGATACTGGAATGTCACATGTTTCTTTAAATCTACATTGCAGAGCTGATCAGCTCGTTTTTAGCTGATTCTTTAAATGCATTTAGATAAGTATACAGAAGAGAAGTGTAAAGTGCAAAAGTAAAGGAGAAGGTACAACTATCAAACAAAGGAACTTTGGCACTACTGTTTTAATAGCAGCATAGCTATTGAAACAGCATTACAGTATTAGTGAACTTTGGGGCTGTTTATAGTTTTGCTTGATTGTTTTTCTTCTCTGTGGTTACTTAAATCCAGATATGCTTTAAGTTTTAAACACTTTAGCATGAAACAATCTTCAGTGTGTGATGCATGTGGTAGATTATTAGAAATATTTCAGTGAATTTAGATTGAGTTTCTTGTCCATATGCTTCTGAATACTGTTTAATGTGCTGAAACTTTCTTCCTGGTAGGGTACTGAGGGTTGCAGATGGGCACATCTGTACTTGCACACTGTACTGAGCTCTGCACAGACCCATGGAGACTTTGCTTTAGGCCTGCTGATTATTTCCTCAAGTTATCAGTGACTTTCATTATCTCTTCTGTGGGTGTTCGTATTTAGCTGTTCTTGAACCAGATTGGATCAAATCTAATTTGTTTCAAATTTCGATCTGAACGGGTCTTTTCTTACTAATTAATTGAAAAGACAAAAGGGCAGAAGAGGGGACCAGAGTGGAGAAATCTTCAGAGCAGTGGTGTGCACCTCCTTGCCTGACTTGCTGGGTAAGGTTGGGTGTGGACGTGCAGCATGTTGGAGACATCTGGATAACAGTGTGCAGGGTGACTTGCTATGCTGCTTTTAAAAAGAGAGCTGTCTTGAGTTTATTGCAGGATAAGTGTGCACACGTGGGCAATTACTGTAGATTAGTTAATGTGCTGTGAATCCACTTTAACTTCCTTTGTGGTAACTTGCTACATGGTCACTCACCTAAGCTTTCTGAGGAGTTTTGTTTTAATTGTGAGCAAACCATGCAGTGCTTTTCTTCAAAATTTACTTGCAGCATGTGCATAAGAGAGAATATCTATTTTGTACATATAATTGCTTAGGAAACTTCAGAACAGTTGTGTCCTCTTTAAATGACAGTGCTGTGAAAACTAGCCTAGCACTTACCCATGTTTTCATGTCAGCATAAAGTCTACTTGGTAGGCTTAAAACAGCTGACAGTTGACTGACCTCATTTATAAACAAAAGGCAGTTATTGTGTATTTAAAATGAAATTATTGGTGGGTTTTTTATACTACCTAAATAGTTGAAAGTAGTAGTTTCAGTGTTTTTTACGACCTCAGATTGATTGTGTATCCTGACTAGTTAAAATGGAAGGCACATACTTTCACTACTATACTCACTTTCATTCAGCAGCTATTTCTAATTTGCACCTGTTTATAATAGTGTAAGTTTCAGTTCTAGCCACCCATTAGTGTTAGTTGGCTAAGGGCCTGTTTGAGATACATGATTGTCATCTGTAGTGATTGTCTTCCATCTCATATTGCTTGATGTCCCTTGAACACTAACATTATTTTGGAATCCTGGTTTGCCATAGTGAGCTGGTAAAGTATAGCATGACTATTTTAGGATAGAGCTCCACCTGAATGAAATCCCATTGCTGAAATTACATTGCAGCATTTCTTGTTCAACCACTACATTTAATTGGTTTAATGTGGTTTAGGCCCCTTGGAAGTCAGACAGGTTCTGATCAATTTCTGTTCCATGGTGTAAGTAAAAGACAAATGGATGCTTTTCATTTTGTGGCAGATAAAATGTCAATTTGATTTAAAGTTGTTGGGGTTTAACCAAATTTAGATAATGTCTTCACAAACTAGGAAGATAATATGAAAAGAAGCATGTAGGAAAACCAAGGATTACGGAAGTTGCCAGTTTTATCAAGAAAATCAACTGGTAACATTAAATAATACTCAGTTTGATTATTGTCTTTGAGATATCCATGTTCGTTGTGAAACAGATATTTGAGGACTGGAGGAAAAATCCTGAGAAAGAACTATTTTCATTTCTGTCTTCTTTTGTGATAGTTATAGCTTTTAAACATGCTTGATATCTAGATATAATGAAAGCTTTGATACGAGTTTCCTTTACTGTCTTAATGATATTCCTGAGATTTTCTACATAATCATGTGTTGTTGAGGCGTGATTCACATTTCTACTATTTGTAGGTGTTAGAGGTCTCAAGCAAAGTCATTAAGCAGAATTTTATTTTGGAACACATTTAGTAGGACACAACTTCTCAACTTTTTTCCCTTCAGTGTAGGAATCAACAATGCTGTGTTTGAGCACATGTGCTCTAAAAAATTCCTTATGAAAAGCTTCTCAAATAGTGGACAGTTGTACAATTTCTGTGGTAGTTCTAGGGAAGCTACATGATGGTGTTATTGATGGGGCATTTCCCATTCTACAACATCCCTTTCAGACACCAACATGTTTTTTGGATGAGGAAATGAATAATGCCAGTAATTTCCAGCAACTAGCCAGTGCACGACTACCTATCTTTAATTGTTGGGCACATAAAGATAGTTGTGTTCCAAATTGCACTTTGTAACCTCTTGGATATTCTTAATTCTACTCAAAAATCGCATTGCATAGCTGAGATGTGCCACTTTAATATGAAGCTTTAATGAGGCTGTCAAAGTGTTTTTGTAGTATTCATTTCCTGGAGTTTTTATTCATAGACTGGAGTTTGCTGTAATTTGTGCATCTCTTGGAAGTAGAAGCATTCTGTGAAGTAGAGCTGAAAACTAATAATTACAGGCTAAGCAATGTGTATCTCAGTCAGCTACAGCTGTAGCATAGGACCTTTGTGGGGTGGGGAGAAGGAAAGGAAATCTGTGGGCCACATAAGTGCAGGGATGTCACTTAATTTTTTAATTGCTTTTTCTTTTAACCAGCAGTGCTTTTCAGATCTTTACATGTCCATTCAAAATTCATCTTAAATTTTAACTTACTTAAGCCGCTTCAGATAGGGTTTCCTGAAACTTTTAAATTGTCCTAAAAGAGTTTAGATTGACACTGTCGTATTCTAAATTATCTGTGTCCAAGTCTGTCCAGTATTATTGTCTCCTGATTTATATATTTTCAGCAGCTTTTCATTGTGCAATTTCCTTCATGTATTTTAGGGGCATTTCTTACTGATCTGTCCTGGGATTTCAGCTTTTTCTCCTCATCATGTCTTCAGGTTTTTCATCCTGTTTTTGCATGCATCATGTTTTGTGTGCTCCCAGTTAATTTCCTTTATTATACCTACCAGTTTTTGCTTAAAGCTAATGTAGCTAAAATAAATGAGCTCTAACTCCAAGTTCCTTCCACTTGCCATCTTCTTTCTAATTCAGATTTGTGACTTCATGTTTATCTGCATGTTTTCCCTCACTCTGATACTGAGCAGTGGAAGGATTTTGATGCAAAAAGACTCTTCCTTTTTTTCCCCAGTTAAAATCTTGGCTTCTTGTTTCATGCCTGTGGTAACTAGCCTCTTGTATTTTAATATACTGGGAGATGTTCCTCAGGTGAGGTAATCTGTACACAGATATTCCACTCCTACTGCAGTGGTGTGTCCTCTTTCTTCAAAGCCTTTTCTGAGTCAGCTGTGTCCCAGTGCAGCATGCTGCTGCTTGCCCCATTTGGCTGACATCATATATGCTTGTAGTCACAGCAGTCTTCCTGCAAAAGCTCTGCCCTTTTCTGTGCTGCATCTTCCTGGAACTAATCAGTAGAGCCTCTGGCTGCTTTCAGCCTCAGGTTGGTGCTGCTGTGGTGTAGTTAGTAAGAGCCAAAGGAAGGAAATATTAATGGCTGCAGCAGAATCATAGTGTCTGGTCTTCTTAGTGTTGTTTCAAAGTAGATCAAAGCTCCTGAGCTCCTTTTTATATACTCTTTTCTTCTACTTTACCTTATGTCACTGAGCTGTAGAGTCTTTACTCTGTTGTGGAGAGATCGGAGTATATGTTTCTGGTGTGTTAATATTTGTAGTATGGGCAGTAGCTGTAAGTTGTCAGCTTCCTCAATCGTTTCTAATTTCCTGTTTGAAGAGAGTTGATTTGTAGTGGTTAAAGATGTATGAAGGTATTCTAGTAATTTTCAGTCGTGAAGTTGCTGTGCTGCTAATCAGTGTTGTTGTATTGCTGTAGAATGCATTGACAGGTACAAATGGGATCTCTTCTGGAAGGTTCTTCAGCTAAGGAGGACCTATGTCTTTTGGGTCAAACAGTTTGATAAGGAAGACCACTGAGCTGTGTGAAGTTATTTGCACATGCTTCATTCATATATCTGTTCTTTTTCTGATGTTGGGAAGAGAGGAAGAGGTAATAGAGGCATCACTGTGATTCTTAGCCTTGCTCTTGGTCCTTTTGGTTTTTGTAAAATCCAAATTAGGCAAAGCAAGTAGAATTAAGTCAGTCTCAAAACTTGAGATTGGCTGTTCTTTGTCAGATGGGATATTAAGATCACTGCTTTATAATGAGGCTTCATAATTGCATGATGTACAAGAAACTGCCCTGAAAGAGCTGTTTTGTCACTGGATCAACGTACATGTGTGTGTTGTGAGGTAGTGGAGTTGCATGAAATATGAATGTTCTCAAGTTCTATCTTTCCTTGAAGTCTAAGTTATGAAACAATGGTTGATGAAGGAAAACAGTTGACTGGAAAGAGGTGGGAGAATATGCACTATATATTTGGTTAGAAGGGGAGGTGGAAGAGAGGGAGCTGTGTGACCCTGGATTACTTCAGTAAATAAACGACTTGTGAAACAAATGTAACAATTGGGAATTCCCAAAAAGAATGCGCTGAAGTTTAAAATACCAGGTGCAGTTTTGATTAGAACAATCTTGTAGGTTGAAGGTACCCCTTTTGTGTGTCTCAAAGAGGACGTGCACTTTAATTTCTTGCCTTTTATACCGGGTACTATGGTAAACACTTCAAATGTGCATGGAACTTGTCAAACACAGCAAGGCATGTCAGCTATCTAGAGAACTAGGAGTGAGTCTAGCCTGTACTAGACAAAATTTGGCTTTGTTGCCTTTGTTGTTCTTTGTATTGTATAAACATACCTTAGGTCAGAAAAGAGTACAGGCAAATACTAAAAAGACAGTAAATTTAAAGTGTTAGAGAGATAGTAAATGTTACACGTTACTTTTAACAGTATGGGAATAGTCATAGAAATTAGAGAAAGTGGCGTCATTGTTTACACAACTGTGAAAATTGAGTGACTCTTATGCTTTTCAAGGATCTTCAGGGCTATAAATACATGAAGGGTTTTTAGCTTTTCTTTTGGGCTGAGTGCCTGTGAAGACTGTAGGCATTTCTACAAAATCAGTTATAATAGACAACGTGATATTGGCCAAAGCATAAACCCCTTGAACTACAGTAAGTGGCAATGACTGTTTGGATTGTTACGAACAGCTTCATTTTTGTTTTAAAACCTGGCAGCTAATAAATATTTTCTCTCCTGTATTTGCAAGCTGATTTCAGTGTTAGAGGGAAGAGTGTTTTGGAGCTCACTCTTAACAAAGATCAGTGTTTTATAAACACGTTTCTTGGGAAGCTTTTGTAAGAAGTAAACTTAATGGTAGTAATTACAAAAAATCTCTAAAAGCTATTGTAACACAGAGTTCAAGTTCTAGAATTACAGATGAGAGATGAGATAATCTTGTAGAGATGAAAGTTGTGGGAAATAACTTCTGTGTTGCTATTGTCATGGGCATAAAGGGAACAGCTTTTGCTGTATATTTTGTACAGAAGTGTGTCTGATTAGACTGTCAGATGTTCCTCAGTTAGGCTGTGTGGCATACAATCATGTTCACTTGGAATATGAAGTCTGTCATTACTCCTAGAAGAAACTCGTTTAGCTGTTCCTACACATGCATAATCTCTAGTTAGAGTTGTACATCTTGCAATTCACTGTTGTCTTTTGCTGAACCACATTTCCAAGTTTGGTTCTAGTCCAAAGTAAGGCTTAAAGTTCCCTGGTTTGAGTGTGTGATTGGTTATGACTTTTTCTTTAATCTGTCTGTTGAGGGAGGAGACGTTTTCAGCTAAATTTCTAGTCTTTAAACTGGACTACTACTTTCTTCAGTCATGGAATGTTGATGTTAAAATAAATGAATGGAGATGCTGACAGACAAAGGCTTCAGGACATCTGGCAGAACAGTATGATCTCATTGTTTCTCAACTCTCCTGTGTGCATTATCTCTTTTTCCTTGTTGCTAATGCTTGACTGTATACCTCCTTAGGACAGAGATAGTCCCTTCGTTCTGTGTTCAAAGAGTACGAAAAGATCAGGTGCTAGGATAGAAATAACAAATAAAAAGAAATTGTTTGTTGTTCAAGGCTACTGAAACAGTAGTTGTGTTTTGTGTACTTTAGCACTGCTCCTTGGCTACTAAGATGCTTATTGCTTCCTTTGTTTAGGAAAACAAGAGTTCTCTATTGCATAATGCTTCATTTCCTTCCTTCAGGTGAATTTGAAAAGATTAATCCTCATTTGTAGGTTTATGTGACATAGTGAAATTGTCCATATACATAAAGTGTCTGAAGTCCTTAGATAGCCATATGTTATCACTGTTATACTCTATTCAAAATGGTTAATTTTAGGGTCTAATCTGTGCTTTCTTTATCTTTTGGCATTGTATTATAGTGTAGATGGAGTATAAAAACAGAAATAGCATACTCTGTTGGTATTTTGTTGCATATCTCATCTTATGCTCATTTTGTCTGACCTCATAAATTATTTCTTTTCTCTCTTTTCCAGGTTATATACATCTCCAAAGAAGAAACTGAATCCAGTGCAAAAAAGTGTCAGCCCATTAGTTTGGTGCAGACAGGTATTGGATTACCCAAGTCCTGATGTTGAATGTGCTAAAAAGTCACTGATCCACAAGCTGGAACAAACAATGTCGGGTGAGTTTCTGCACACTAAAACTACTGGGTTGTATGTATTTATTCTGAAACAAGAGTCAAAATTAGCTGATGGCTGTGAGATAAGACATCTGTCAATTACTTGTGTCTAAAGCTTTCATTATGGTTTACAGTCATTAATTTCTACTCATTTTCTGGATCATATGAATGAAATGAAAGAAGGCATTAGATCATGAGTCGTGATTTCAGAGTTCTATAATACCTGCATAGGTTGGTCAGATGTTT
This sequence comes from Pachycephala philippinensis, assembly GCA_013397055.1. Lineage (NCBI taxonomy): Eukaryota > Metazoa > Chordata > Aves > Passeriformes > Pachycephala > Pachycephala philippinensis. Next base: position 211,476 of record VWZT01012891.1, on the reverse strand, counting down.
TCAGGAAAAAACAATGGTTTTAACTTGAAAGTTTTCTTGTCTTTTTTTAAAATAGAAGCCTGTATTAAGGTATCGTAATTGTTAGATGCTTGTCAGTATGTTAGCATGGAACTTGGTTTTCTGCTAGATTACCTATTTTATTTCATCTAAGGAAATTGAGGCTTAAGTTTTTGAATACTTTGGGGAGATGATAATTGATTTCTTTTCCTCCCATCCCCAGTAACTTAAGATCTAGTTACAGTCAGATTGAAAAAAAACCACAGTTCGTGATTCTTCCTTAATACTAATTAGTTGGTTGTAGTCAAAACTGGAGAGTGTTTGACCCTGTGAGAATGAAAGCCTGCATCTCCATCCTTCTAGTACCAGCCTTTTTTATGTCAAACCAGCAGCAAAATGCTGAAGGTCTGATTAGAATTCTCTGTCCATCTTGTTTCTTGCTTTATTTTATTTCTTCGTTGGAACCTGTTTTTTTTAAATTATGCTGAGACAACTTACTTTTTTGCTATTAATAGCTGTTCTTTTCCTGTTCCATCTTTTTGTAGTCTGCTACTGCTACGTCTTTAACTGTTATCTTCAGGAATTAGCAGAATGGTTGGACTTGAGCTAAGAGTGTATGAACATGTAGTTCCAGGAGTGGTTCCAATGGCCACCTCCTTTCCATGGTTTTACATAAACTTTGTGCTGAGTTTATTTGACTGTAACTTTATTCCTGTCCTTGTATTGTTTTCTGGAGCAATTCTGTCTTTATTCTGGTTTGTACTGAAATTGTTCTTAATAAAACTTGAATCCCTTTTTTATTCTTTTAAAAATTACAGGCATAGTGGTGAAAGTGCCTTTAGTGTGAGTCACCTTCGATCTTTCCCTAGTTCTTGTGCTTTTTTATGCTGCCTGGACAAACGTCTATTAAAAATTTACCTGAACAGTTAACATAATGTATGGCTTGGTACAGGCAAAGACTGAGATTCTAAACAACAAAAAGCACTCAGATTACAGGGATTTATGAACAATGATACAAGTTTGGGAATCTGAATACCACTGAGTATTTAAGAATGGATAGCAGTTGATTGACCTAATTCTGTTTCTGGTTTAACTTCTTTCAGAACTGAGTAGAAGTATTCCAGAAGTACCACAAATTCTGTTACCCTTAGGATATCTTTCAAAATTCATAGCTGAAGCAGAATGGCAGGAAACTTCCCTGTGAAACGGACACATTTGCAAGTTTTATCAAACTATGTGTTTAGGTAACTTTACCTATTTTTTTGTTTTCCCCTAGACCTGAGAATCTGCTTCTGGCAGTGATACTTGCAAGAATACCACAATTCATCGGTAGTACTGATAGGTGGAAATACTAATGGTAGAAAAGATGGGCACATGCTGGTTGGAGCATATTGCATGTAAAAAGGAATTTTTAACAAAATAGAAAATTGTCCTTTAGAGCAACCAGCCTTCTTTACAGATACAGGGTAGCAGGGAGCTCCACTGGAGAAGACAGATAGTGTTTCTTGTAACTTTGTGTGCATTTCCTACTCCACAACCTCAGGAGTATCTTGTGACTTGCATTTTGCATAGTACTTGTACCTCATGGACCCATCACTTAACCTGTTAATAGCTACTGGTTCAGTTCATCAATTCTGGTTCCAGTCTCCACGGGTAGGGCTTTTCACACTTGTGTAGCTTTCTTTCCTGGATCCTTGCCGATGCTTCTTTTGCATTTACTATTTTTACATTGTTAGTTCCTGTTGTTATGTCTTTCTAATCTTAATATCTTTTTCCTCTTTTTCAGTCTCAAATGCACTCTTGTATTTCACATTTTCTTCTTCCACCATATTTTTCATTGCATGGTAATAAAGGAGGGAAGAGCAGCTTTCGGCTCCATGCTACTGTGAGCAGTTACTGATGCACAGTGCCTTGTCAGTAGTTAGTTCAGGTTTACAATTGCAGAGCTAGTCATGCTCAGTGTTGGAAGTGTATTCAGACTAGAGGGAACTTTAGGTATATTCTGCACTCAAATTTTCCTATTTTCTACAGCAAAAGAGAGATTCATGACCATTTCAGCAAAATCATAACTAAAAGGAATTAGATGCCGCATACTGTGTCTGGATGTTATAAAAGAAAATTTACGTTAAAATAAAATTGTTGATTATCAACCCTCCCCTCTGGTGTTTTTTGAGAGCTAATGTGTAATCTTTTGTAAGCTACTGTTTCATCTAATATTAGGATCATTTTAATGTTCAAATTGGTTACCTGTCTTGCTAATTTTGATCTGACACTCCTAATAAATACTGTGTCTCTATTTGTAAAAATAGCAATGTCTTCTTGAGTTACAGAAATCCATGTTGGAAAACCTTTAGGAATTCTGGTCCAGAAAAATGGTTTGAATCCAGCTTTTTTTTTCTGGGAAAATGTACCATGCTGAAGAAGGTTCACATTAGCTAGGATGAAAACTACTGTATGTATCAAGTCTCACCACATACCAGAGCAAACTTTTTATATGTAGCAAAAGCATGCTAAGTTTCATCCAAAAAAATCTGTGTATGATCAAATACTTTGTATCATTATGGTTGTATACAAAGAGCCTGTTTTGAAGGCTATACAGTAGTACAATTGTTTTCTAGTTTGTGGTTAGTACTTTAAAATACTTGTCTGTGTAATAAATACAAAAGAAAGAACTGTTGTGCAGACTTATATTTTGGGGATTTTTAATGACATTTTCGGCAAGAGATGAAAAGTAATTTTTTTTTTGGTGTGAAAACAAAGATTCCATTGGAATAGATGCTTCGGGGTTCCTTTGTGAATGCCAGAAGTTGATATCAAAGGCCTCATCATAATCACCCAGAAGAGACTGACTTGTAATTGCTGGTTTTGTTTACTGAGCTTTGTAATAAAATGGAGATTTCCCTTTTGACACTCAAAATAAACTGAAGGTACCTCATGAATACTTGCTGGAATTTAGTGAATTCACAAATTGCTGAAATTAACGCCTATTGTTTAAGACTTTCAGTGAAAGCTGGAATATAAACCTTCCATCCTTCATCTGTAACTGTTCTTTTCACTCTAACTGAAACACTGGTGATATTAACTGGTTTAGAAAGGATCTTTACACGAGATGCAATTTTAGGAATTTGCTGCAAAGTCAGCTTTAATTTCTGCTGCTTTTGCTTCTGTGCTACATTCTGCCATTGGCTAGGTTGGACAATATGTTTTTTTTGGGGCACTCTTAAAAACTGATTAAGTGATGCAATCCGTTAAAATACTCTAGATATTTTTTAACTTAAATCTACTTTAGTAGGCCAGTAACAGTGCAGCCCCACCATTGTTTGCACTGGACAACTGAGGATGTAGTGATCAAGAGCAAAGGGGGTGGGAGGAAAAGCTGAAGCTTTGCTGCTGAAAGCGGCATTTCATGCAGCTGTAGTCTGTTTTGGCTTCTATTGTCAAAGCAACAATGATTTTTAGTGAAGAAATTCGGGTTAAATTACTTCTTTTTTTCTGCCCACTGCTATCAGCGTAATTATTACTGCCCTCATTGGAGCCCCTTTTCACTAAGAGAAATGTCACACAATACTTTTTAGTAGCTTACTTTCAGCAGCTGGGTGAACTGCCACTAAATCTAATCTGGATTTACATACCGTCAAGCTGGGATTTCTAGCTTTTTTATCTTAACATTTTGCAATTTAATTTGTTTTTTTATACACTTCTGTATAAATATACTACCAGCAGTGAAGGAACTGATTTTTAGCAAAAGTGTCTAAATATCTTTTGGATCCCACTACCCCTGTTGAATTTCCATTTTCTCTTATATTAAAAATGTAAATTTTTGAACAAAATAGTCAATTAAGTAACTAAACAAATAATACACTTGACAACCAGCAGAATTGCAGTATCATATTGTTCACCATTGTTAATGTTCACCAGTGTTTAAAATTCATCTGAAAATACTTCAGCATTGAAACATTTGCAGTAAATGACAGAGGAAAGTACCTAATTTAGATCTTATATTGCATATGAGGTTGAAGCCTATGGTCAAAAAATCCCAAGTCATTAGAACAGAAGGTTAACAGGAGGAAATAGTCGATTTGCTTTAGTCTGGTAGGTTCACGGTACCCAGAAATATAAACAAAAGCATTTGCCTTACTTAATGGTTTTTCGTTTTGGCATATGCTTAGGGAAATTTTGTAGGTGATGCTGCGTAGGTACGTGGTGCCAGTCTTGGGGTTACTGTGGAAGTATTGTGTGATCTAGACAGGTCTGAGAGTTCTGGAGAACGTGACTTCGTGGTGTGCTCTGGTTTGTATGTAATTGAGTATAGGATGTATATTGGTGTAACTGAGCTACTACTGCCCTCCTACTTCCCAGCACCTACACTGGACATCTCAAAGACATCAGCTGTAGTGATCTTAGATCTGACTTCTAAAAGGAAAACACTTGTCACTATCTTGTCTTGCCCTCTTCTCCCATTCTTTTCACATTATGGTTATATCTAGGGTTGAAGAAAGCAGTGGAAAAACTTCCTGGTGACTGAAGTTTTCTACTTGAACTGCATAGTAGTTACATCACACTGAAGACATTATACAGTATTGTATTTGTTTTTCATTCATTCAGTATAAATTCATCACTTTTCCCCTCCCTCCTGCAGCTCTCAAGAGACAGAGTTTGTACAGCAGCCCTTTCAGTGCAGTCAGTTATGCGAGCTCCTATAGTCCAAATACCGGTAGCCCCTACAGCAGTGGCTTCAACTCTCCCTCCTCAACACCAGTGAAATCTGCTTTAGTGAAACAGCTCATACCTCCTGGTACCTCAGGTAAGTCACTTCCTCCTCTTCCTTTCACAAACATGCTCAGATAGACAACACTTGCATCGAACTAAAGTAAGAAAGACTCCAGAACTTTTCAGTGTTCTGTAGGATGCGCACATCATACAGAATTTACGCTTTGTCGGAAAGGCTTTTTTACATACTTTCTGGCATGAGATACATGTAAAATGTTTTCTTTGGGTGTCCATGTCCCAAAAATCACTGATATATATTAGCCCTTAAACCAAAACACACAGAGTTCATTCAGTGGAGTTCCAAGTGGCTTCACCCTGTAATTGCCAAGGGTGTAAGTTCCATGGTAGGTGTTCAAAGGTTAGGGGTTGGTAGTTGTGAAGTCTTTTCAACTATCCTATTGTTAACTAACTGAAACATTTGGTATGCAATTTATCCATCAGTACCTCCGAGATGTGAACAATGTAATATAAGGAAGAAGCATGTATTCCAGTTAAGCGTTCCATGAGACTTTGCAGTCACCAGTGTTTTCTACTTTTATTCTGCACTGTAGACACTTTCTTTGCATGAGGAAAATTGATTCCTGCAACGTATCTCTACTCTGAAGTCAGACTGTTGGCTTATTGTATATAATTTAAACTAGCTTACAGGGAAGGTGAAAAAACATTGCATTGACAATCCAGCTATCACTAATTCACTGTGGACTTTTACAGAAACCTGCACTGCACAAGAGCCATTACCCAGTTTTTGGTTTAATCCCTAGCTCTGCTCTGCACTGTGTGCTACAATGAGATATCTGCCTGGGGGACAGAGATGTAACAGGCAATGGGGTGTCAGCCAGAAGACAGCAAGCAGGAAGAGTTTTTCCTTGTTACAGTTTCCATGTTACAGTTTAGCACAGGTGTGTAGGTGGAACAGGTAGTATTTTCAGATAAAGTGTATTTTAAGCATTCCAAATTGAATCAATATTAATTGGATCAGCAAGTCCTTATTGTTAACAAAGATACAGTCAAATTTGCATATTACAAGGTAGTGTGCAGATGAGAATGAAAGCACAAATGGAACCAGGTATGCAGTTGCTTTTTTTGTAGAGCTGTGCAAACTTCATAGCAGTTGAAACATGGTATGATTGACCAAATTACACACCACTAATTTGTTTTGACACTATTGCAATGATTTTATGAAGTTGGCCGTTTTTAGAAGGTAATGGCTAAGCTCTGCTTTTGTAAGTTACATTTTCAGCCTAGGTTTGCAATAAAATAATCAAATGTTCCAAATAGTCTGTCAGATCAATGTCTCAGTAGCAATCTCTTCAGACTGGTGGTTCTTTTACTAGGAAAGAAAATGCAGCTTGCCTTGTTTGTTTGTTTGTTTTAACAACAACAATTCCTGTTACTTTATTTTCTTTCCACAGGTCATCTTAAACTTTCAGGAGACAGAAATCCTCCACTAAGTCCACAGTCCTCTCTGGACAGTGAATTAAGTGCATCGGAGATGGACGAAGACTCTATTGGGTCTAATTACAAGTTAAATGATGTTACAGATGTGCAAATTTTAGCACGAATGCAGGAAGAAAGTAAGTGGGGGTTTCTTCCTGAAATCAAAGTGGAGCTGTTGGGGTTTTTTTTAATTGAATAACTGCAGTAGCACTTGTTTAGTAAGAATGGAAAAGGGGTATAGATTCTACTATGGATGCACAAATGTAGTTTGCTGGAGAAAGCTGGTTAAGGACTTCAGCCACCAGGCTAAGGAAAGGAAGTTGCTGTGCGGAAGTTTTCTTCAGGAACAAGAGACAAAAAAATGCTGGGGAGTATGAATTTTTAAGATGACAGTATTTGCTAAAAGAATGGTTGTTAGAATGGACTACTGCCTATCACCATTCTTCTCAGGAGAGAGGTGCCTTCCTGATGTAATCCAGTCTTGTTCACATCAGTGCTTAAACCATAATTTAAAGCACCAAAATGTAAAGTCAATATGGTAAAGAATAGTTAAGAAAAGCACCTATATAGATGTCTCTCTTTCATTATAGCTTTAGTTGAGACTGTCTTTTTGTCCCTCTGAATTTGCAGAAAGTGGTCATAATTTCAGTTGTCTAACTAGGTGCTCTCCAGACTATTATTTCCTATCCTTATCAGTGAAAAAAAACCAAAACCAAATGCCCAATACATGTACTTTCTAATAAATAATATACATGTATTACTCTAATGTATAATGTACACAAAAAGAAACAAATATACACAAATTTATAGTTTAAAAAATACAAGATAAAGACAAGATAAATGCCATTTTAAAAATACTAGTTGTTCCAAATTTTCTTCCTGTGTGCCAGTGGATTGGTTTGCGTATCCCCAGTGGTGTTGGCACCACGCTTCAGAGACCACTGATCTAACAACTCCAGTTTCTCTTGGAGTAGCTTATTACCTTGCTTTTTTGGTTAGATTCACTAATACATTGCAAGAGACATTTCGTTGCGGCTGCTATAATTGTTACAGGATGTTACATGATACCAAAATTAGGATGTAGCCTGTGTTGCTGGTATCCAGCCTGGGAGAGGAGATGAACAAGTACGTACACAACACACCTATACTGATGATTGCTGTACTAGGAAAAGTAATGAGCTCACCTACTTACTTCAAGTCATTATTAGCTGGTAGATAACTTTTGGTACTAATTGGAATTTATTAATGCCTCCAACAACAGGACTCAAGGTGAGCCAAATTTGAGTTTGAGAACTGTGCAGGTATCTGTGTGCACTGTCTCTAGTTTGAAACATTTGTGGGCTGGAAGCAAGTAAACAACGCTTTTGTTGCCAGGCCTGCGGCAAGAGTACGCAGCCACAGCTTCTCGGCGTAGTTCCGGCTCCTCTTGCAATTCCACCCGGCGAGGCACGTTCAGCGACCAGGAGCTTGATGCACAGAGCTTAGAAGATGAGGAGGATGGCACACATCACACAGTGCACCCTGCTGTTAGCAGGTTCTCACCATCACCTCGCAGTTCTCCCTGGCCTTCACCAAAACAATCTCCAAGAAATTCACCTCGCTCCCGATCACCTGCTCGAAGCATAGAGTACAGTAGAGTGTCACCACAGCCTATGATTAGCCGTTTACAGCAACCTCGTCTTTCGCTTCAAGGCCATCCTACAGACTTGCAAACTAGTAATGTCAAAAGTGAAGGTAAAAAACTGTTTGAAATTCATTACACAAGTAGTTGTGTAGTTTCTCTAAAGGAGTTTCATCAGTGTGCAGTCCTAAACCTATGTGCCTGTGTAACATCATGGTTTAATCTCTGAATTGCTGAAGAAAATGCAGAGCAAGCAAAGCTTAAGTTCTGCTGGGGCACCCTTACAGTCAGATGAGTTGATAGACTTATATTTATTTTAGATGTTATCCAGTCAATGAGTATAATTGAGTTTCATTGTGACCAAGGTCTGTATTTGGCAGGCAAATGCACTAAAATAAAGCAGGGAAACTATCATTTACTAGGCTTAGGCCTTGCAGATGACAGAATAAAATGCAGAGGAAAGTAACTGATCAGATAAGAGTACCATGGCGATTTATGTGTGCCTGTAGCCTGTGAGGCAGCTGAATGCTGGTTGCAGAGGACTCTAAAACTTTTTGATCATGAACATAGTCTTAAAAACATTAGTACTTAACCTCGTGCATTTGTTGGATATTTTAGATATCTCAAAGCTGTGAAAGCTGCTGCGTAATAAATACTAAAGTTTGCAGTAAATTCAGTGCAATTATACTATATTGGCATAGAACAAAATAATACAATCCTGATACGATTTTCCTTTTTGAATGTACTTTTTCCTGGTAGCAATCTGGCAGAAACTCCTTTTACTGGGATGAAATTTTGCAAGCATATTCCCATTTCAACAAACATAGTTTTTATCTGGCAAGTAAGATTTTAAATTTAGAAAGAATATACATTTAGATGTTAAGAATTCCCCTTATTAGTAATAATGGTTTGGGGAAATTTTAGGTATCCAGAAAAATATACAGCACAAAAGCTAATCAATTATATTGTGACTTAATTGAGAATTCCTTTCCCATTCATTTCTTAAAACGAAAGTCTTAATGCATGCTAGATGAGCTGCAGTAAAAATATCCCATGAGAGAAAAGGTACCAAAAGCTAGTATCCCGCATAGCAGAAGTATCGAAATAGAGTATGTGATCATGTGTTTCTGAAACACTTCCAAGGAATTATCTTGCAGTGGTTTTTGTGCAGTTGAGTGTTGCTTGGATATTCAGAGTTGATACAGTAGCAGCCAAAAAAAGTTTTTCAGGTTTTCTCTTTCTTTTTTTTTTTTGTTTGTTTGTTTGTTTGTTCGGGGTTTTTTGGGTTTTTTGTTTGTTTGTTTTTGTTTTGTTTTGTGTTTTTTGGTTTTTTTTGTCTAGAATGGTTGGAGGGAAATTTATTTGAGACGGTTCAACAATGTACCAGCTGCAGTGCAAAGCAATGCAAACTGCTAAGTGCAGAAAGTACATTTGTTGGAATATTCAGCCAGTGAAGACTTAGTTTTGTTTTCACCTTGAGTGCTTGTGCATGGTTAACATACTTCTTCCCTACATCCCTCTGCAGAATCAGGTTGGCCACTCATCCTGTCAAGGCATCTGCAGTCTTCTGTCCAAAGTATGTCATCAACCCAGCTCTGCATGGGTTGGATATACACAGAATGTCATTAGACTTGAGAAATACTTAATGGCATCTTTTCATAGTCTGTGAACAGTGGTACAAATATTAGAAGTCCCTGAAGTATCAGCATTAGCTGAGTAGATAAGTCAAGTCATATGTGAAAGATGAAGCATAACTGGACACTTCAATAATTTTGAATGCTGTGTATGAAGAGGTCCTTTCCAAGTGAGTGGCTGTTATTTGCTGTATAATGGACTGATCTGGGACAAGGCAGTCTCAAAAATTTACTCAAACAACTGTGTTATTTTTACTCTTCAGGCAAGCATTTTGTTACAAATAACTTTCTAGCTAAATAATTTGAAAACTGTGCAAAGCTTCAAATTAGCGGCTGTCTGTTCAGCTTTCAAAATAGTGCAGCAAAACCCAGAGAATCACAATCCAGATATGTTTCAATTTCAAAACACAATATGCTTGACTTTTTACATTGTAGGTGAAAAATGTACATTCTTGCTTTTTTAGATACATAAATACTTCGTATGTGATAGAGTTGAGAAGAATTAATGTAACAAAATACCCTTTTAAGTTGCAATGTAGTTTTATATGGCTAATATTTTGTGTCACTTATATTTGGGGTTCAACTACGGGTTCGCAACCTGACCTTTGTCCAGCATCAGTTTACACGTTGTGGTATCTTTGTATTATTTCATACAGAAAAACTAAGGCGTAGTCTTCCAAACTTGTCCAGGACATCTAACATCCAAGCTGAGTCTGTGAAAAACAGCAGAAGTGACTCAAACTTCCAAGTGCCAAATGGAGGAATACCTCGCATTCAACCTCAAGCCTCAGCCAGTAAGTACCTTTAGTGCTACTTCAATGTAAATTTCAGAATTAAGTGATGGTACTTGGCTGTCTTCCAGTCTCATGGCAAAGCAAAACGTTGCATGCCACACTGGAGATGCTAATACTGATTTTTAATCAGGCCTTTGTGAATCTGGTTTTACGGTACACAGAATACTCAAAAAACATCCAATTTCTTATTAAGGTGTCATTCAGAGTTTCCTAAAAGTATATGTAGAAGTAATATAAAGAATATAAATACAGTATTTGGGCATGTCAGAAACTGTTTTCTTTCTAAGCTCTGAAAAAACACCTAGATGATGTTTATTGCTTTTTTTTAAACTAGTGAAACATATCCTGAAAGTGTTCATTTCAGTTTAACCCTTTAAGTTAACCCTTGTCTGCAGTTTCTTTCCTTCTGTTTTTTTTGGGGTTTTTTGGGGTTTTTTTTGGCACATGGATTATATATCCAGTTGCCAATTTTATTTACTTTAAGTTTCAATTACTTCCTAAAAAAGGTTTGGATGAACCTGCGTCTCACAAAACACATTAGCCCATTGCTGGACTCCTGCCTAGTTTGTCCAAAAGTACTGATATGAGAATGCTGCTATTCTCACAAATCTCTTGAAAATTGTGACCTTAAAGAAGCCAAAGCAAATGAAAATTAAATATTCAGTGTTTATATGTCAATATTGCCAATTCCTGTTGTTTAAATGTTTCCTGACCATTTTTTAAAACAAGTTTCTGAATTTAATAACCTTGTGTGACATTTTCAAGGGAAGAACACATTATTAATATTATTATGTGTAGAGCTTTGAACTACAAAAATGCTGTGATAAAAATTCACTATTAATCTAAATATTTGACAGGAAATGTAAAATAATATTTGTGAATTTAACTAGGGGTATTTTACCTATAGAACAGTGAAGGCATAGTGGCATACCTAGTTGGTTGTCTTAAAACTTTCAAAACAATGTGTTAAAGCTACCAAGTACAGTTAAATACAGGATAAGGGATACAGACCATGCCAAAGATTATGAGATTTCTGTCTTTGTAATACAGACCATGCCAAAGATTATGAGATTTCTGTCTTTGTACAGACTCAGAGCAGATGTAAGGGTTGTGTGGACAGTCAGTCCCAGGTGTGTGATACTGTAGTAGACAGAAGCTAGTGTGACTTTACCATTGTTCATATGAGTTACTCCAGCATCCTTTCACCTGGGCCCTCTTCTTCCACCTTTTGCAGACACTCAGAAGGTGGGATTTCCAGCTGAAAGGACATTAGTGTAGTTCAAATGCATGACTGTTACCTGTTAGACAGGCTTATCAAAGTATAAAGCACTCGGAGCAGTTGAACAGCAGGTCTAGAGATGTGCTATTTCAGTGAACGAAGAATTATCAAAATGACCTGAAAGAAAATGAAGGAAAAAATATTTTTTAGTGAAAATCTCTACAGATTTTATTTGGTGCTTTAGAATTGAGTAAACTGGGAAGGGAAGAGCATAGAGAGCAATTTAGTTAGCTAGAAGGCTATTTTCAGAATTTAAAGTATATTCATGGTTAAACTTTGTGGAAAGATCAGTCAACAGAAGTCTCAATATTCAGTCAATTACTTCATTGCAGGAGCCAAAGTGGTGTGATTGTGTTTATATTTCTTTTTTTCAACTTGTGGATGCATTAAGAATTACTAGGTAAACTTGCTTTTCTTTCATAGACTATTTCCCCAAATGTGAACCACTCTAGACCAACTTACATTTAAATGTAAGTTAAGTATCATTAATAAAGGCCAGATTTCTAGCTTTTACAGTTTCCCTGCTCTTACAGATGTTTGTCAGAGTCTTGCTATTGACAATCGTAAAACGGTTTGTGTGTGAAGTCAATGAGTAAGTATCTTTGCTTAGTCTGGATTAAAAAATTTTCTGCAAAACTGTACATTGTATAAAAATTTCCAGAATTGTGTCCTTTTTTATTGTATACTTTTTGTTTTATTGGTTTTATATTTTGTCACTTTGCACAAAGCACTATTAAATTGCAGCAAATTTTTGTTTTCCCTTGGCAATGATTTCTGGGTCTTGGGATTTGAAGCTTCCTCATACACCTGCTAGTTTTGCATGAGCTTACCTTTGCAAGGATGCTGGCTTGCCACCCGAGGTCACTACTTTGCTCCTTGTCAAAGATCTGTGGTTCATAATTTACTTGCACATTTGCTGTGGCTGCAATACTGAACTTGCTATGGTTGCTGGCATTCAAAAATGAGCTAGGAATCCAGTAAGTTTCTGAAAAGACAATTCCTCTTACAGTTTTCTAGCCAAATTGTATTTGTTTGCTTACAGAAGAGAGGGAAGACACATATGTGTTTAGAGGTACAACTGTAAACATGAAAACATTGGCATTTTAACTTTTAGCTGCAATGTGGTGAACAATCCAAATTGTTTTTGAAAAGAGACTGAATTAAATAGCAGTTGCAACAATTAAAATCTTCATTTACTCTGGTTCTCCATGCCATTCTGCAGAAAGTACTTCTCTTATATGAAAGCTAGTAAATATTTCACCTTAAAACACTGGAAGATACAGTAATACGTGTGTTCCCCAAGGAATGGGTATTGTCTAAAGTGTTAGTGATGGGAAATCTCTGCATTTCAGTCCTACACCACATAGATTGTACAAAGCTGTAGAAGTTGTAGGGTGGCTTCCATGTAGGAGCTACCTGTATTTGGATTGTGTGTGATGCTTTTGTACTTAGTAGAACTATGAGCACATAGTTCTTTTAAGAAGAGCTAAATACAAAACTTTCTCAAAGAAATGTAGATTGTTCAAGCTATCAATAAAGTGACTGGTCTGCTTGCCAAGGTCCAGCTGCTTGGCATGTTCAGAATAAAAGGAGAAAGAGTAAGTTTTGAAGAAACCAAGTAGTCCAGTTCAGTTGACCAGAAGTAAATGTAACTACACGTATTCAGCATGCAGCAGTTGTGACAGGTAATGTCACAGCACACGGAGCACTTCAAGAGCAGCAAGTAGCGTGGATAAACATGCACTGGGCGCTTATCTCAAACTGCATGTTTGCTCAGCATTGCTCAAATTGTACTGCCTAAGCTCTTTTCAGTGGTTCGGTGCACAGAAATGTTTTGCTATTGAGTGTCTGTTTCCTGGAGCCTCCATTGAGAAGGAAGGAATTTGATATATGCATATTTAAAATCCTTTCCATATCATCCCACATGTCTGACTTGCAAGAAGTGTGAATAATGATGGGGGAAAAAAGTGCCATGTGCAGTAGCATATTGAAATCTTAGTGAATTAGGACAAAACAAATTCAAAATATGAAGGAAGAAGTTGTTCTTCATTTTGTGTGGTATAACAAAAACACTGATTCAGTAAAAAATAATAAAGTGGAATGTTTGAGGACTGAAGCAGTCTGGCCAGTGGTCTGCCTCAGTAAATTTCTAGGAATTGTGCTCATATTTAAAGATCTTACTATGCTTAATTGGCTGTTCATATGTATGCTTTAAAAAAATTTTCTAGGCAGACCATGTGCCAGTTGAGTAAGAATTACATATTGCCGCAGGCCATTTTGCGTTAGATTGTAGTTGGGAGAAGGAATAAGGTTTTTATTAGTAGAAGGCACAGGCAAAATTTTACTGTGTTTGTGAACCATTTAATTCCTTTTGCTGTTTGTGGAACATGACTGTTTTAGTTAGTTATTAAGACTGAACTAAATGGACTGTCTTGTCATAATTTCAGCATGATGGTAAAACACATGATGAATTTTTTATAATTCATAAAATAGTGTGTATTTTGCACTGACTGAAGGATAGGAAAGGTGATAGCAATCATTATATGCTATCAAACAAAAGGAATACCATTTTATTATTAGGATCCCAATTGTTCCTCCCCTGCCCTCTTTATAGCAATATTCACTAAGTGGTGATGGGATTATTGAGCTTCCTTACTCAGGGTCAGGATCTTTATGCACAGCTGTTCCCCCATCTTTCTTCCTTCTCACTATGGAAATAAGCCTTGCTAGTGCAATCAGTTTTATGCTGGTATAAAACTTCATACGCTGAGATAAGCAGAGATGTTTATTCATACATTATCATTTTACAAAGTCTCTGTGTAGTCAAAGCTTTATTTCACTGACTACTTTCCTCCTCCCCCCCACTTAAATATGCTGCGGTGAAAATAGGCTGAGTCAGTGCGTTCCTTCTGGCAATAAGTAATTCTCTCCATGCCAAGATTCTGCAGCTCTCGGAACATTGGCTTCCTCTTGGTAACTGGTAGGTAGTGAGGTCATTTCAAGGCAGAACCAGCCCTTGAATGTTACTAGACAAAAGGCAGGACAAGGGACCAAAGGAGCAATAAAAGCCAATTTCCATCATGCTGTGTACATGCTGGCAGCTCATAAATCTTAGTGTTAAGTCTTCATTTTAAGCTTAAGTCCTCTTGCATGCCTTTTGAAGAGGGGAAAAAAAAAGACATCTCTCAAGAAGGCTTAAGTCTCTGTAACTGAAGAATACAATTTGTTTATATGATGATCATATTAGACAAAGATTTATGCTTTTGTATAGTGTTAGAATACTTTTTTGAAAACACTTTTTAAATTAAAAATTTAGTCTTGCTAGGTCAAATGTGACAGTTTAATTTTCATCTTTGTATCTAATCTTGCTCTCATATTGCTGTAGCATGTTTGCTAGGTGGCTTGTTCTCCCTTTGGTGTTTTAATTTTTGTTTTGCATTTCTGGGCTTTTTGCCCTGCAAGAAGCTTTATTCTTACCAAATCTGCGCATTTTGCACTGCAAAATTTCTGACACACTCCTCTGTAACTCTTTGCTGTTAAGAGCAAGCACCATTCACAAAACCCCATCACTTCCAGAGTCATAACAGCTTTTTGAGTGTTTTACACTGTTCCTTGATGCTTCACAAGTGGATGCAATTCTGAAATTCCCAGTAAATTTAGTTTTCTTATCTTCTTAGACAAATATAACACTTCTTGTCTTTCAACAGCTCTGCAAAGGCAGAAAAATTTGCCTCGTGCTGCCTTCAAAACCAAACAGTTTCTTCAAACTCCATCTACAAAAGGAGGTAATTAACTTACAACCTCTTACCAAGCTCCAGCAAATCTCAAATAAGGGTTCGCCTGCATTAAATCTCACATGTTCTAGATTAATAAACTTGCTCTTGCAATTACTGTAGAGATTAACCAAGTGGTCCTCGCTGTATAAAAGTTAACTTCTTGATCTAAATATTAAAAATAAACTCTATGTCATATAGGAGATTGAATTTTGAGATAAAAACCCAAGGAATGGTGACTTTCTAACATTAATCAGGAAATATGGATTAGAAAAGTAGACTCCTAAATACATATTCACTAGGGCTATATTTGTAAAGGAATTTTTTTAATTGAAAAATGCAGTTTTTAAAACAAAAGTTGTAAAAATATTCATACAATCCTTTGTGCTGGAAACAAAAGCCAACAAATTTATCCTTGAAAAGATGAGCGTGGACTATTAACTTACTTTGCGTGCGCTTGTGCTTTCTCTTTTCCTCACAAAACCAGAAGGTTAATCCTAGCATAGATTAATTAGGTTTTTTTTGACTCAAGGAATTAGAGAATCTTGTATATAATATTCCAGTTTGCTAATGGCTGAACTTTGCTTTTTTTTTCTTTAAGAAGATAAATATTGAGTCTCTAATCCAATTAGAAAAGTTTTATCTGATTTGTAATCAGCTCTAGAAGCCTTGTATGTGACACTGCCTCAGTTTCACATTTAAGGTAAACAGTGATTCTGGTTTTAAGCATAGTTGGTCTGTTGTCTACTACAACCAAGAAGATTTCATTGTAAAGATCGTATTACACTTGAGACTAATTAATAAGTTTGTAGATGCTAGAATCCTTTAAGCGTTGTAAGAGTCATTTGTGCAGACATGAGGGTGGCTGACAGAATGTGCATGTTTCTCTCGGGGGTTTAACAATGCCAACTCCTTAGAGTCATCTTCATGCCATGCAGAAAGCTTTAGCGACGTGTGACACCTGTGAAACAGATGCACATGTCCTAAGAGCAAGTCTCTTAACAGTTTTCATACTTCATACCTGATAAAGTAAAGTTTGCACAATGTTCTGCTTTGGCATAAGACCACCATCGCTATTCCTCTGCAGAGCTTTCTTTGCGTTCTTTCCAGTTGGCCATGTCTTCCTCTGGATGTCTGGAACACTTACTAGGTCAATGGCCTAGTCTAAACCTGTAGGCCTATACAGAAAATTAGCTTTTCTTCAAGTTTATATTATTTGTAAAAATTTATTAAACCTTAGAGAGTGAGGAACAGAACACATTGCACTGCTGGTTATATATTCCAGTTTATGGCTGTTGTCATTCCTTACTGCAGATGAAGACCCTTTCAGTTACTTGCTTTGTCTTTTTCAGTTATTTGGTGTTTTATAGTCCTTAATGTGTTGGTTTTCTTTCTTCCGATCCGAGATCCTTATGAGTGTAGAAGTATTTAGCAGTAATGATGCAAGACTTCCCTTCCAGAAAAATAAACAGCTGAGCAACAATTGATTTTACCTTCTTAAAATACTGTTCATTACATAGCTTGACACCTTTCACACACACGTTAGCTTTTTTTTTACCACTTTGTGGTAACATCTCCCCAGCACCTTCTCTTCTCCAGGCTGAAGACCTCCACCTCTCTCAACCTTTCTTCATAGGAGAGGTGCTCATCCATCCTCTGTACCTGCTCCAACAGGTCCACATCTTTCCTGTACTGAGATGACAGATCAGTTTATTGATTCCTTTAGTTATACTTCATCTGTTCTTTCATGTTGGGCTGATTCATCTCATCATGATGGTTGTGATTTAACAACTGCATTAGAATTTAATCTGTTTTCAAGTTGGTGTGCAGCAGCTGGCCTTGGAGTGCAAGCCAAATAAGTTTGCAGCTTCACAGCATCCTACTTTGCCACATGGAGATCTCGTGCTCCCTGCCCACAATCCAGGACAGAATCCAGAGAGGGTAGGACATCTAAATGTCATGACTGCACCATGCCTCTTTTTTTTCCTTTTTTTTTTCCCTTTTTTTTT
>VWZT01012891.1:171597-194155 GCA_013397055.1 Pachycephala philippinensis | reverse complement strand
TTTTTTTTTTTTTTGGTTGCCAGATGTTTTAATTGTAGTTGTTTCTAGTTTACTTTTTAAGGAGATTGAGTTGTGTAAAGTTATTAAGCACTAACCTTACATGTTTACATGTTTTTGTTAAACATGGATCAGCTAAATACTATACGTGGGTACACAATTATCAAATAGTCTGTGAGGCAGTACCTCACTCTTTGTGATCCTGTCTTACAGATAGGCCAAACTGACTATAATGAATATCCAAAACTGCTCTGAGACCAAATTCTTTATCTGTAGAACAGAATGATTAGGCAGTTTGCCAGACTGCGTCATGCGGGCTGCTCTGGAAGACAATTCATTCCTTTATGTACTAGAATGAATACAGCTCTCAGCAATGTCTGCAGTGCTGTGCCGACAGGAAATGTTTTATGAATTGACAGCTCAAGTTTGCAGCATGGTAAAATATGGTCAGCAGAACGCTAAAGAGAATGGAGAAGACTGATTTACTGGATCCTTACTTCTGCTGCGAATGTGACAAGCTTTCTTCAGTTGCAACTTTTTGTTGCTTATATTCTGTATCTAAAAACCTTTTCCCCCTTGTGCCTGTAAGAGGCCCAAAGCTGTATTCAGTTTTTATACACTGGCATTGCTCTGTTGGTAGCTGCTAACATGATGCTGTGTTTGTGTTCCAAGCATTGTAATGAGAAGTTCAGTGATAAAAGCTCCCTATATTTGCACTGTAGAGTCACTTGGAAATTCTGCAGATTTGATTGCATCAATGTTACAGGCGAGGTCACATTTTAAAAACTTAAAATATGTAATCTATCTTAGTCCTAGGAGCACTTTGATGCTCTTCTTGTCCAGTCATTCTGTTGTTAATGCTTTCTTTAATCCATACTCTGGCTTGATGCCAGCTTTTATTTTAAGGTTTTTTACTTACTCTCCCTGCCACTTAGCAACTGTCATGTGTTTTTGACCTCTCTGTCACCTTTTCTTGTCAGCTTTTCCCATGAGCGGCTTCATGCTGTGTTTGATATTGCTATCAGGGGAAAGGCCCCCTTGGGTAATCCAGAAAGGAATCAAATCCAATTCACATCTGTAATGAGGTTCATATTAATCTTCCTAGACATCCCCTATAAGAAATGGCTTCAAAATACAATCTCAAAACTACCAGTTCCTCTGTACCCCATTTAGGATGCCACATTCCTGTCATTACTCATCTCCTTTCTCACTCCTCATGTTCTTAGTGGATTTACCTTGAAAATTATAATAAAAGCTGTGTTAAGGACCAGCTTTATGTACAACATCTGACAAAAACAATGCAACTCTGGTCTCACTATAAAATGTTTATTTAGTAGAGGAAAGAACAGTTCATGCAAATTTACTAAATGTAAACGTTTTCATTACATGATTGATTTTATCGTTCTGTGTTGACTCTTACTGACCCACCCTAATCAGTTTGAAAGCTGGTGAAATTTCATTCCGTTACTAAGATTATGGGTTAATTTAAGTATTCTGTTCAGTGATAAATTATGCGTAATTTGAAAATATTTCTCATACTTGTGAAGAATTATGCTTAATGTTTGGCATTATCAAAGGACTGTTGAATATTCTGTCTTATTAACCTATCTCAGAAAGGACTTTGTAACAAAACCTTGCATACTAACTCAGATACAAAGTATTAGAAAACAGGTATTAATTATACTAATAATTTAGGTAATGTTTGTAAGAAGAGGAAGGCTATAAATTGTTAGAGTTGTCTGGTTTAAGTTTCATGGCAGCACCTTAACCTCTTTGGTGTTGGGGGTTGACTGATGTCATCCTTAATCCAAGCTACAGTATTATACCAGTTGCTAGGAAGAAAATTAACTCTGTCCCAGCTGAAACAAGGACAGCTGACCCCATCTTTTTTTTTTTTCCTATCTGCCAGAAAATGTGGGATGTAACCATATTTTTAGATGAATTCTAATTCAGTGGTTAAAAAGAGCAGCATAAAAGAAATACCAAGATGCTCTGCTCTCAAAATTTCATTATTGAGGGCTAATATACACTTTGAATCTATATAAAGACTGTGTCACGCTAGAATACTATATTCTTCAGCATGTTCTTTTGTGGATGGGAATTAAGTTCACATGTTTCTGAAGCAGTTAAATTTCTTCTTAAGAAATATCTTCTTCTCTATTTCTTTTGACTTGACTGATAAAACAGTTATAGCCTAATGAGGATTACTTACAAATTCAGATAAATATTTGTAGTAAACAAAGAGGGCATTAGAGTTATGATATCAAAAACACATGACAAAGAGGACATCTGAATTCCTGTTTCTCATTGCTGCTTGATTGGCTGTATTCCATTATACATTCCATATTGTTTGTATAATCATATAAAGTAATTTCCAGTTTTTAATTTCAGTAGTGTTGTAACATAAACTGAAAGTAGTTTCTGTATTTTCCAGTACCTTCTTCGAGTAAATTCCGCTCGCCTGCGGCACCGTCTCCCTTAGCTCTCCGACAACCAGTGAAAGCGTTCAGTAACCATGGACCCGGCTCGGTTGCCTCTCCAGAAGCCGCACAGCTGACGCACAGTAGTTCTTCACCAGGGCCTCTTGCAGCCCAGAGCTCAGGCTTGCCGGGCCCTGCCAGCAGTATTAACAGTACTACTCTCACCAGACCAGCAGGGATGAGGAGTGGTTTGCCCAGACCCAGTGCCCCTTCCATGGGGGGCATCCCAGTGCCTCGTAGCAAACTTGCACAGCCTGTTCGCAGGTGAGTCTCTGACAGGTAGTCTTAGGTTGAAGTTTTCAAAATTAATTTCGTGCACTATGTATTTGTGCTGCTTCTCCCTGCAGTTGTTATTTTGATCTCAAGGTCTTCAGAACAGAAATGGAGACCTCCATGTGATGTATTTCCAAAATAGTTTTAAATCCAAACTGAGAAAAAGGTTCTTGAATGAGAGAGTGAAGGTGAATGAGTGAAAGTGAAATCAGTAATGGAAGATACTGAACTAAGTAAACAAAGCCTTAGTCTGGGCTGAGAAGGCAGCAAGAATTTGTCTGTGTGTGGTAAAAGTTATCAAAATACAGGCAAGAGAAAATTCACTTGAGTCACTGAGTGATACTTTCTGAAGTCAGAACTACTTGCCTCCATAACTCAAGCAGTGGTACCATGGTGAGAGTAGTTTCTCTCCTTGGGCAGTTGGAAACTTCCAGGAGGAAGATGCACCAAGATAGAGGAGACATCCAGCATTTGCTAAACTTAACATAAAAATCACTGCAGTTAACCCACAGGATGAAACAGAATTTTTAGCTTAAACATAGCTCTGCTAGCACCCAGCTATAGAAGTTGCTTGATGTTAGTGTCTTTTCGAAAACTACTGCAAGAGAGACTGAGTATTAACTGTGAATGCCAGTTTTCACTGAAGGTGTCAAGTAGAAGCTGACATAAAGAAGCAGTCATCCATGAGAAATATTAAGAATCTTCTTAAACAGAAGGGAAAAACAGTTAGTCTCTGGTACTGTAAAAAAAGATAAAACGGTGGTAAATAGCACCACGGAAGAGTTCTGTTCTGCAGGGAGTGCTGGGCAGGGGAATGACAAGTGACTGTCACAGCTCTGACTGTTCTGCAGTTGGAGCTGGCACTGGTCAGCAGTATGGAACTTTGTGTAATAAAAAGCAGTTGCTTTGCTAGGAAGCTGCTGATGGTAGTGAAGTGTGGTTTCCAAATCACAGCTTGTCTTATAGAAAAGTGTTTCACTTACTAAACTTTTTTTTAATTGCCTTTTTTTTTTTTTTAAAGTTTGCATGTATAGGACAAAGGGAAACAGCCCCAGCTTGCACCAGAGGAGCTTTAGATCAGATATTAGGGGAAATTTCTTCACCAAAAGGGTTGTCAAACACTGGAACAGGCTGGCCAGGGAAGTGGTGGAGTCACCATCCCTAGAGATATTTAAAAGATGTGTAGATGTGGCACTTCAAGACACGGTCTAGTGGTGGACTTGGCAGTGCTGAGTTAATGGTTGGACTTGATGATCTTCAAGGTCTTTCTCAGCCTAAGCGATTCATGGTTCTATAATGCAGACTCTACACAATGCAACCATCACGTTTCTACAAATGTCAGATTTTGATGTAAGCAAAATGTGATCTAAACAAGGATTTGCCTGTTTATATACATCACTGAAAACATGGCCTATTTCAGGTGGAAGCAGATAAAGTTTGAATTTTCAGGGAGTATAATAGCAGTTAGTTTTCTGTCTATTTATTTATTTAGCCTTTTTTTCTAACATGGTAGTTGCCAAGATATAACACATGCAACTTGAAACTGAAAATACTCCGGGGTTTATCTTAAATAAACTGTATTGCAGAGAAGTAAATGAAGTAAGTGTATATTTCAATTACTTATAAAATGTTTAAATTCTTATATATTGTAGGTAGAGACTTCAGCAGTTATGTATGAAACTGAAAAATATCTCATTTCATTTTAGATCATTACCCACTCCCAAGACATATGGCAGCGTGAAGGATGAGAGTTGGAAGGATGGCTGCTACTGATCTGCAAAGCTTAATGCAAAGTTCCAGTGCTCATGGATACTTCCTCACCAGGCTAAAAGACAGCTTGATTAAACAAACTGTTCAGATGTGACTCTTGGGATTTGTAAAAATTCCAAATTTCTCTGTCTCTAATTAGCACAAACTGGCAGAGATTATTATAAAGCAGCACTTTAATGACATCTAACATCAGATGTTTGGTGGTCATACAATCACTTCTACATTAAATTGCTATCAGTTCTGGGGGCTTTTTATTGCTTGCTAAAAATGTTATCAATATGAGCATTTATGAGAGTGGCCAATGTATAGGCAAAAATGAATGAATGCCAAAGAAATGCCCATCTTGAAAAACAGCAAGGATAACTATCAACATACATTATCCAAAACTTCCTTTTCAGCCTGTTTTAACTCAGCAGAAAGATTGGTGAATATGTACTATTGAAACGAGGCTACATGAATCAGAGCTAATGTTCTGATTACAGACTGCTACAGTGCTAGGGAAATGTTGCTTTTAACAGTTGTATGAGATCCTGACTGGGGACAGTGGTACGTTTACCCTTCAGGAGGAATCAGCAGTTACTCTGGAGGATTGGGCAGAACAGGGGGTTGTAGCCGTGACTTTTATCACATTAAAAGGTTTGAATGTAGCAGACACACACAATGCAATAGTATAGATTGCATCTTTCCTATGTTGATTTATTGGCTTTACATACTCCTATGTTTGATTGCCAGAAGGGCTTAGTATCAGTTGTACAATCTTTCTAACCTTAAAGTTCCTGGCTCAGGAAAGATGGCCTTCACTATTGTAGCCACATTTTTAACACATGGCTTGCTATTTGGGGAAAACTTTTTTAATAGCAGGTTTCCTTGAAAAAGAAGGAGCAAGTGATAATTTTGATTTGTTCTAATACCATACCACTATACTTAAAGCCTGCAGCAACTGTAAATGCTGATAGTTAAGGAGAAGGAAACACAACTATGCACTTGTAACATACAAATTTTACGGAAATGAGTTGACTCTTGATGCCAAATGATATTCATTTAGGTGATGTTCCATGGTATGAGGGAGTTTTCTGTATCCTATTTTTTTACTTTCATCCATTTCTTAAATTGGTTTGTTTTAAATTGTAAATATTTTTACAGAAGATATTGCCCATGTAAGTGTGTTTAAATATGTACTTTGCCTTACATATGTGTATCTTACATTACTGGTAACAGAGTATGAAACCTGCTATGTCTGTTTACAAGCTATTAAACTCCTCTGGTGACTCTGACTTACTCTAACACATTTTGCTCAGAACAACTGATATATTTAGCATTGAACCATTGTTTTCTCTTTTGGAAGACATCATGCAAAAATCTGTAGCTAAAGTTGTATTGGGTGGGACTAGTTAAGTGGAAGGGATTTTGTTTGAAGGTTTTTCAGTATTTTGGATGTACAGTTGATGAAGTAGGAGAACGTGAGTGGTATATCCTTTGTGCAATGACTGACAAACACTACAAGTTGGATTGGACGGTAGGTAGCCTTCAGCCACATAAGTATCTGAGTTTGGGACTCCTGGTGTATTTTGCCTCCCACCACTAAGAGGGTAACTAATCCTGAAATTCTAGCACTTGAATTTTAGGCCAACATTAACATATTCCTGGATGAAAAGCCATGCAATACTACTTGACTTGGAAGAAACCAAATAGGAAGGAGCGGAGACTAATTTGCAGCTCAGACTACTCAAGCAAGCTCTGGGTTGATGGGTGACTTCACACCCCAGACCAAGATCTGTGCTAAGACTTCAAAGCTGGGGTGTCACATATACTGTAATTGTCAGATTTCAGCAGAAACCACCTTTCACCAGTACAGAGCAGTACATACCACTAATCTAGCCATGAGTCACCTGCAGGTACAGGGAATGGATGTCAGTGTCTCACATCACTGTTCAGCAGAAGACAGGACTAGATCAAATGTGCATATTCTCACTAAAGCCTGAATTTTAATGTTTCAGCATTTTACAAATCAATGCTGCAGTCTTCACTGAAGAAAGGGGAATTTTAATTGGTGGATTTTATCAAACTTTGCTTGACTTACAAATTTTAAAAGTCAGTTTAGATGACAGTGTTGGGGGTTTTACCATGGCTGCATCGGGCTTGCGTATGTTTCCTTAAGTTAAGTAATTCATCGCTTGGGTAAATTCAGCTTAAGTTTTCTAGGGATTTTTTTCTCTGCTATTCCCCCCGAAGTACAGCAAATGACTTCCTGAGAAGACAGACTGTCTGTTTGCTAGAAAGCCTTTGTGCATTACCAGTTCATTGATATCAGGAAATCATGGGGCTCTGTGTTTAGAGATTTACTGCAGAATTGTGGAAATATGGATTTGATAAAATAGTGCCTATGATTTACTTAACTTATGTTTGATATAGTAGTAAGGGTTTTATGAATGTGGATTACTTTTTGTGCCAACAGCTTGGAATTGATGTATGTGTGTAGGCAGAAGGATTTATTCTGCTCCCAAAGTTATTTAATTTTTTTTTTTGTGTTTGAATGTTTTTGTAAGTGTTAAAAGTGTAAAAAAATATATATAAAATATTCTTACCACAAAATATTTCCTGGATCATTATTTTTACAATGAAGTGTTTTTAAAAGCTTTTAGAAATTTAGAGGATATTATTTTATGGCTTTTTATGGCTTTTGTGGTTGGTTGGGTTGTTTTTCAGGAACTGTATTCACTTTTCCAGAGATTACCAGTATTGGCTTCTGCCGACTGTAATTCATGAACTGAGTACAACACTGTATTTGGGTGAAATCTGTGATTTCACTGAGAGACAGAGGTGGACTTGTGCCTCTGCTCTGTAAGGACTGTGCATAGTTCAGACTTACATGAAAAACTGCATTCTAAATTTTCATCCAGAGTGATTTGTATGGGCAGTTTGAAGTATACAGGCCTGCCTTTCCATTTTTTTTTTGGATTTGTGCTCACTTCAAACTACCACATGAAACAAAATTTTAATTTTGAAAATTCTTGAATTTATGCAGAAAATTGAGCAATGTAAAAATGTACCTACTAAGCCCTCTTGGAACTGGTAAGTACACATTTTATCTACCTTCTACATGAATGCCTTCATCTTTGCCTCGCATACAAGCAAGAAGTTAGTTTTGAACTTGGTAACTTTCTGTAATCTGCATTTTGCTACAAAGCAATGGATGTGATACTGATGTGAATGCCATCTTTGTCTTATCTTGGTATTAATAAGGGCAAGTTAATTCTGTTTGGTAGCCACTTAATGTTAAATTTAACAAAATTTAGGCTGTAAACCTTCTAATTAGTTGTTTATCCCAGCATAGTCTCTTATTTTGCAATTAGACCAGTGGGTTAAAATGTTTCCTCCTAGTTAGCTGATGTATTTATGTAGAACTGGCTTCAGACCTGCTGCTTCTAAAAGGTATTGTCACTTTTTAGTCACGCAGTCAAGTACCGTTTGTCCCATTCCTTCAGGAAAGTAGAGCAGTGTCAAAATCTGGTAATAGCCTTTTGCCCGTCTCTTCTAGCAGGTTTCTGTAACAAACTCTTCTATATTAAGCTGTTGTTTATAATTAGTATCATCACCGTGTTGCAAGACTGAAGATTAGAAATAGTATTTTTCTCAGTTCTCTTATTCTGAGGGAAGGTGTGACAGCTCCTTTGGGTCCTCTTAACATTTCGCGTGTGTGACCCTCTAGAAGCCTGGTTGCAGTGGTGAAGAAAAATAAGTGATGAACATGTAAGGAGGCAGAAGACTGAAAATGTTTGTGCTGCTGGTCTTGAGATGGCTGCAGAGTTTAATCATCTAAAACTTACCTTTTTCTTTCTCAGAAGTATTTGCATTAAAACAGGTATGGGAAATGACCATGTCAGCAGTATGTCTGTCGTTCTCTCTCTTTTGATTGGAATTGAGCAAACTTTAGATTTAATTTTTGCTTTTTAATAAAAAACAGGCAAGATGTGAGGTTGCTTGGATTTAAGAAACAAACCAGAAGCCCCAGCTGTTCCTGACTTGCTTTTATGCCGCTGTGCAGTCCGAGGCTGACACCTACAGGCAGCCTGTCTGTACTTGTCCTGCTTCAGGAAGGTGAGGCTGGGGCTCGGGGGCTCTCGGAAGCATCCATGTTTCACACACCACTGCCCAGTGAGGAAGAGGCTTTTGGCTCTAAGAGTTAACTGAAAGGAGCAAATTCCACCCGACTCTCCAGAAGATTTTTTTACAACTATTTTCAGCTGTGATACCACATAGAGTTGTGCTGTGTGTCATTGTCCTCTTTGCACTAAATGATGAATTCTGTTGGGACCACGTTAAGCACTTAGAAGGACACAAAACATAACTGTAGCGATTAAGCTGATTTATAGCTCTTCAGCATTGATTTAAAGGAATAGGTAGCCAAAATGACTTCTTATCAGCAAAGTGATTTTTGAACTTGGTGCATCATCTGCCTGTTACAAACTGAATTTAAAAAAAAAAAATTAGATTTGGAAACTGGAATGTCTGAGATCTTTATGCAGTGTGGCACTCTCAAGAGACAAAAGTAGACTGTATCTTTCATCAGACTAAACAAAAGAAGATACTTACATTATAATTGAGCTTCTATCATCAGCAGCATAAGTAGAGGGAATCACATGGTTGGAAAGACCTCTGAAATCATCAAATCCAACCAAGTGCCATGTCCAGACTTTCCTTCAACACCGTTAGGGATGGTGACTCCACCAACTCCCTGGGCAGTCCATTCCAATGTCTAATCACCCTTTCTGTGAAGAAAATTCTCCTACGTTGGGGCTATGTCCTCTTGTCACTAGTTGACTGGGAGAAGAGACCAATCCCCGCCTGACTACAACTTCTCAGGCAATTATAGAGAGTGGTAAGGTCTCCCCTGAGCCTCCTTTTCTCCAGACTAAACACCCCCAGCTCCCTCAGCTGCTCCCCACAGGACTTGTGCTCCAGACCCTTCACCAGCTTTGTTGCCCTGAAAGCAACAAAACCCTGTAAATCCATTTTCTTTTGAAAATAGTTTTAATAACTTGAACAGTAAATACAGTAAATAATAGTTTTAATAACTAATAACAGTGAAGCTTAAAAGAGAGTGGCATGTGATGCCTTCTCCCCCAGCACTCTCTCCCCCTCCTTGCTGCTTTTAAATTATCCCTGAAAGCTTGCTTGCATTGGTGCTACAGTATGGGAGATTCAAGGCAATACACCTGTTGGGGTGAGTGGGATATGCTTTACTCAGAAGGTGACTTTGTGGTCCATCCCCAGTGCCACTCAGCTGCTGGTTATCATGCACAATGCACAGAATACAGACTATATATTCTTTTTCATTCTGTTCTTTTCCATTCTCTTTGCTATGATTTTCTTGAGACTTGGAAAATTGCAACCTTTCACAGCCCTGCTATGACAGGCTGATTAAAAACCTCACTAGTGCAAACAGCTTGGTCTAATGTCAGACAAACTATTGCCCCCCCCACCCAACACATGATCTCCAGAAGCTTGACACCAGGTACCTCCACCCTCCTCCAGTAACAAGGCTAGGGGTTTTTTTCATAGAAACTCTCTATGGGTAACAATGGGAAGGTGAATAAAGACACTTCTGTTCCACATTGTTCCCCGCCTCTGCCCTGCCCAAGAGAAAAAAGGTGCTTATTAAATGTGGGAGTAGGTCATCAGTGACTTGACTTGGGACTCTCTGTGGCTTTGGCTGCTTAAAGCCACAAAGGTGATCAGGAAATAGCTGGGGTGTGATGTGTTGGTGGTGGTGGGAGAGGGGTCAGGGTAGGGGGCCGGCATGCTGGGCTTTCCCCAGTCCCCTGCTCTTCCCAGGCACCCCACCTTGGCCACTCACAGATCAGCTACTGGGTTGGATGGGGTGCCCCTGCTCTAACACCAGCATCACCACACTGCAACTCCCAGCAGTCTCCTCTGTCTTATAGCACTCTTCCTAAGTTGTTAGTTTCCCTTCAGACATTATCAGCAAACAAAACTGCACAACCCGTTACAAAAGCTTAGTTATCTGACTGATGCTGAGCAATCCTGCCTTTCACTCAGCAGGGTTAATGCTGCTGTGTGAATTTTACAGCTGCTGCTGGTCTCTGTGCTGCACGAGATGCCAAAATGCTGCCAGGAGAAAGTGATGCTGGACCAAGCTCTGGATTACAGTGAGTTTGGTTCCTGTTCAGGGCAGAGGGTAAGGCCAAATGCGCTGTTGGCTGACTGACCCCAGTGCATGCCAAATTAAAGGCAGCGTAAGCGTTCATGTTCAAAGTTGTTTGTCTTAATGAAGGGCAGCAGGACAGAGTATTTTGTGCCACCATAAATATACCTTTGTCACTCTTGTCCTTTAAAAATTTTATTGAAGCACTTGCTACCATTTTGAGTCCCCTCTCAAAGAAAAAGGAAGTGGAGGGAGATCAAGCGAACTCTCTGATTTTCATGCTCTGCCTCAGCTCCCGTCTTAGCCTCATATTTCTCAGCTCTACAGTCATCCATTTACCCCTACATTTACTCACCCAACTACTGAGCCCAGGGCAGGGTTATATTGTTTCTGTCCATCTGTTCCCCACCAGGCTAATGCAGACACAGAAAACAGCTGTTAATGCCGCTTCAAGTGACCTGTCTTCAAAGGAGTAATGAAAACCTTGTCCTGATTCTCATCCCTTTAAAACCATTGCCTATATGTCAGAGACAGCAACACGGTATCACCACCATCACACGACCTCAGGAAAGCAGCCCAGAGCAAGCATCCCCCTCCATCCATGGCCAGCCTTGCTGGCAGGAACCAGCAGCTCCTGAGCCACAGGATGCCCCTGCCTGCAAACACAGCACCGGCAGCAGGGTCACGGCCACCGAGACTCCTTGCTGAGGCTGCAGCTGCACAGCCATAGCAGCCATTGATAACACCAGGCATGGCTGCTGCAGGGCCAGCACTGTAGATTCAGTGCACACAGACCTCCTGTATGCCTGTGGGCGCAAAGAAATAATTCATTATGATGCAAGAGTGGACTATAGGAGACCCACACTTGGTTCCCTGCTCTACCATACAGTTTTGAGGACGCTTGTTTATTTTCTTGAGGCTCAGTTCATCATTACTGGAATGACTCCCAGGCTTCCTGACTCACGTGCTGAGAGTGAGGGGCAGGCAGCTGCTATTTAGAGAAAGGGGTGGCCAGTCAGTTCATATCTAGTCTGACACAGTGGGGTAAGTTAAGAACAGAAATTTGGTTGACCTGGGTTTATGAGCCCAAATGTCAGAGAGCAGATAATACCTATTGTAAATGTCAGAGTTGAGGGATTTTTATTTTCCCTTTAAAAGAACATCAACAGAGATTTAGTGACTATTGATGCTGCCATTCACACAGGCTCAGCATGAATGGTATTGCCCACATATACAAACATACTGGAGAAATATTAAAGGGACTTGCTTAAAATCATGGATCTGGTAAAGCACCCAAGCCCAGCTCAGCCTTCTTCAGCAGTAAAGCAGCTTTTGGCAAAACAAGGCTCTGATAGAGTCTGGCAAATTCAGGCTACCTTTTCCAGAACAGAACATAGGGATTTAATTGATACATGATGGACTTCTCACCTTTGCAATTTATCCCCATGTGAATATTTGCCCAAGGGAGTGAAATACAATCCTCTGCAGGTCCCTGCACCCAGCCAACAGTGCCAGCTCTCCTGCCCAATGGTCCACTGTCAGTGGAAGAAATGGAAAATTCCATTTACAAAGCCACCTCACAACTTACTGCTTCAGACTTGCTACTGTGTAGTAGGCTCTGCTGATTTTGAACCCTATTTCCCCACCTTCACAAAGGTACAACATCAGTTTAAGACTCCTTTCCTCAGCCCAAATGCCTCAATGGCAGAACTGAAATACAAAAAACAGGTGTTTCTTGTTAAGGAGCACCAACCATGTAACCCCCTCAGGGCCTTGATTCAGCCTACCTCCCCCACTCCTCGCCCAGGCCGTTTTTCTGTGCTGCCCTCCACCCTGAAGTCTCTCAACTGTTTTCATTAGCAGATTCTGTCTGTGTGCTCCCACTTTCTTCATCCTTCTCATAATGAAGATTATTAAATAACGTTAATTACCAAAACAAGGCACCGAAGTTGGCCTACCAGAAACCTTGTTTCAAAATTCGAAACAACTGGTAGGTTACATTTATAGCCCATTTATGCATTCTTTTTAGCCCTTCTATTTTTCTGTCTTTTTGCCTTTTATTACTCTAATAAATACTGCAGAGTTTTCTTTTTGCTCTTTGCTTCCTAGCCAGGACTTTTCAGACACTAGAGGGTGATCTTGCTTTCACTGTGCTTTCTCATCCTAAGTTTGGTCTAGTTCAGCCTCAATTCACCACATCACCCTGAACTTGCACTGAATTGTCCACAAGTTGCTGAATGTAATTAACAGCTGCATTTATGCCAGGAAAGCCCTAGTCTGAGGGAAGATGAAGCCACACATAGCTGGCCATAAAAACCACCTCTTGTGGAGTCTGAAACACCCCCATTCGACTTTTTTACTCAGTGTCATGTAGATTTAAACCTCCTTAAATTGTTCAGGATTTCAGAAATATTGTCCTACTGGTCTGGCTTTTTCCAGCGAAATGTGTGGCACCACACAGCATCATCTCAAGACTGTGGGATGCAAAAAGGCTTGTATTGAGCTACTCAGAGATGGCATGGATTACACTAGACATACACCCCTCTCTTCTTGCTGTGGCAGTTAGCACAGCACTCAAGCAGAGCCTACCCCCAGAGCTGATCCTCTGAGCAACCCAAGTGCAGTGATGAGCCACCAATTCCCATTGGCACAGCTGTGAAATTACTGGAGGGGTTGGGAGTCTGTGTTGCACCAGGACTGCTTCTGCTTTGGGGCAACAGCAGTGACTGCAAACTGATGCTGTTACTACTCTGCAACAGGGAGGATGGGTGAATCTCCTTTTCTGCAGAGCCTGGCTTCTCAGGGCTTCCAGATTTGGGCATCTGATCCAAGAAATCTCCTGGGAAGAGCTCAGCTGTGACATGCATTTTTGCACAAGCAACCGTGAAATTTGCACTGGTATATTAGTGCTTCCTATGCTGGTTAGCCAACTACTCTTACTGTTTGTTATGCCCTCAAAATTACATTTTTGGTTACTTAAGGTATTTCTAAAATCTCCTTCTGAGTTCTCGGATAATATCTTTCATTATCTAATAAAGGCTAAGATCACTGCCAAAAATGTCTTGAATGTCAAAAGGCCTGGGATGCTAACAGTGAGTGCCAGCATGCTGCAGAGACAGGAAGCAGCCACAAGCTATGAGACAGCCTCTCCACTTGAAGGGAAAATGTGCTTGGACACCTTTCCTGTGCCACTGAATCAAAAGGTTTAAAGAAGCCCTTACACTGAATTGCTGCTTGCTGGAGGAACCCAGCAAGTCGTCCTCCCTGCAGAGTCTCTCTGGAAGCAGAATTCATGTGTCTGTAGAGACTGAAGGTGACTGCTTACTGCTTGTGCCAGGTCCTATGGAGGGTCTCAGCAATGCCACTCAAACACTTCAAGAAGCTACAAGTGAAAATTGATTCCGTGGATGTTTGGCAGTGGTAGGAAACAAATTTTTTTGTGATAAGGGATCACACTGTACATGCTGCCTCCTCAGGAGTACGGTACCAGTTGGAGCTTAGTGCACTTGTTGCCAGTGTGCAGCTTTGCTGCTATTTCTAGCATGATGTTAAGCAAATGAATCACTCCCATGTATAACTTCTCCACCTGTACACAAGCGCAATAATGTAATGACCCTGCATCTTTGCACTTGATAATAAACTCTTTGGAGACAGGGAAGGTCCCTTCCCTAGCTGGTTTTGCATTAGCACCTTGCATTTGGGACCTGGATTTGTTTAGACTTCTTGGTGTTAGTTTGAAGCAATTTGCTTTTCAAGAATGAGTTTCTGTATTCTCATGGGAAGTGGTGACTGTTATCTCCTGTCCATCCCCAGCTCCTATCCTGCACAGGGCTCCCTTGCATGGAGGGGTTTGGGCAGGGTTTGTTTGGGTGGACTTTCCCTCGTGGGCCTAGGGTTACTGCACAGTACCACTCACACCAGGGTGGAAACACTGACCACTGATACCCTACAGATGTCTGTGGGCAGCTACTCCTTTGGTCCCAGTTGGCTTTGATTTGAGCAGCAAGAATCTCCTACTGATACTTCCTCAGCATTTAGATTACCCCCATATATATGGGTAAAATATATGTTTCAAATATTTTATTTAGAAATTATATGCTTTAAACAGTGTGGATTAAATAAATGTTATATAATGATTCAATTATTTTAATAATTTGATATAATTTAATATCTTAAAATTAATTTACTAGTATCTCTAATATTTTGCTTTCTTATATTATAATGGACTGAGCAGAGGAAATGAGCTCTTATGGTGGCCCTTTTGTGTATGTTTACTCTACTCTTTTGTTTTTCTTCAATTCTTTCACCCTGAAACGAGGGGCGGACAGCTTTTTATTCTTTCTTCTGACTATCCAATCTGAAACAGCCCTGTCCAAGGCTCGTTCTCTGGCAGGCAGGATGCAAGATGCTGCCAGCTTAATAAAATTTGCAAGCGGTTCAGGACACAGACTTCATTTCTGGGCTGTGAACCGCACCTGACATCTCCAGCTTGGGCAGATCCCAGCGATCCCCAATGTGCTGCCAGCAGCTCCAGCCACAAGCGCAGTCACATCCCAGCGAGACGAGGTTTTACTGGTACCGGCAGGTGTCACTGCAGAGGATAAAGGGCATTTGCACAAGGTACAGACATCCAGGTAACCAGGGGCCAGGAGGAGCCTTGCGGGGTCACCCGGTCTCGCCGTCCCACCCCAATGCGAAGTCAGCAGCTGCAGCTCACGCTGCCACAGGGATGTTTGCCTGACCTTTCCCGGGAGATCGCTGCTGCCTGCCCAGACTATCCAGCCTTCAGCACCACTGCTTTTATTTGCCCCATCAGTATCTAATCCAAATCTCTCTTACAGCAGCTCATTGTGCTTCTGTGGCGTTGTGAGTTTATTATAAAGAGATTACTCTCAGCTAGTGGTAGAACGGACACCTCAGATACAAATAAATATTCCCCTGGCTTCATACCCAGCATTTCTGCTTAGGCACCACACAAAGGAAATAAAAGATCTTGTTGATGAACACATTCATGCTTTCATCTCTCTGGCAAATCAACAAATATACAAAAGCCCAGACTACATCTGCCTCATCTGCAGTGACATACAGGTTCTACTGATACCATGGTTTATTCAAAAATGTTCTGATTCATCACGGTTTTAAAAGTGCACATGACACTGTGTCAAGGCTGTTTCCATAGGATCAATATAAAACATTAGCTAAGGGAAGTATTAAGAGATGCCTATTATGTTTGAGATTTATTTCTCTCCATTTCCCTGAGATTTTTTTCTAGACAGCTCGAGAGTTAATTTAGGTAATGGTGCACTTATTTTGAAGGGCTTTCTTATTTGCTGATCAGCATTACTGATACTAATTTTTAATATTCGGTAAAAATTTGGCAGCATGACACCAAGAATTTTTATTCTATGATTATTCAGTTTCTAACACGAAACAGCTTTAGTCCACATCC
Source organism: Pachycephala philippinensis (assembly GCA_013397055.1). Taxonomy (NCBI): domain Eukaryota; kingdom Metazoa; phylum Chordata; class Aves; order Passeriformes; genus Pachycephala; species Pachycephala philippinensis. The sequence continues at coordinate 178,020 of VWZT01012891.1, read as the reverse complement.
AGGCATCTTCGATGCCACAATACAATTGGCTGGCAACTGAGTGCAAAGATATTTTTTGTGTGTAACCTGAGTTACAGAATATTGATGCCATTAAATCCTATCATTCCCATGGGGCTCATCATTAACATCCCTTTTAATACGGAGGAAGCTCTGGCGGGTGAGTAATGAAATTTTTCTTTTGGGTGTCTTTCTTCAATTAAATGAATACTCTATGAAGCAGCTGCTGCTGTAGATGTTATTAAATTTATTTATTTATGCATTTTTTGACCACTAAATTAATCAGTGGGACAATATCTTGGTGTCATTTACTCCGATATGGCTTTTTTTGCAAAATCCAAATGAAAGATTGTATAGGCACAAAACCACATTTGTGTGATCTACCTCCACATTACCTCTCTTGATTTATGACCCTAACCTCAGGTTCCTACATAGCAAACTAAGAGGGGGCTGGGACCCTCAGTGGTAATGGACACCAAGTAAACCCAGCTGGACCTGGACCTGCAACTGCACATCCATCCTAAAGCCTCACCACTCAACAGGTTGTGCACATCCCATCGTCACTTGTGCTCTCTGGCCTTGATGGGACCTCTGTCCTCCACGGCCATCAGGGTCCCCCACACCTGAAGATGCTGAGCAGGCTGTGACGCTCTGAGGGAGGTCAGTCAGGGCTGTGACATCCAAGACATGCCTGTTTCTAAAGTCCCATGACCATCTGCCTGTGAGAACCTGTGCAAAGAGATACCTGCGCCTGCAGTGCAAAATACCATTGACTTTTAAATCTGAATCCAGTGCTTTCATCCTCATCTCACCTCCTTGTCCCTGTCTGATGGGGCAGGATGCTAATTTTGGCTCTTCTGGACCAACGCATGCATTAGTCATCAGGTCATTTATTATGACTTTTCATCTTAATCCTGATAATACTCCAACTCCAAAAAAAAACCAAATGACAACAAAAGGGAACAGTGAGCGAGGCAGAATCCTTTCTTATTTGAATCTGGGTAAAGGTACCTCACAGAAAGGCATTTATTTGCTGCTAGTAATTGTTTTACAGTTGTAGGGATACAACTGCCTCAACAACTCACTGTCAGCAGTCAATTTACAAAATTATTCTTCAATGATTCCCTGATTTCACCTCTTTTCATGGACCAGAAGACCTTTTCTAATGGGATGGTTGGCAAAAGGCCTCTTCATTTAGAAGGCAGATCACGCAGCCTTATACACTTAGTTCTAATTATGAATTATTGGAACATTGCAACCTGAGGCATCATGCACTTACTTGTTGATTAATGGTCTTCAGACGTCTTAAAAATAAACATGGGGGAGCACCAAGTGCAACAGGAGGATTTTATTTTAATAATTTCTGCCCTTGACTGCTAACACAGAGCTTCAGTGAAAGGATCTGCTCCCACACGCTCAGGGACTGAACACATGGGGGGACACAAAGGAGACAGCACAGCCAGGTAACAAGGCTTATGCTTGTTTCCCTTCCACACCACTTCAATTTAATAAAACCTCAGAGACTCTAAGTTGCTTGGGAAAGAGCACTGCTCCCAAGGCAGGCATAAATACAGAGTAGGACTGGACTGAAACAGGCATCGTTAGGAAGAGGAATCCATGAGAAAAGGGGGACAGACCTCCCATGAACAGAGAAATCACAAAGACAGCAGAGAAGAGGAGAGGCAGATGCAGCACAGCAGAGGAGGGTGCCTGGATGCCTTTGCCACCTCAGCCAAGGAGAAGGCAAGGATGATTTGATGGGATCTCAGCTGTAAGAGGAGACAACAGAGACGCAGCAATGACTGCTGCTGAAGAGGAGAGAAAGGGACGTTTATCTGATTTTCTGCACTCTGAAATTCAGACCCTGGGTCTGGTTGAGGATGCTGGCCATGGGATAAAGATGCTGATTATTGTGGAGATTTAGCAGGCAGGATTGAGCAGCAACACCATGCTAAGGACAGCACGGAGGAGAGTTTAAGATAAACAAGCTCAGGATGAGACCTAACAGTGCTGCAATGGGGCCAGGTGTCACGTTGAACGGTAGCAGAAAAGCCTGGGAGGCAGAAAAGGACAGCTGCAGGAGCAATGAACTAGCAGGAAACCCATGGCTCTTGTGTGTTCTCCACCTCCATGGTACAACTGCACTCTGCCTTTGTGTGAAACACAAGCAGCTTGGGGCAGGCGCAATGTCAATCGATCGGCACATCCTCACCGAAGTAGTTTCTGCCTGTGTCTGGCTGGGGAGGTTTCTTAGGAAAAACTTAATTGCACAGATCTCAATGCTTCATCTTATTTCAAAAATGTATTTTCTCACCTGTTTAGTGACCCAAGCTCCCAAACAATATAAAATTTTTAAAAAGGAAAACATCACTTGTCTGCTAAGATCTTACAGTTGCTGCCTCCATGAAGGGGGGCTATGGGTGGGGATGACAAAAGGTGCAAAGTCCCCTCTGTGCTGCTGCTCTTGAGAGACAGAGTGGGAGACAGGTCCTAGTTCAGCAAAGGACCAGGTGACACGTCCTTCCTAGCACAAAGATAACCGTGGAAGAACAAGAAAAAGCAGCAATATCTCTGCACAACTAGGCTCTAATTCCTAACTCTCCTAAGCCATAAAAATAAGTGCTCTGGATCTAAATTATAAATATGATCAAACATACGCATTTCATGGAGTTTATCACAAAATTACCCTAAACTGCATTTAGGGGATCACAAAATACACGTTAAAGGAATATTTTAATTCAAGGCAAGAGCAATGACTTTTCTTTTTCCCATGGTAAATTATTATTGCCCTATTAAATCTTAAATTTAATTTTATTTCTATCTATAGCCTAGGTGCATAGCAAATAAGGTAGAAATGAAGGGATTGTACATCACTTGGAAATCAGAAACTACTCCTGCTAGGTCTCACCTGAACATCACTTTCACAGCAGTATTTTGTCCCAGCCTCTTTAGTAGCACCACCGCCTTGAGGTGCTGACTGAAAGCTTTCCATCCTCCAGGACTATCCTTCAGAGGCCTCTCTTCCTCTGCAAACACCCAGCACAGCTCCACAAATCAGCTGGCACAGACATGCAGAGAGGCAGAGCATGACTTATGGGAGGGTGACGCCATTTCCCACAGACCCAGGCACAGCACGCAGGAGCCAAGGCGGGAGGAGAGGGGAGCTGACACGGATATTAAGCTGAAATGGGAAAAGCAGGAAAAGAGGGGGTGACCACCCTTTGCTCTCTTACCCCACCCCATTGGCTGCTTCTATGGTGTGCTCATAACTACAGCTTGCACACACCTGAAGTGCAACAGGTTTGGGATATAGGCTTCCAAGTTCAAGACTCCTTTTGATCCTTGATTCCCTTGGGATTTGCAAACCCTTCTTGCTTGAGGCTCTACAGCATGCAGAGCGACAGGCGTAACAATGGCACACACCAAACCCCCTCTTGCGGCCCCAAATTCAGCTCAGTGAACAACACCCACAGCAACTTCCCTTGGGGGGTCACCAAAGGGAACTCACTGCATAGACACAATGATTGCAATTTTGCAGTAGTCCTGGTCTATGCCAGATGCTTTTAATCTCTGTCAGGAGAAGCAAGTGATTGAAACAACATCACACAGTGCGCTGAAGCAGTCACTAACTGAGCAAACAGCAAGGTTGCTTTGCTCATTCCTTACAGTACTATCAAAATTCCTTACAAGTTTATCCTCTATTTTTCACCTTTGATTCTAGTTGAATAAAGGGAAAGCACAAAAATCCTGTTATAAATCCTGTTACAAAAAATTCCTTGGTTTTGAAGGACTTCTGCCTCTCCAGACTGGCTTATAGCACAAGTGCTCTTCTGTGGAAATCAACCCCCTTCTACAAATAATGTAAGGCAATACATTTAATAAAAGCTACAAACTACAACAAGTTCATATTTCAGTGGTCCTTTCCCTCCCTCTTCTTGCTCTTGCTAACTCTTATCCTTTCACCCATTTTTCAACAGAAGGACTAACAAGGAATAATTGAGAGTGATATATGATCAGGTTTACTTGCCAAGTCTTTTTATACTCAAATATTCAATTTGTGGCTTCCAGTAATAGCAGGGTAGGCAGCATCCTTTCTCCTGCCCTCCACAAAAGAAAGCAGAAAGGAATTATCCATGGATTTAGATATATCAAAATATTCACTATGTGTGAGCTGGCTGCCTCACAGCCAGATGCTGCAAAACTACTCAGCATCACTCCAGACTCCAGACTGTGCTTTCATGATGACATATCAGGAAAGCCTGCAGCAAGTTAGAGACAAGAACCATGCTCAAAAGCAGGTACAACGTTTTTTCATTCTAAATGCTGCATGTGAAAATATGCCAGGTGCCCACCTGGGGTGGAGGTACTTTCTGGATGGACAATTAGCAAAACAAATTGGCTGGGCTCAGACTTGGCTTTCCCTGAAGGTGGCCTCACTGCTCGTGTTTAAACCAAGAGTTGAACTTTAATTTTAGCTGATAACTTATTAGAAAAATCTCTAGAGGTCTTGATTTGTTGCAATGCATTCATGGCATTTTCCCACTGTAGTTCAGTGTCTCTTGAAAGTGAAGTTTATGCTGACTGGGTGGGCTCTGAAAGAGCCTGCATCTGTTTCACTGTATCCAGGGATACTGGGCTCCTCCTGTAACTGCCTGCACCATAGGTGCCACACATTATGATAGAAAAATATCTTCCCTAAGCAGCCCTGCTGCAGTGGGGAGTTTTGGGAGTGACAATCAGAGATAAAGCAGGAGGCCTGGCTGTGCCCTTCCCACCTGCTCAACAAGCAGCTGCCTTGTGCTCACACAGTGCATCCATCCGGGGTCTGCCACAGTGATCCCTGGCTGGCCACACCACAGGGAACCACCTGGGCATTCCTTACAAACCAGGGAGGGTATGATAAGCAAATGACCTCCATGTTGTGAAGCCAAATACTGGCTGCATGACAGATGGAATAAGACATAACAGTGGTAAGACTTTATGAAGCACAATAAATACACTGCAAGCACTTTTCTGTATATGCAAACTGGAAAATTAAATCCAGAGAATGCTGTTGGCTCAAAAAGCCAACCAGATCCTGAGCTCCCCTCCTCTAGAGCCCAAAAATATGAATGACCTAAAACAATACGGCTCCTATTTGGTCATTCAGCTCTGATGACTCATCTTCCCTGAGCTTTCCTTAGGCTAATGACAAGGAAACAAACACAGGCAGAACAGTATTGAACTTGGCATCATTTTGGCAAAGTTGTGTACCCAGGATTTTGCACTTCTTGTGCCACCTGTGCCCCAAGAAAGAATTAAAGGTTTAATAAGCAATAGTCTGTTTTTCTTTCAAGCCACCAATAATTTCTACTCAGTCCCAGGAAAACCAAAATTTTTATGCAAATAAATGCTTGAGAAACTTGCTGTTTGATGGAGCTTAAGGCAAGCAGCCAGTCAGGGCAGCTCCCATAGGCTCTCTCCTTAAAACCGGTGTGTCCCCCTTGAGCTGTGACCCAAAATGTTCCATGCAGAAGTAGAGCCAGACACAAAGTGCAGAAGCCAAGGGGTAGCCCCTGGGGATGCTCTGTCCTGAATCACCTACCCTCACCCAGGAGTGGTAATGTGAAGTGGTGGCTGTGACCCCTCTAAACCCTGTGGGTGAACGAGGGAAAGAGTTATATTCCTGAGACGAGGCCAATAGCAGTGCCAAGAGTGAGAGTCACCGACATATCTCCTGCCCTCGCAAGCTGCCCTCCTCTCTCAAGAAATCCCACCCTTGTGAGTCTAGCTGGGCATTCTATACACCACTTTACTTCTGAAGGAACAGGGTGACAAACAATTATTAAATGAAAAGTAAATGTTGTAAATTTTATGACTGAAAACAGTTTAATCACCCTTGGATGTGATTTTTGGGTGATGGAGTACATTTCTTACCCTGGTTTGAATATTTGTATGCCTGTGAGCTTGCCTGTTTCCTTCACGTGTACTGACTACCCTTTAAAAGGTATCACCTCTCCTTACAAGTTTCTGGGTCGCCACCAGCAGAAAGTGGTGCCTCCTCGACATCATAAAAGGGCTTTCCATTCTTTCTCACACATTCCAAAACCTTCACATCAACAGCAATTTGCCTGGAGGGGGAACGAGCTTGGCAATCCCTCAGCAGAGGGATCTAGTGCTGCCCACCCACATCGGGTGACCCTGCGACGCTAATTGACTTTTTTGTAATGCCGACGCCAAAGTAAATCCTGTGATACCTCAGGTCCTCCGCTGGAAAGGTCGGGCCCTGCGGGCTCCAGAAGCGGGCTGCCGGGGGTCGCAAGGGAGAGGGGGATGCGGCCGCGAGCCGCCGCCGCCGCCTGCGCTTCCCTCCGCCGGGGCCGGGCGGCGCTGGCGGCCGGCGATGACCGCCGTCGAGGCGGCAGCGAGACACCGCCCACGCCGGGG
>VWZT01012891.1:74395-167787 GCA_013397055.1 Pachycephala philippinensis | reverse complement strand
GCAAGGCCTGCAACATCCGCTGGGAGAGCGCCTACGTCTGGTGTGTCCAGGGCACCAACAAGGTAGGGCCGGCTCGGATTGCCCCGGCGCGGGCTCCTCGCCGCCGCTCCCCTGCTGACCCAGGCCTTCCCCCCCAGGTCTATTTCCGTCAGTTCTGCCGGACCTGCCAGAAGTCCTACAACCCGTACCGCGTGGAGGACATCACCTGCCAGGTAAGGGACCCCCACCCGGCCCCGAGCCCGGCCACTCCAGGGCTCGGCCGCCCCCGCCGACCACCGCCTTCTCCCTCAGAGCTGCAAGCAGACGCGGTGCACCTGCCCCGTGAAGATGCGCCACGTGGATCCCAAGAGGCCCCACCGCCAGGACCTCTGTGGGAGATGCAAAGGGAAACGCCTCTCCTGCGATAGCACATTCAGTTTCAAATACATCATCTGAATGGGATAGGGTTTTTTGGTTTCTGTTTAGGGCTATTCTAGAAAACTGCAAGTAGAGCAGATTTTTTTTGTTGTTTTTGTTGGTATTGTTGAAGGTACTTGGTGAGATGTAGCTAGGAAAGCATGAAAATAAAATTATTGCAAAGCACACTCAAATGATCAGGTGGGTTTGTACCCAGCTCATAGGGTGGATATTGTAAATTCTGTAACTTGCATAGGCAACAAGCCTAGAGTTGTATTGTAAATCAGTGATGGTCTTGGAAGCAACTGACTCAGGATCTTGTAGACTCTCGGGTGGAAAGGGGTTTCTGTTACTGCTCCTGCTCTTGAACTAATCGAATGCTTGACGTTAATGTCAAATTGACATTTGCAGTAGGTAGACTTCATAATTCATGAACAAAACACCTAATAGTATTCACTTACTTTGCACACCTCTATTCGATGTACAAAGTATCCTGCACCTGTTCTTCATTACTAGAAAATGATTGAGAAATGCTGTGTAAGTACTGAATCATTTCTACAGCTGGTCTGCATTTAGCTAAGTTGGTGTTCTTGTCTGTTGACAGAAGCCAAAGAAAACTTTTCAGGGATGGCTCACAAAATGCTGAGGAAGGGAGTCACTGATATGGTGATGGTCTCTTGGTAAATGTGTTCTCATCTTACTTGCACAAGGTTATGGAGACAAGGGACACTTCGGAGGAGCAAGGTACAATACTGCATCTGCTTGGCTTCCTCTTCAACCTGCAGGTGCACTGCAAGAGCTGTGCACTTAGTGGATTATACTTGAAGAGTTTGATCTAGTTACAGTTTAGGTGCTTTGAACTCCCCTGCTCTTCTGGGTTGTGTTTGCAGATAGGAATTGTACTTCTAGTGGTTGGTAGTAATGGCAGAACCAGCACTGGGTACTTGCAGATGATGATCTCTGTGGTGGTGCCCTCTATTGGAACACCATGCTTCAGCAAGTGTCACGAGCCGACTCTGGGACTAACTTACAGCATCGCCATCCGAGCAGATTCACAAGCCAGTAAAGCCTACATCACTGCCCCAGTCTACCTTTTAGCTATGGAGCTGAGGAAACAGAGGAAAACATACTTTTCTGAGAATGCTACTGACACTGTTAATTTTGAAATTGAGCATAATGATGCACCAAGCCTTCTGCAGAACTCTTGAAGTAGTTTCGCTTTGAAAAGAGTGATTTTTATATTGGCTGTAACACACTTATCTACACCTGTACCCAACTTACTTGAGGCCAGTCTAGTAAAGGCTAAAGGGAGAACCAGTCTGAGCTCATGCTGTAGAACACCTTCAGTGCCAGGTAGTCTTGTATCTCTAAGTGGAAGCTAATGTGTGGCAGGGTAGGCAAACAATATCCTTTGTATCAACATATCTGGTTTGAGGTGCAGTGAGTGTTAATTCTATATGCTTAACTCATCTTGCTGTAAATTCCTGCCTTATTTCAATATGCCCCTTGAACCTGCTGCAGTAGGCTTAATGCCTCAGTGTCAATTTATTGCTAAGTAATTTTATTTATTCTTCCTGCACTCATTATTATAGCAGTGTGAGGCATTCTGGGAACAAGTAGACCTCCCCCCTCCAGAGCAGAGCACAGTTCTATTTCTAGTTCTATGCTTCTACCTGAAGTGTTTTTCCATGTATCACAGTAAAAGGAAATATCCCTTGCTTTACCAGCTCACTCAGGCTTTCACAGCAAGTTCCATCCTTGCCCTATTCAATTTGAAAAGTACCCCTGCAGCAGTGTTCTGTTGTAGGTGCATGTGCCTTGTACTCACCTGTAGTTACTGTGATGAGCAGTGGCAAGCTTTCAGCTTGAGGAATGCACCTGGGGCCCTCTCTGCAGCCACCTGGCCACACTGCCTCAGTTTGCAGTTGCAGCTGTGATCTGGGATGTCTTTATTTCTGAGCATATTCCCCTCCAAGGATGTTCTTCAATGTTTTCCTGTGCGTTTTCCCCATTCTAATGACTATAGTCTGTTTCTGACATGTGCGGTGAGAAACTGTGATGAGTCTGTGCACCTTGGTAATCAGAGAACTGAAGCCCTGTGCCATGTCAGTATGAAGTCATGGCAATATGAGCAGTTGAATGCTTCCTATTTATACAGGAATCCTCACGAAACATTGCTTTGAGGATTACTTGCTGTGAATATGGTGACTCTTATGTGATTATCAGTACTAGCCCAAAGTGATACTTAGTACAACTTGAGGGCTGTCATCTCCACAAACCACAGTCAAAGCAGCAGTTGGTTCTGCTTGGTAAGATATAGAACAGGCCTAGCTGATGTGAACTGGATGTTGTGCTTCAGCAGCAACTGATCAGGCACAGAGCTGATGAAGGCTCCAAGTGGCAGGTAGCAGCAAGGGGCCACCCCTGCTTTCATCAGCTACTGCAAGGCTCTGTGGCTGGAGGAGTACAATGCAGTGGGCAGCCATATTAAACAAGCCTTCCTTAATCCTGGAGCAGTTCCAGAGTAGCTCTGCATGCCACCCCTCTTACATCAATGCTTTTACTGCTTGCTGCCAAAGTACAATTCTGTACTTTCTAGTTCCTTTTCAGCTTTACTGCCATGTCATGTCCATGACAGCACACACTGACTGGGGGCACCAGTTCCTACACTCAGCAGGAAGAAGGAAAGCTACTCCTGACCTATGTGATTATGCAAAGTGGAAGGGAACAGCGAACAGCCTTCATGCTGCCAGTTCTTCAAAGCTATCCTGAACTTGCCCTGTACAGCTTTTTCATAAAGAGATTCTGTTGCACATGTTAGCTCAGTCAGTGCTGTATTTGCTGCATCCTACAGGAGCTGTCTGATGTTTAGCTTGTTTCTAGACAGCTTTACCATAGCTTCAGATTTGGCACAAACCTGGCACCAGGTAATGCAGCAGTTGAGGAGTAATTTTTGAAAGGCTTAATGAAATTAAAGCAATATCAAAAGACAGTCAGCTAACATGATTCTGCTCCATAGGGCAGGTTCCAGTAGCCATTATAAATGGAGGAAGATGCATAACATAAGGAATTACACATATGAATTCACATTTGAGTTTCATGAGAAATCCATTAACAGCTTTAGAAGATGGCTAGCAATGACAGGACGTAAAAGGAAAAAAATTACTTCAGGGCACCCAGGCCTCTGTTGTCAGCATTTAGTCTGTTTAGCTAAAGTATTTACACTCTAGCTTGTAAAAATACACAAAATGACAGATACAATGTCTTTTATTTTTACAAAAAAAGCTGGTAAAAGATGATGTAAATAAAAGTGTAATGCGCCCCTAAATAAAACTACTTATCCCCTGGTAAATACTAGTTAAATAATTAAGAACACCATCTACAGTACCACAAAAACCATCAAAATAATTCAATTTTATCAGGGACAGGGAAAAAAAATACAGTGAATATGGATGTGCCTTGACCAGTTACAGAACTTGTTAGGATAACATAACTACTGTCAGCAGTCCAACAGCGTGCACAGTGCCTTCAATTAATGCATTTCAGCATAATTACATTTCTAGTGGGGCCTAATTCCCCCAAAAAGGCAGAGCTAAGAATTTCAATTCTACATTCTAAACTCTGGAATTAGAGCCCATTAAAAAAAATCACAGTGGGTAAGAGATGTATATAAAAATACTGGGTGTTCCTTTCAAATCACAGGAATTGTGGGACTACATTCTTTTTTTCTGTTTTTTTTTCTTTTTTTTTTTTCTACAAAATGTTATTGGTTTCAACAGAATCCAGTTTGTTTTATGCTACAGACTTTGACACTGAACTATGAGTATATTGCCTGTTTGCATGTTTTGGTAGTCAGGGTTTTTTTTGTTTTTTTTCTCTATAGTCCCAATTCCTTAGGCTTCAGTTGAGTCATGAAGATGCATATATGTGCATTCAAACTCTTCAAACCCTGCAGGCTACTCAGACTGCAAGTACTGCATGTGACTACCAAGAGGTGGAACGCCCCCTTCTCCTCATAGCTTTATACACCTACTGTTTTAACAGTGCATTGCACAAATTTACAAGAAAAATACTGGTTTTGCACTATACAGTTTCTAGAATATATACAGAATAAAATAAGTTAACTTCTAATGAGAATTGCTGATGGGCAGCATATATCTTTAATATACATTTTAAAGTCTCTGCAGGCAGCTACTTTTTGGTTAGTTGTTATCAATATTTGTAACATAAGCACTGGTCAGAGAACTGAGCAGCATTCCAATAAAGTTAACAGATATATTATTTCTTTTAGAAACACTGGGAAATCCCAGTTTAAAATATTATTAAATGTCCTAACATTTACACACTATGAGGATTAGATCTAATAAAATAAAATTTCTTCAAAAATAATCTTGCAGCTCTTTAAGCATGCTCTGAGACCTTAAATTTAACAATCATCCATACCTTCAAAAAACAACTGTCACATAGCCATACATTCTAACTCACACACATCATTTCCTTATTACAGACAACAAAAGCAAATAAAACACTGAGAAGTCAATGGTTTTTTCAGTCATTTGTCATTCTACTCATGTTTGACTGCACATTCTTCATGATGTTGCAAAGTGTCTCATTAGGTGTCAGTTGATGGTTTTATCTACTACTGCTGGAAAGCCAGGAAGCCTTGCAGGTCTTCAGCCAAAATAAACCAGCCTTGATTTTAGCCTCATCCCACCTGCGATATTGATTCAACCTGTAGAGGCTGTTACTGCAAACATCATTTATAGTTCTGTTACAACAGAAAATAATGCATATGTATGCATTACATTTAAGCCCTTTTCCTTTCATGGAGTTTTTATACATAAATTTAATAAAAAAATACTACTGCCACACAAGGCTGCTGTGTAGAAAGAGCAGTCAAGTAGGATGTTCACTTCAATTTTCAGGGTTTTACTTCTGATGAAACAGTTTCTTGCTGTGATAAAAGTGTGTTGGTTGTCAGGATTGCTGGAGGTTTGTTTTTGTTTTTTTATGAAAGGTGCTCAATAATAGCCTGAAGTGTCTTCATCATCAGTTCTTTTCTAAATGACAGCTGTTCAGAATCCAGTGGTCACAAGATTTATTCCTGCTTTGATCTTCCCTAGAAGCTGACAGGATTGCACCATGCGGAGAGATTCTCGAATTTCTAGATTAAGTTCCATCAGCTTTGAGCTGGCCTCAGACATATCTTGGTTGGAGCCTACTACTGCAAAGCTGCCAGTTTGGCCAAGTGTCTGATGACGGAAATAGATGTGCAGCAATGTTTGAACTGGGTCATCTTCAGAACTGCCAAAGATGTCATGGGGCCAAATAGATCTGTAAACACACAGTTTGGATTTAAATATTAAAAAAAAAATATCAAATGTTCAAATGTTCCTTAAGCAGATATTTGAACAAAAGACATAGAGAAATGTTTCTTCCATAGAGTCCCGGTAATTAACAGTATCATTTCTCAGAGATAAACTCTAAAGAACAGGTACTACTGAAATAGCTTTTTATTTTTTTAAAATTATAGAAAAAAAAGACAAGCTGTAATGAAGCAACAGTGTTTGTCCTTTTCTATAAGGACATCCAGGAAGAACTGAAAAAAAAAAAAAAAAGGAATAGTGCCTATCCCTGTTTTTAATTTAAAAAGGTCTATTAAGAAACTCAAGATCTGAAAGCAATCCTTAAAAACTTACCTGAAAGCCTTGACCTGTGCCACAGCTGACACAAACTCCTTGTTTCTCAGGGATTCAATGAGAGAGTGAATAGCTGTTTCTGTGCTAGCTTGGGAAGCCTCTGCAATTTCAATTTCTTCAATACCACTGTCAGACACTGCCTCGGCCTCTTTCAGGCAGCTCTCCAAAAGAGCAAGTTCTTCAGACATGTTTATTACCTAAAACAGGTATAAGTTATCTTTTCTAGTTTAAATGTATTTTCAACCAAATTAATTTTCAGAAGATCAGATTTTTATTCTTCCTCCTCTATGCAGTAATGAGAAATAGAAAAAGAACACCCAAATATTTTCTGCAGTTGCTTAAGTATACAGTTAATTTAATGGCCCAAGTGTGCATGTCAAGTATTTGGGCTTTCCCCAATGAAGTTTCCATATTAGTTCTTTTAAAATTTATTTCAAAAAGTAAATTTATTTTCTCCCTACATTACTTAATAACAAACTGACATAAAGAATTAAACATGTCAGAAAAGTATGACAGCAATGGTGCCATTATAAGGACATCTTAAATACAAAGGAAAAAATCTGGAAGACTGGTAACCCAGCACAGTAACTGTAGTGCAGCCAGTGTATACAATATCATCTTTGGCTTTAGCTGCAATGCATGAGTAAAACACAAGGCAGAACATGATTCTGCATCTAACTTAGGCAAGAAGTGGGACTGACGTGATGCCATCCTTCCACAACATTCTTCAAACGCAAACTTATTTGCTGCCTCTACAAAAATCTGGAAATACAAGTGAGGAACATGCACAGTTTTTCTCTGAAGCTACTCATAAACCAAAGACTTTCACTCAGGTTTTTCATGTTCCTCCCTTCTATATCCAGCAAGACCAAGCATATTTTTTTTTCTGCTACCCCTGCTTATTGCATTCCAGACCCAGGGAAGAACTTACAGAAGACATTATTAATAGCATCATGCACACAACTCGATTATCATCACATATGTGCTACATGTGCACAGTTGAAAGACACCTTTTACTTCTGAAGTTAATACAACTAAAAGTCAGGCATAAGAGGTCTAGAATGCACTACTAACTGTGCTTAGGATGGGGACTAAGCAGAGTAACTGAATGGTGGCTGAAGTGACACAGTTAAACGAATCAGTTGGTAGCAGGTGATGGTGTTTGCTATAGGAAACACCAGGGCGATGGAAAGGCGCTTTCATCACAGAGCTCTGCTGAGTGGAGTTGATGTGCCTTGATTGTAGCTTGATTAGAATACCCCAGGAGTGCTACTGAAATATTTAAAATCCTCATCACTGGACTCCCTACATTCTTGTCTTTTTTTTAAAGAGCTTTCAAGCTGTACAAAAATCAACACAGGTAATTGAACATCTCAGAAAATTCTTGTAAGCTCTACTTAAATATTTTATTAATTGGCTATAAAACAGCTGGAACCCTCCTCCAGTTTCTAAAAAGATATCCCACTGATGAAAACATTATCAAAATGTATTTTAAATTGTCTGCTTTTAAAATGTCAACAATTACTAGCTGAATGGCATGGTTTTCATTACCTCTGCTTCTTTCTTGATTGTTTTTACTTGACTGATGAGTTTGCAATAGGCTTGGAAAAGAAGCAGCAACTGGAAATGCAACTTGTATAGCCTCCGACACAACTCCAGCTCCTACAAATGGAAACAAAACTATTATATTCAGGATGGGCAAACCTCCTCCAGTACAAGAGACAAAAAAATCACAACTTCTTCAGTATAGAGTGTGCAAAATTAAAAGTAGTTAATTCGGTTACTAAAGAAAATGCCAAAAATATTCAGAAGCTAACATACAGTAAGCTAATGAAAAGCAGGTGAAAGCTTCATTCAGTTCTAGATTTACAAGTAGCCTCTCACAGAGATTTAAAGTTCACTTTTTAATAAGTTACATTTCCAAGAAGGGGGGTGGAGTGGGATGTGAAGTGATTCAAAAGGCATTTTGAAATGTCTGGAACATTTCAAGATTTCATGTCTCAAAAACAAGACAAGAGTGTCATAGATCACTTACTTTTACTGTTGATATTTTACTGTTTTAAATTCAAGATCTAATATCCAAAAGAAGCAGTTGTGGTCCATAAGTATAGGATCTTTCATAACCATTAATATTTATATTGTAAGCACAATATATAACCTGGCCCTTAGCTTACACTGCCTGACAGAGTAGGAGGAGAATAATTCCATTCCTGGAGGCAAGAATAATGTTTTCTTTCTAAAAGGTAGCCTTTATTCTGCTTTAGAAAATAACAGATGATATATTCTTAAGGAAATGAAATAGCAGTATTAACTTACACACTGTCTTGCTTACATTTTTATGCCTCTAAAACACTAGTCAGAAGTGCAGACAGTGTTAATACTGCTTCACATACAGACATAAAAGCTAGTGCTAATGGAATAATCTTTATAACATTCTACTAACTGCAAGATCCTATTGTCTACAAAGGACCAACAGTCTAATGGGTTAGATGATGCAAAATTGAAGCACACAGCATTTCTGTAACAGTCTAGGACAAGACATCATTATTTCACAAATAGACAAGACAGATGGAGACCAGTTTGGTGACTGGCTTGGTTAAGTATTTGATAAATCAAGAACTGTCACTTACTGCTAGAATTTCCATTTGCTAAGCAAGAAGATGAGCAGGTCACAAAAATACAAAGAAAGAAAAAAGAGCAAGAATTAGTGTAGGAAATAATCTTAATTAGGGTAAAAGATGTCCCAGGTAAAATGGAGGAAGAAATACAAGTAACATGCTCCAAATATATCCTGAATGTAAAAAAAATTAACAGGCTGAATTGGACATAAAATTACTTGCTAAAGATACTAAGTAAAATTACTAACTAAAGACAGATAGTATTGGCTTTGTTGTCCCACAGCATGAGTAACACTCTTACAACCCTGTGTGGTCTTTATACATTGTGTAGCCTGAAAGGTGCACAAATTTAAGGTAATCAAAATCAAGGACACTTAGATTGGACATCTGTACAACGCTTCTTACTTGTTCTGTATCACAATAGTTTAAGCAAAAATACTGCATTTTAAAATTGGAGATGCAAGGTTAATTTGGATTCTGAATCAGTTTAGAAATTCTTGGGTTTGCTAAACTCAATTCTCAACACCTCTGAGAGATTTCTGTAATGTAATTGCACTTGGTTTTTACAAGCCATTTAAAAAAAATTGTTTGGGGAAGAGGGATAGGGAGAGAAATAGTCAGAAAATATATTTGTCAGACTAGGGATGTGAACTTCACCACTCCTGTGCTTCGTACAGCACTAAGCGCATTGATGGCACTTAGGCCCGTACAGTGGTCATAGCAAACCAGATCACAAATCATAGAATATCCTGAGTTGGAAGGGATCCACAAAGATCACTGAAGTCCAGCTCCTGCCCCTGCACAGGACAACCCCATTGGAACGACACCATGTGCCTGAGGGCAAAACATATGAAGATGTCTGACTCCCAACAGACAGAAGCAGCTGAGCTTCACTAAGCACACAGCTGTACACAATGTTACAGTAAGTTACATACTATGTGCTTCGCAGGTTATAAATATTGAATATTTTTGTTACACTGCATGTTTTTGTTCTGCACTCTGTGCTGTTATATACACAGCACAATTATTATATAAGTGAAAACTGATGCACAGAACACTGAAGACGTAAGATCTTGAACTGCAGAAGTTAACATGCATTCAATGACTCACTTTAATGAAGCACAGAGAATCAGATTTTGAGAAATGGCAGGGTCGACTATTTAATAATTTTAGACATTAAGTCCCAGTGTTCTTAAAGCCAATTCTCATTATTACTGTAAGCCATAATTAATCCCTTTCCCCCAAATCACACCTTGATAGCTACCTTTTAAAAATTCAAGAGAGGTTTTCCTTTAAAAATGGCTTTGTACGGCTTCAGTGTCTTTCACATACATGCTTACTTGAGAAATAATCTGATTTTTCTACCTGCCTGTCCTGTAGAAACAGTCTAGCCAGAGTCCAGATGCATTCTTTCAGGCTTGCGTGTGCTAATAGCCAAAACTGAATAATCACATTTACTTGCAAGTCTGCTGGCAATGCATAAGCCAGAACAGAATTAATCTCACTCTTCCTTAGCTGTATGGACCACAGTGCTAAAAATTAGTAAGAAAATCTTATTTTTGTTAGTGAATGAAAAATATCTGTTTTCCTGAGCAAGACAACACTTACACATTTTTAGCATTAACTGGTTGACTGCTTAAACTTAGCAGCCCCACACTCTATTTACAAGGACTTTTGAAGAATTACCAGCCTCCCTCTCAGGCTAGGATTAAAAACCAAAATCAAAACAGGTCCCCACAAATAATAATCAGTGTGATTGGTCACAAACTCCTTTTCAGAGGCTATCTTCAAACCTTGCAGACAGAGAAGAATAGGCCAAAGTGCCTTGCCAAGGAATCATAGATTCTCTCTCTAAAAGCTATTTGAAAGCCTGTACATTGCTTGTCTTCCATTTCTTAGTTTCCCCAGCTATACAGTAGGAATAGTAACATTTACATTCATGGTAAGAATGGTTCTGTTCTAATGGTTCTGTAAATGTTAGAACAGTTTCTTGGTGTATGTAAACAAAATTATAAGTATGAACTAAAAGACATAAATGCTGCTTTTTTATTAATATATACAGAATTTACTGTATTGTAATAGTAAATGTTGTTATATCTATTTCTAAAGATATACCAGTCAGTATACAAACATGTATACTTAGTGTAAAATACACTAAAGTATGTGTTCATAGGCAAGACAAAAGTCCTTGCAAATAGTAGCAAATTATTTTGCTGGTTTTATATAACCTAAGCTTATCCACGTCTTTTTTTTTTTAATGTGCAACTTCAGTGCAGTATAAAAATTAACAGTATATTATCACACATTTCACTACTCTAAAAATTGAGGTAGATTTTGTGATTGAATTAAAAAAACCCAAGCATATATGTGTATATGTATATATATGAAGAACAGCAAAAGAAAACTGTATAAAAGAAGAAATAGTGCAAAGATTCAGCAAACATTTCTGCTCCTGAAGACTACATCTTCAGCAGCAGAAACATGACCAAGTGCATCAATGAATAGTTCAGTTGCATAAAGAAATAAAATTCCTCCTTTCTCAGCTAGGATTTGAGATTTTTGTCAAACTGTCATTGTGAGAAGGTAAGTTCATCTGCCACCTGAACTACTTTCTTACATCTTCACTGTCCTTACCACAGTACTTCAGATGGCAGATTCCTGGTACCTGCTAATGTTGGGTTTTGGATTTGCTTTTTTTACCGTGTCAATATTATGCAGCTATTCTATTTCAAAAGACCCCAGTCGTAGTTCATTTGGGGAAAAGCTATCACTTATTATAGCAATTAGTAATATTAAACATGGATGACTGCCATGCAAATACATACAAAATATTAAACTAATACTAATGTTTACTTAACCTATTGTTAGATGATATTTTGACAGAAGTGTTTCAGAAGTGTTTAATGAGCTTGTTGCTATACTGCTACTTTACTTCCTGTTCCTTCTCACCCAAATATTGGCTCCAGAAAGGTCTTATGTAGTTCTATAGTACTAACTATATTAAATTCAATAGAAGTTTTTGAGTAGACAATGTATCTGAACATATAACCAGAATATTAATCTTTTTTTCTTCTAGAGACAGCAGCAGAAAAGCAGACTTGCTGGTACACAGATGGTATCTAGTCTGCTTATCTACTCAGTGTTATTAAGTCTAGAACCCAAGACAGATTGCCAGCTTTTATTAAGGAGACCCATTCTTATTACCTCTTCATAAGACTTTTGAGTTTCCAAAAGATAGTATGATAACTGAAATGAAAAGCTTTTCATACATTTTTAATCTCTCTACAAATATTAGAATTTTTGTGCCATAAAGACGATTTTTAATCTTATATCCTGAGACTCACAAATGACATACACCTACCTGGGCATCTGTGTTAGTCCCATGAATACCATCATCAGTACCAAATGTCCTTTTGCAGTCTTCTAGCCACTGCAAAATAAATACAAACAAGATTAAACATCTTCTGAAACAGAGGAAACTGAAGACTGTGCTAAAACTGCTTAAGACACTTTGTCTTGTACAATCTCAGGTAATGTAAGAAATTGTGATATGAAATCGGTTGTTTACCAATGCTGTTTGCAGTGATGATATATCCACTCTAATATATCTCTTTGTAGCTTTTATTATGTCCTTTGTGTTGTAATTTTCCTGTAGCCTTCATTACCCAAGATGGAGATAGTACACTTCAGCATAAATACTAACGCATGATTGAATTGATACTGTCACAGGAGAGGGTAGAAGCAGAAACATCCCTCTCTTTCCTTTCAGCACAAGGTTTACACCAACATGATTTACCAGCCTTTAAAATATAGCACTAATTCACATTAGAGAATAAGCCTGTTACATTTCTTGGGACTACTTTAAAAACAGAAGGAAATAAAGCTCTCCTGTGTAAATAGAAGTAAGTGCAGGTTTACAGGATGGAACAAAGAAATCCAAATTGTCCAGTGGGAGTTTAGCATCACCTCCTATTCATACAAACCAAGGAGATGAAGTATTCTCACATTATACAATGTAAACCTGCAGGTCCCACTCAGGGCTGTATTTAACTCCAGTTCCTATAGCAGACAACAGTTTATTAATTTCAGTGAGCAGTCTCTTTTTCTACCTTAAACCAACCATGCAAATTTCTCAAAAAATAACCTCCATGTGTACTGGCATTCACATGAATATCTGTGTTACTATAAACCATTTACAGAATCAAATATGTTCTTTTTGGACAATACAACCTGATCACCCCATTGACACAGCATATTTTTCTGTACAGTGCAAACAACAGCAAGCATGGGTATTACTGAAATGGGAATGCATCATGTTGAGATAAAGTGCATAATATCTTCTGAAATGAAGAATAGGCTCTATACATCCAAGGCAGAATAATTTAGCATACTGCGTGTGTTTGGTATCTTGAATCTCAGAGGGAATCTCAGTGACCTTTTTCTAACCTTTGTCTGATGCAAGAAAAAGAAAAATGTGATTTCCCATCTGCTCAATTTAATAAAGGTTACTTAGTGAATTAACTAGGCCTCTGTGCTCATCAAGAGGAGAAATGGAATTCTCCGAACATTGCAGTGTCAGTTTCAATTAGTGACATGGATACCAACATCCACAGCAAATCTCATTTTTCTTTTTATCAAACAGCATCCACCAAGAATGATGGGATAGGTTTGCACTGGAACAAAGAGATCAGCAATTGGGAAGCTAGTATTTATTTTCACACACTGTCCTTTTAAGATCTTTTGTAAAATCTTAGAACCAATCTGAATAAAGGGTGTGCCTAGAATGCTGTGTGTATAAGCTTGTTTTTTCTATTACATTTATCTGATTCATTATCTTTGTCCCTAATACACACATGAAGTCCAAGCAGTCCCCTTGCAAGAAAATAGAATAGCTCCAAAAGGTGACAAAATTAATTTGCTAAGAATTTTTACAGAATGTATGTTTAACATGGTAGAAAGATCTAATTTTTTTCTTTGGGAATAGTGTGACAGAATAACCTTCTTTATGTGTTTGCTTTGTATCAATTCCTGTTTTCTCCATGTATCTCCTACAAAGTGTTGATGAAAGCATAACACAGGGAAATCTGGGGTTGGTCTTGGTCATAGCACAGGTTGGTTTGCCAGATTAAACCCTTAACAGACATTCTAAACTCCCTATACTATAGGCACCTTTCTGTCTTATCTTGGTGCATAGGCAAGAGTTCAAGCAACTGCAGCCTAAGCCTTTTACTTTTTCAATCTGATTCATGTGAATGCCTGTACACCACACAGCACTGAGAGTGACAAACGTCATCTATTAGGATAAAGTTTAAACAACAGTTTTTCATTAAAGAAATTAACATACAGATTTTTCCAGTGGTTGATTCTAGAGGACGCCAAATTAACACGCAAATTACATTTATTTAAATATCTGTTAATTTTTATTTACTTTATTATACAACAGCCCAACCACTTAATTTGATCATTTTTCTGTGTGTTTCTATGAAAAAAGCAAGGGTCTGCATTAAGTTGATTAAGCATTTTCCCTTAATACATTCAGATTTAATAGGATACATAGCACAACTGTATGCAACAATAGAAATTCAGATTTTACTTGAGGAAGTCTTGTTCAATCATTTCCTATACTCTGTTTAAGAGGACAGAGTAAGAAAACAATAAAACATACCTAAGACATAGCTTAGAAGATTCTTAGTTTACATTTAATATATAATACACCATAGAAAAAGAGGGTGAACAGCTAAAGAATACTCCTAAAAGTTTTAGGAAAGTAAATTATCTGAGATAGTCACTACTTCTAAATTAACATGCTCAATAACCACTTAATGCACTAAATTGTCTAAATGATGTGCTATCAAGAGTCAGAGATGATTGGTCAAAGCTAAGCATTTCCTGCTTATCAGTACTGCTTCTTTTTATTTATAAATGATGGAATAAAAATATAACCCTGACAAAATGCTCTCAGTTGTTTCAGAACAATTCCTTTAACCCTGTGAACCTTCTTCTTGCTCCAGTCACTCACAAATCTGTGGCAGAAGACAGGCTGACCACAGAAACATGTTACTGGACTCCCTTATGACAGAAAAAACAACTCCTTCACTATGATATAATGACAGCGGCCATCAAACTGATACTTGTATTTGTTTACCTAGTAAAAAAAATACAAAGACGTTCTTAATATCCAGCATAGATTTATGTCAATATGAAACGTGGCAGTGCAAAATTAGCTATAAATACATTTAGTGAATTCATGGCCATCTGAAAGGGATGTAATTTTAGCTTGTTATATTTTGACAAATCAACAAAACAATACCCTTGCGTATTGCTGTGATAAACTAGGTTAAATGGGGAGTTGATGTAAAATTCCTCCACGTTTGGATAGTCAACATTCTAATTACACACACACATAGAGAAAAGTCCCTTTTTAGCCTGTCATAAATCCTCCTGTATGACCAGGGGGCAAATCACCCTCTGTGCCTCAGTGCTGCTTTCTAAAAGGAGGAATGAAATACATTATGCTCTCATAGGACTGCTGATGGCAT
The DNA here is from genome assembly GCA_013397055.1 of Pachycephala philippinensis. Taxonomy (NCBI): domain Eukaryota; kingdom Metazoa; phylum Chordata; class Aves; order Passeriformes; genus Pachycephala; species Pachycephala philippinensis. The sequence continues at coordinate 152,535 of VWZT01012891.1, read as the reverse complement.
TATGCATTGGAGATTGCCAGACACTAAATATTACATCAAATAAAATAATCTTAGTCATTAGATGAGCATTTTGTTTCTGATTAAGCCTACATGGCAAAATGCAGCTCATTATACTAGATCAAATAAATTGTTATTACCACAAAGCAGGGCAAACAAATGCAGCAACTCTTTAGCAGAAATGCTGGCCTGCATCCTACCAAGAGTTTATCTACATTAACAGTGCTGTGTGGCATACTTTAGCTCTGGTTTTGAGGAAACCACATTAATTTTGAGATCCCTTCCACAAAAAAGTGCATGTCTAGTCTATTCAACAGATGAGCTGTCAGCAATCTTTGCAAGGCAAAGGCCATAATTTCCTAATAAACTGAGCATGATCAAGAAACATGGAGCCACTTGTGCTGCAAAATATAGCTCTGCCAAGGCATCATGGCTTGAATTTCGTTCTCTTTTGCATCACTCAAACCTGCCTATACTGCCATTGTCACGGCCTCATAGGCTGCTGAGATCAGTGAAATTCAGCATGTTCAATTTTCCTAGAAATCATCATCTCTCTACAACAAAAACCCCATATATTCTCTCTCTCACTCTCTTTGCAAAACTGATTGTAGATCCACATTTTCTTTTGGCTCTTGAAACACAAATCTTACCTTACCTATTTCAGTTTTCTGCAGTTAGTATCTTACTTTCTGGACTTCACACACAGGTTCACAAAACCAAATATAGAGACCCTTGCTACAGAAATTTTCAACTTCTAAACTGCCTTATTCTAAACAACACATAAACATCAGCCTCAATGAGATCCAGCTGTAAGATGAGCCCTAAATTTATGTGTCTTTGCGTGACACAGCTGTATAACTCCCATTACTGTTGGTGCAGATTCGGTCACCAAAAAGAAGTCTAAAGAATTATTCAGCTAAACAAGTCAGTATCTGTATTAGGATAAATGCATGGCTTTCTTGATTCCTTTTCTTGTATTGACCTGATCCTTGAATAAGGGTGTTAATGCACTTAATTCCCATATAGATAGTTATCTGTAAATGTCTCAATCTGGAGGTGAATCCCTAGTCTAACAAAACAAGCAGAACATAAATTTTAAAGATCCATTATTTATACATATTAATGTTAGAAATATTTGAATATTTTTAAAAGAGGACCTTTAAATTCGGAGTGTGTTTTTCCCACTGTTAGTGGATTTGTGCAGTGTTATATATTAAAAATCAATTTCCGAAATATGTGCAACGAAAATGAATTACACATAAGAAAACCCCCCTCAGGTTCAGATTTATACACACAGAGTAGTAGTAAGAAAAGGAAACAGGATTTTATTTCAGAAATGTTTTCCCACAGTTTACCTTTAGATACCTGTGATGAGAGATAAGGACCTGCAACATTTTTTGGTAAGTAGGTTCTAATATTTTTGTTTCGAAATATAAGAAACTCACCTGTTCTGCTGCCTCTCTTTTGACATTATAGGTATCCAAGTGTTCTTGGAGCTCTAGAACACTGAACTTCAACGTTTCTAGCAGGCCACAAGACAGTAGCTGGAAGATAAAAGCAATCAACTCTTTAGTCATGTAACATCTGACTGTAATCCATACAGTCTAATATCTAAATTATATAATACAGAATCCCACATTCATATTTGGAAAAATAAACAAATTAGAATTAGCTGGGCATTTGTGACACCTTTGAGTAAGTGAATTAACACATGTAACTGTACCATTTAAATCAGTGAACAACAGTTTTGATTCCAAAATAAGAAGAGCAGTACCTAGCTGACATGTGAAAGAGATTTCAAAATAATTTTTAGATCTTTCATAATGAAGAATAATATTTGATACACACACCACCAGTGTAAATAGAAGCCTGTAGAAGGAAGAAAAGCTACTGCTGCTGGATTGCTCCTGTAGCAACCTAAGGAGTATCCACTGAGGGTTACCTGCCCTTCTCAATATACAAACTATACCACCAGCAAAGGCTTTTGCAGTCTGTAAGAAACAGGACTTTGTCAAAGCAGGAACCATTGGATATTTGAAGAATTTTCTAATATTAGTGACTGCCTCTTCTAACATGCTTTCAGAATCTCTTTTTCCCTCAGGGATTGCTACCTCAGCTTTCTTCCACACCATTTCTCCCTGTAGTTTTATCATCACTTAGGTTTTTTTATTAGTCCTTCTCCTGACACTTCCTGTAATAAAAATCTCTAACATGGTGTTTCCTCCCTCACACTGGTCAGTCCTTGCATACATTAAGAGCTCTGTACTTCATCAGTGAGAATTAATCTGACAAGCAGGTTCATTTCACCTAAATTACTTGGAAAGATTTATTTACATAGTATTTGTCAATGTAACAACACTAATGTGTGTATGTACACATATACACACACACAACTATTTGTGTGCTATATTTATTACTCCTTTTTACATTTGTGTTTATATATATTTGCTCTTTTATTTTAAAATACATGTGCTGTTCTAGTTAGGTTCTAGTTTAACTTTTCTTGTGGCTTCTTATCCCAAAGATATTTATTTCTTTGGTAAATTTCTACTGCTTTTCAAGTGGCGTAAGTAAAACCAAAAAACATTACAGGCGATTCCCTTGAAATGCACTATCTGTATCATGCTTTTTTAGTCCTCATATTCTTAAGTGAGAGCTTAAGAAAGAGTTGCTCCTTAGTACCAAGGGAAAAAAAGCAGGTCAAGAGAAGTGTCTCACATTGGGTGTCAAGGCCAAAGATCCATCTACCTCAGCCCTGCAGCTGACAATGTCTAATGGCAGTTGTTTAAAGAAGGGCAAACACGTGGTGATCCACCTGCCCCAGAGAGCTTTCTTAGCCTCTGTCAACACGTTGTTCTGCATATTCAAAGGATCTGTCCAGAGCTGTTTCTTCCATGGATTTCTTTAGTGGCTTTTTGAAAATATGAACAGACACCATAAGAAGTGACAGCATTTCACAGTTTGATTATGTATCACATGAAGGTTCTGTATGTTTTCTAAGTCACTGCTAGCTTAATTTGATCACCCTCAACATCAGTTAAGACAAAAATAAAGTAATTTCTATCACTTACGCATGATAAGACATCTATGGACAGATTTATCTTCTACAGGGCTAAAAATCCTAGCCTATATACTCACATCTTACATGGAAGCCACTGTACATATTTCATCATCCTTGTGATCGTTTTTAATCTTTTCCAGTGCTACTACATTTGCTCTGAGAGCAGGGGACCAAAACTGCCCCCAAAATTCAGGATGTAGGTGTACTGGGAATATGTATATTAACTCAGGATGTTTCCTGTTTTGCTGTCTCCTTTCTTAATAATTCTAGCACAGGGCGTTTTTTGACTGCTGCTGAACATTGAGCTGGCTTTTTGCATTAATATTTATTATATTTCAATAATATTTATTGAAATATAATAAATATTAATGCAAGAAGCAAGCTCAATGGATTTCAATTTGCATGACAACAAACAATTCAAAATCTTATTGTTGTATATTTGTAGCAAGAATGTTCTTCTCATGTATCACTGAACAGATACATAAAACAATATAATATAAAAAGGCAAAGTTGCTGCTAGATAAGTAGTCTCCCTTTTTCTTACCTGCGCAGAGAACATAGAATAAATATGAACAAGCAGGGAAGGTGAAGAGTAGTAAGGGAATTAAAATGATAAATACTATCAGTGAGTTTCCTTACTGTTCACTGTTACAGCTGGAGCCTGCTTTTTGAGAAAATGCATTTCTCACTTGTGGTTTCCAGTGCTTATGATACATAATGGCCACTTAAGATTTTAATTCCCTTCTGATTTCAAAGAGTTTCTTTTTTTTCCCACATATTAAAACATCATTTTGTATGTTACATGGAACGTTTAAGTAGACAGATTCCAACGTGCAAGTTTGAGATTCTTACCGTTTCGGCGTCCACGAAGACTGTCGGGCATTCTGAACATAACATCATCACTTCCAGAGAACTTTTAAATTTTGTTCCAATGCGCTGCAGACTTTCACCAAGAAAGCTGACTGAATCATTTGTTATAGATACAAACTTTCTTTGAATGGTCTAGAAGTCAGATCAGAAAAACATTTATCTTGCATTATATTTTATTACTCTTTTGGCTTTTTAGGTAAGAATTTCAGAGCAAATTTCCATCATGACAAATTTCTATCACATCATATTTTTTCATTAAATGACAAACTAATATGTAATTTTCTCTGAATATTTATGTAAAATTAGCTCTGGAAAATGCAATAAATCAATAAAACCAGTCACTATCTATAAAGACAATTACTCCTTTCACATCTAGGCCTCTAGCCTCAGTATAGCTGGATGACTATTTGCCTTTATGCAGTACAGATAGTTCAATTTATTTTCAAGTGTTTGTGTTGCAGAAAATCAGAGTTTTACAAGTCAGTATGTGATCTGCATAGCACAATCAGTGTCCAAAACTGCCACCTGCAGGGTTTCTACCTTCTTCAAAAATCAGTCCTGAGTTTATTATGTTTGATTATGCAGACTGCCAGCTTAGCCTAACATAACACTGCACTCTGCTATGGACTATTTCATTAATCCTGGAAGTTACATGTAGAATAAAACTATATAAAGATTATACAGACAGCTGCAAAGTTAAACACAGGAAGAAGGAGCCAGAAGGCAAAATGGAAAGGTCCAGTCAAACAAGGAGTCAAACAAGGCCTCCTGAGTATCATTTGATCATTTTAACCCTCCTCTGTACCCAGTAACAACTCCTCAGGAGCATTTTTTGCCCATGCTTGAACACTGGATTGCTATTGTGCAGAGTATCCAACTTTCCGGCTGTTAAGCCAAGTTTCATCTTTCTTCCTACCTCCCTCTTTAATGAACACAAGAGAATATGAGCTCTCATTTTACCACTTTCAGGAAATGAATGAATGTGTGAAAACCAACTGCAGCTAAGCTTTGGTATAATCCAGAGAAACCAAATCCCTGATGTCTAGATGAAGCAAAAAGACAATCTACAATCTGTAGCAGGAATTTCATGGTACTGTGGCAAAATACTTAGTTCAATATAAAATGGAAAATGGGTATAGACGCGCAAACAAGTTATTCCATGGGAAAGGGAGAGTATGAATTCTTCATATCTAAGTTACTGCCCATACACATGGGACAAAATATGTGCTAGTGTGGGTCTTCCACTAAGAAATTTATTATGATATGCCAAACAGCAGGCAAAATTAAAATTAGAGATAGAAGAAGAGGCTGGAGTCATAAGGTCTTGTCCTGAATATTCTCTTAGCTCATTTGGCATGTTGCCCATACATAAAATGGATTAATTATACTTCCTCTACCATAGGACTTTGCAAAGAAGCATTACTTTTAAAACGTAAGAAACTCATCCCCTACATATAGGAAGGAGGGAGCCAGAAAAACTAAGCCATAGGCATTTTTTGTTGGATATCAAATCTGTGAGGTAAATATAGTTAAAGAGAGGCATTTGAAACATCCAGCTCCAGTGGATCTCCTGGAGTTTCAATTACTTCTCTGCAGAAAGAAACCCTTTTCTCACAAGACAGATGCAAGATAAATTCATTAATGTTTGTCATGCTACGATCCCATAATAACGACTCCCACAAAAAAAACAGGAAAAAGACATTAATTCCGTAATCATCACAGAACCAGGGTGATGTTCAGAAAATACAAGAAGGGATATAACCTGAACTAAGAACTTGCAAGAAACACTGAACTGGTTTTTTTGAGCTTTTCTCAATTTCTGTTTATTTTCTGAGCAGGTTCACTCCTAGGCAATGAATACAACAGATATCCTACGGAAAAACAGTGTACAACAATGTAACATTCGTTCAGCAATGTGTTTTTCTGGTCTGCCTTTGATTTGCTTTCTAAAGCTTCTTGCTACTGTAACCTTGTAGCTTTTGCAGTTTCATGGGGAAGAATAGCTTTAGGAGTAAGAGTAAAGGATTTCAGATGAGCAATCATACACTGAGAATTCACTGACCTGAAACAATCTTGAGAAGACATGAAATGTATAGACAGCACAAGATCCATCTGTATCTGACAGCATTTGATTGACGTGGCAGCGCCACGCTTGCTCTTCGTCATCGTAGGCCACTGGCTGGAAAGCTGCCAATATGGCAGAAAGAAATGGTGAAGGAGGAGGGGAAGTTTGCACTTCTGGGAAACCATCCTGTTCTTCTTCATCTTGGCTACAAATAATAAATAACAGAAATTACCTCCTCAGCAAACTTTTTGGGAAAAAAACACCTTCATTTTTGTAAGAAGGAAAAAATAAGAATTTTGGATTCAGAACAGCATTTTGTAAAATAAATAACGGATCAACTAAGGTAACTATGAGCCAAGAAAAGAGTAAACAATCAAAAACTTTTGCTACTGCAATATATTAAATATTGCTTATATTCTCCAAAATTTACTAACACATGTCAGTTCTACACATAACTACAGACAAAGAGCTATCTGGAGGTTATATATAGGTATATACAGCACTATATACATGTACACCACTAAGAAACAGGCATTTTTTTCTTGACCCCCAATAACTGAATTAACATCCAGTTCTTCAAATTTTTATTGATCTGAACAGATGGTCCACCAATATCTGTAACAAGTTTTAGCCTTCCTTAAGGGAAGCACAAGAGCTCATTTAGCAGTGTAATACTGCTTTATAACTATCTTAAATAACATAAGCAAACAGAGATAGATCGAAACACTTTCATTTTTATGGGCAATCAGTTTAACGGGCCTCTGTTCACAGAGCATTCTGCTGTCATACTTTCCATTAGGCACAAAACATCCAATAAGAATATCAAACTATAAATTTCTTAATGCTACTACTTCCTATCATTAACATAATGATTAACTTAAAATTTTCTGTGTTACAAAGGATGATACATTGTGACACTTCTTGAATACTTGTATGTAGGCAGCACAAATATGTGTAAGAGGATTCCAAGTCAACAAATAGTTTATTAAAATAATTTTTTAGAACACATACAGTTTTTCTCTATGACAACTGCCTCATCCACAGCAGCACTAAGTACATCTTAAACAAGAATAAACGTCTTAAACAAGAAGTGTGGTTTTAGATACATTTGTTTTAGTAGCACAAAGCTCAAAAGCTAAGACAAAACCCTTTTGATTATCATCTGTAAGCAAGGCTTCAAAAAGATTTTCAGATACTTCCTAACTAGTGTACCAACCCTATAATCAATCATGTCTGTCATTCTTTAGACTAGACCTATGGGGTTTTTCATTTGCTTGCTTAGTGTAAATAAAATAAAACCTTGAGAGTTGTCCAGTTGCAAATGAGGAAATAAACTGCTCTTCACTGATACCAGCCTTGAATTCTCACAAGGCATAGTGCAGTAGGTCACGTATGGGATCACAAGAGTCAGTTTCTCTGTCTCTCTCAGTAAAACCTTCTCAAATGACTTCTTTTATATCTCCTGTTGTGTTCTTTTCTGAAAAAGCCTCCTTAAGAGATCTCTCTGAAAGAAGAGATGTCAAGTCTATGTTCCTATATATACCAAGTCTCTGTATTATTCAATCTAAACTCCTGAACAAATTTTAAACATGAACAAGCCTGTGAACAATTTGGATTTTTTTTGTTTGTTTTGCTTTGTTTTATTTGTTTGTTCGGGCTTTCTTGTTCCTTTTCTTCCTTCTTAGACTGTTACCTCCAGGGGACTTAAGAGTTTCACTTTAAATATGACTCAACCAGCTAGGACTAACTTTACCTTTTCCTCTCAATAGTTATTTTTGCTCTCCGTATTAAAATGAAAAAAAAGTTCTTTTACTTTAAAATGTCTTAAAAATATACAAGAGGCTTATTAACCTTAATAATGAAAATAAACCTTAGGCAAATTCAAAGACAAACTGACCTGACTTCTAAAGAAGCTTTGAATAAAAAAAAAAATTAAAAAAAAAAATTAACTTTTTTCCCTGGTTTTTTTCATGTCTTTGGATGCTGCTATAATTCAGAGCAGTTCAAGAGCTTTTCTCTGTTTTTGCAGCTGGTTTTTCACATTTCTGTCCTACTGATGATGAAGAAAAGTGCTAGATTTCTTTTACTCAAGAGTTCTCATATTTTCCTGCACAACTGTTTTCCTTGTACCAGAAACAATTGCTGAAAAACGTATTGAGTTTAGTTGCTATAACAGGCAAAAAAGATCAGCCATTATTTCAGAGATGCAAACCATAATTTTATATTCTTGTATTATGGGATGAATAGAAATCTCCACACCATAGGAAAGCCTGTTTGATTACTGCACTGATAACATGTAATTTCTGTTACTTATAACCAGTATTAATCCTACCTAGACAAACCAGAGAAGTCAGCTTCTTCTTCTTCACATCTCTCATCTAGCTCTTTCAAAGCAAGAGTGACATCCTCTTCACAGACAGATTCAGAATAGCTTCCAGCAGCTGCTGCCTCTACCAGCTCTGGGGTCTCTTCCAACTCCAGGGATTCGTGACAGATCAGACAGTCTTGCTGCTCATGTAGTAGGTACGACCCAGTGTCTTCACTAGCAGTGCTAACCTGTTCATCCCTTGCTGCTGAACTGCCTTCCTGTGAATCACACATCCTTTTATTAGTATTGCTGTCAGGGCCTATGTATTCTTATCAGTTTTTATAATGGTAAAGTAATAGTTATAAAAGATTATTTACAAATATTTACTTCAACTGTTCAGCTCTTTGGCTCACTCAAACAGTTTTACTTGCGCAAAGACAGGCAGCCTATTTGTAATGTTCATAACTCCTGGTAAACGTTAATATCCTAGAATGTGACTTATTTAGAGCAAATAGAAATTCTCAAATACATTTAATTAAATCTGTTAGAGAATACTGACAGAAAAATATGCAAACAGCCTCAAACTTAGCGAGATCAAACAAACCCAAGACTTTCATATTTTACTTTTCTAGGTAAGGATCAAAATGACTGCCTCATGCTCGCCTTTGGGGCCTACAGCAAGTACCAGAACATTTCTTGTCCTTTTCACTCTCTATTTTAACAAATTTCTACAGCATAACTACTTACCAACAGTGTAATAGATAAACAGTGGAAAGGGGATATTCCACTATTTTTATTATTTTGCTGTTCCTGCTAATATGGGCATCTTTAAGGGTTTTATCCTGAATCTCTAAATGTAGGCTTTCATTGACTGGCAGTTACAGAGAGAGAATAATTAAACTCAGGTAGGTAATACTAAAATGACCCTTTCTCCCTTCCTCCATTAGCATTATTATATTCATTAACATCACTATATTGAATAGATGAATTAAGATTCAGTTAATTTATGATGAATTCATTTGAAACCTTTTTATTGGATTTCTCTGTGGAATAAAAATAATACTTGCTATTTCCTAAAGGCACAAATTATCACATATTTTCATTCTTAGTATCGTGGTCTTCCTCTACTGGCATACCCAAAATTGGTCAAGGAACCTTTGGACAGCCTCTAAGCACACGCATCACTTCACGGCTTTCATCAGTCAAGACAGATCCTCTGACAGATTAAATAACTCTACACATATTAGAAAAGACAATTCAGCTTTAAACAGAACCATGTAATTTTCTTTCACAGTGATCCTTACCAAATCTCACTTTGACCATGGTACTCCTCAATGTGACACTGCTGCCGTTTGACACAGTTAGTGACTTCACTTCTAATGCCTCTTTTGTTAAAGTAAAATCTGGAATTTTTTTTCATAGAAGAGTCATTTTGTCCTACCAAGCAGCTGAGGCATATGGGAATGCAGGACATTTTTAACTCAACAAAATAATTTGGATTGAACCAATGGTCCATTTCTGTTATAGATGTTAGCACAGGACACAGAGTTGAACTGATCATGACTGGTAAATGTACATATGAGAGATATGTTTTTGAAAACATTATTAGTTAATAAATTTACTGCCAAGTTTAAGTCTTCATAGTGCCATGACTCCTGATTTAGTTTTCTGTGTATCATTGGACATGACTACCAGTACAAATACCCCTTAAGTATCTTAAAAAGGTGACTTATATAGTTGCATAGTTACCAATGCCACAGAACCTTAGGAAAATTACTTCAGGTAAACCACTCCCTCAAAAATCTACAGTGCAAGTGAGTAAAACAGAGAATCATTTTAGTCAGAAACTTACATATACATAAGCTTGTAAAATTTATTGAACAAAATTATTCTTCTCAGATAGACTGTAAATTCTTAAATGGAATGTGAAATGTCTTTTTGCGTTTTCTGGGAATCAGCCAAATACACTTAAGTAAACTATTAATTTAAATATAGCAACCTACGAGACAAACAAAGAACTCAACTACTCAACTCATGTAACCAGCACGCTCTTGTTTATGAATAATGGCTTCAACTTTTCCCATCCTGTCTTAGATAAATTTTGATATATACTTATTTATATTAAAAAACATTTTGATAACTGACAGTTGGCATACAATGAAATGCTTGTGCTGGAAGAGTTTTATATATAAAGTACAGGAGCACAGAGAAAAACAACTGCCCTATGCTACAAGTTCTGCAGTGTAAGTATTCAGAACAAAATCAGTTTTACTGGCTTCACAAATATTTCAAAATGAGTCAGTAGTGTGCACATTTTCAAGCTCATTCTGGTAAGAGGCATAAAGCCAGCTCACTTTTTAAGCAACAAAATCCAACCGGGTAGCTAAGTCTTGTATTGTAATAACTCTGAGTGTTTGAATTGTGCTTGAAGAAAGCTGTGTATATGTTCAAATCCCATATTCTAACAAGCACAAAATAAACATGGAACACATCACATCTAGTGAATGCATTTGTATGCACTTGTAGTATTTTTTTTTAATATACAGGAATTTGTTCTGAATGCTGCCTAGACATGGAATTATTTTACAGCCCAGTTTAAATGCTTTCAATATTTTTTAATGACAACAGTGCTTTTTTGTGTGAATATTTTCACCTGGATTATAGCAGTATAGTGATTTTATAAAGGGAGCTACAGAATAACAATTAATTCTAAGGGCAGTCTCAGAAAGAACTATGAAAATGTAAAAATTAGTTACAGCTGAGGAGGTACCACAAGCCAACAATGGAGAAGACAAAAGTTTCACTGTGTGAATTTCATTCTGTAAAATTCCAGCTTATATATTGCTTCTTGCTTCTGAAAACTTAACATAAAACATCTAGCCTGTGTGGAAAAAGTTAATCCAGATTAGGTGTTCCTCCTCAAACAAAATTCTATTGGATCAAAAATGTGTGTTGCAGATGGGCATATGAAGTGACAACAATTTGTTTGACAATCTAAGCACAGGTATTCTGCAACAGCTGAGACAATTTCTCAACAGCAGTGTAATGAAACACTTTTTTAAAAGCACACAGATAATCATAATGGTAAAATATGAAAAAATGTGGGGAAAACCACTTTATGAATGTCACAATATTACACCTTCAAAAGGTGAGGATTTTATCACAGGAAATCAGCCACTCTCCCTTTATTGTACTCTTCTGTTCTTACAGTTTTCTTCATTAAATATTAGCTACATCTGTGGTCTGCCTGTTAGTAGAGTGATTCTTCTAGTAGCAAACAGGTAAATTTAGAAACTTGAACTAGCCCAGTCACTTGAACTACTCAGCAGACTGTTTAAACCAGGCTGGCTGAAGACTCATTCTTAAGCGTAAACAGTGCACTCACTGGTTAGTCAAATACACATAGGAATGGCTTAATTTTCTGGAATACTCCATAAAACTGCGTGTATAGTTAAAGATGGGATTAGCTAACATTATCCAAAAAAAAAAAAAAAAAAAAGATTGCCAGTAGCATAAATAATTTTAACTGAAGAGATAAAAAGCCCACCAAAACCAAGCCACTTCAAGAAAAATTGTAGCAGATTAGAGTTTGTTTTAAATTAGGGGTGTCTTTTTAAATTTAAAATTCTTTAAAAGTTTTAAAATACAATAAACTGAAGTACTCACAGATTTGCAGGCGGCCATTAGCTTGAAATCTGTCTCAGTCCACATGGGCCTTTCCAAAAAAGTGTACCACTAGCATCTGTAGTCCTTTCTAAAGGATTATTTAATGGGACCAACTGCCAACACAGCTGGCCTGAGGTTTTATTCCCATATAGCACCAATCACAACCCAAAGAAAGCAAAAAACAAAAAGGGGGAGGGCAGGGGGAGTGAAATAAAAAGTGTTTGAAAGAAAATGTCGCTCAAGAAGGATTTCAACCATATCAAGTAAAAGCATTTTGAATTAGCCTGTTTCATTCTGCACCATGAAATTATCACAATCAGCCCTTCAAGTATATTTTTAACCTGTGGTAAGTTCCCTCAGTCCATCCAAGTAGCCTCCATGCTGAGGGAGCATTTTGTAAGAACATGCCAACAGGTTAGAAATATTAAAAGCAAATCAACTAATCAGTGTAACAGATGAAAATTCAGTTGAAAAGAAAGCCAAAGTTGCTACTAAAACTAGAAGGAGCCCAAATCAGCCATGCACCAGCCCACATTTCTCCCCACCTCAGGCAGCTGGTTGCTAGAGTTATCTAGAGAAGAAGCCTCCAAACTTGGGGTCTCAGTTCTGATTTGAAGCACCTCTTCTGTTCCCACACTGCTAGTGGAATCTTGAGACTGAAGTGATAAACCAGCATGATCTGACACTGTTTCATCTATGGCAGAATCACTGATTAACTAAGACAGAAAAGAAAGAAACAAAATTCTTCACAGGAAACACAAACTGCAGGTAAAAAATGCATTAGTTTTGAAACAGGCTGTTCCAGTATTGATAGCTATTTGAATTTACTTTCATATTACGAATTTCACAGCTTTACATTAGAACTGTTACAAGCATCACATGCATTTCTGAAATATTTCACTTTGAAAAGAAGTTTTTTCTTGAAGGAAAATTATTTTCTTTTCTTGTTTTAAAAGTTTTTTTGCTAGACTGAAACCATTGAAAAGCAGAGCTCTGTTGGGAGCAACATCAATACAAGCTTTGCCTAAAGTCTGAAAAGCAACATACTCATCAAGCTGGTCCCCATCAAGTCAACTTTTTCTTAATTTCATTTATGTAATGCAGAGACTTCTGAGTGGCCAGCATTCTTGATTTTCCTAAGTTATAGTATGCAGGCTTCAAAATCCATAATTAAATTAGCAATTTCTGTGCTTAAACACAACTTAGACCCCCATGTGACCACTTAATACTCTTGATCTTATTTAGCATTTGGGTGGTTTTTTTGATCTAGAAATCCACAAAGAGACACACATTATATAAAACACATGCAATTTTGTGCTTATATTTAAACAAATATAGTAAGCATAAAGATACTAAAAAAATTAATATTTTACTAGAATTATAATCTGTTAAGTACCACCAATGTGGTAAAGTAACTTTTTTCCTTCATTGATGCTGTTATGAAAAAGAAGCTTAGCCACATTAATTTAGTTCTTTACTATGTCACTCAGGCTGAAAGCGTGAGCCACATTTATCCATTAAATGTGCTAGGGAAAGCTTAAGTTCTCAGATTTCTTTCACAGAAAAATAACTTACCATCTGTGAACGAGACAGTATCTGACTTGCAGTCAGTGCTGCTTCTTCTTCTGAAGACTCATCCGTATCCTCCTGGTTGGTCAAGTTCAAGCTGGGTGTGCTACCAGAGTACTGACACTCCTGAAGGGACGGTGTGTCTCCTTTGTCAATGCTGTCAAGAGAGCGCCTGCGAACGCCCCAGTTGAAGTTGTCCATGCTCTCACCCTGTAACAAAAAAATTTGCACACATATGGTATGTACGAATTTCAACATAATTAAATTAGTACACAAATGCGACAGAGAAAACACGAGTACTGAATGCGTCATGAACAGAGTTTCAATCAGCCCTTTAGTTTTATTAAAATTTTAAGTACCTTGTTAAATGCTTGTAAATAAAATATATGGCAAATGAAGTAGAAATCTTTTGAATATCTTCTTGGAAAGTAACTCAATATGTAAACTAGAACTATATCGGTATTGATTTTATAATCTGACTAGAAAGTACAAACACATCACAGACAACAACAGATGAACAAGCCAGGGCACCAGGCTGCAACTTACCTGCAGCTCCTGGTTAGCAAAAAGGAAAACACATATAATTAGAAAGAACGAGGACAAACACTTAAAGATACTCTAGAACCAGGGAAAAATGTTTTATTACATAGGATTTGCCAACAGTAAAAGACTGATTCAAGCTCTGAAAAAAAGCTTTAGTCAAAAAGCTAATATTTAAAATAATGTCTCTTTCTAATGAGATTAAAAAAAAAAACCAAATTGACGACAAGACACTAAAATCAGCATGCTCATGATACATTTTCTCTAGCGTAACATGTAAAGCAACTGTTCCAACAAACATTGATGAAATTCTTTAACTAACACACATGAATCTATACTGACCACATCCAACTGACAAAACACTATCAACAATAATTATATACAGCCTGTAGAAAAGATGATGTCAGCAACTGTTTCACCAGCTACTTTGTGTCAGCTTTATGAAGTGCACCCTGAATACCAATAGCTGAATCCATTCTCTTTGTGCATTTTCAAGCTGAGATATTTGGGTTTCAAATACCCATCATCCATATCTTAAAAACACTGTTATTTTAATTCACAAATACAATAATGATCTTTGATTTTCTCAAGCACTTCATCAACCTTCAACAATTCAACTAAGTAATATGGAAACCCTGGTGAAGTTCACTTCACCAGGTCTACAGTTACTAAAACACCACATCTAGCCCCAAACATGGCTCCAAAACTGCCTTAACAGAGTATCTCTCATGGTGACTTAGGGAATCACCATGACACATTAAATATGCAACACAAACTAAACATTTTGTCATCTCTCTTAGCGATTTCTTTTGCTCAAAAGAAGATGAAAAGTTATGGCAAAGCAAAAGAATTTCAAGTATAATAAAGTACTACTACTGTGGGCTGAAGCACTTAAGTTTAATCTGAATATTACTCAGATTTCAATGTAAAAGTCCCAGTTCATACTGTTGACATTTAATTATTAGCAATAAAGAACATTCTATATTTTTGGTGAAAAAATAAGCTGGAGCTCTTATACCAAGTGCACAATTTACATGTAACACCCTAAATTCTTACTAGCTGTGCTTTTAATTTTTTTTTCTCTAGTACAGACCTACATGTTGTATCCAGGCAAGTAATAAAAAAGAAACTGTATTTTCTTAATTATGATCTGCTATTAAAACAGCACAGAAAATGAAGTTAAAGGTTAACTTCATCTGGCAAAGTTTTCAACTTTTGCCACCCTATCTGCAAAGTCCTGTCTAGTGTTAATGTTTTAATACTACTAAGCCTCGATTCTGAACTGTTTGATTACTTGTATTCAATACAGGAAATGGTGTCTCTGTGGTTACATCTATGCAATAGACCATAATGAGCCTGTACTTCTCCTAGAAGGTGCAAATACTGGCTGAAGTGAAGCAATATACAGGAAGCAGGAGGAAAGGAGATAAAACTAAAGAATTAGGGGGAAACCCTGTAAAAGGTCTAGATAAATCAAGAGGAGAACAATCGGTGTTCAGATAGATATTCTTAGCAGCTTGTGGACTCATGACCAGCAAGGATCTCCATTGCTAATTCCATAGTTTGTGTAGACTGTAACAAAACCACTGCAAGAAACTACAAAACATTTGACTTTTCCTCCCCAGTCCTTTTACAGTCATATTTTTAAGCTTCAGCAAATTCTGAAGCCTTTTATTTATCCACAACAAATAACAATTGTTAACAGAATCTTTACTATTTCTCAATACTTAATTTTACCTCCTCTCTCTCTTTTTGACAGAAGGAGAAATGGAGGAAATATAAGAACTGCAATAGACCAGATATAATGTAAAAGCCAATGCAAGCAATTATAGAGAGCAAGTATATAATGAGATAGTGTATCATACAGTTTGTTACTTTGAAAGCCTTTCATCAAGTTTTCAAAATCCAGAAACATATCAGAAACAATGATTATGCCATTTTTTTAACACACTGTTCCCTAATTAATTTTTCTCCTGCATGGTACCCAGGTGTTCATGCTAACATTGGCTTACACTCTCATATCACTTCACTTTCAGATAAAGTCACTTAAATCGCCCCCAAAAAATCTCAACTCTTCCCTCCAAAACCAGCCAACAATTTGCAACAACTTAATCCTGCAAAGTTTTTGGCCCAGGTTTCTTTACTTAAGCTCCATCATGTCATAAATTCTTCTGAATTGGATAAGTTAGCAGAGCTGCCAATTCCTTAGAATTGCACCAGCACAACCTTATTTTTAAAATGTTCTCAAATGGAAATACACAGAAGAAACCCCAAGGTCTCACCTCTGCATCTTCCAATTCAACATCTAAAAAGTCAAAGTCTTTAAAAACTCCAAACTGTTGTTCACTGGTATTGTCTTCTACAGCCACTTCCTCCTCTTGAATCACTTCTTCTGTTGCTGAAATTAGACTAGTTTGTTGATCTCCAACTTCCAAGTCTTCATTAGAAGAAAACACAACCTGCAGATACAGGTAAAAATAGAAGTAAAAATTTCCAATTTCTGTAACTCCAAAAGTCAGCTATCCTGCTTCCTGCCATTTAATGGAATTAGTGGCAGTCAGCGTGAGTACCCCTGTGCTGATAATACTTTGCTTCAAGACTAGTTGGATTTTAAACTACATCTTTAAATTAGTGGTATCATTCCCTCCTTAATGTAACTAAGAGTTACAAAGGAGAGAAAAATATATCACCCAACTTTCATTTTCATAACCACAATATCAGTCAAATTTAAGAATCAAAAAATCCATCATAATAACCATCCACATGACACAGACCGTACTGTTTTCACCTACAAATGTCTGTGGAAGGACTGTACACCTTTAAAAGGGATCCAATGCTGGCCTACTACGATGGTAGCCTTCACAAATTACAATATTCTGTTTATTTCCATGCAGTGCTTTTAAATCTCTTCAGTTTCAGCTTTCAAGCATCTATCTTTATTTATTTGTACTTCCTCCACTAGATTAAAGATCCTTTTCCCACCAATATTTTTCACCAGGTAAGAACTTCTATGCAACAATAAAAAAAATATGTTCTAGATGATAACCAAGGTAGGCTACTCACTTCATTTTGAAAGCTGTCAAAGTCATCACCATTATCACATGTGGTATGCCAGTGGGGTTCTTTACACAGAAGTAAAACCAACAACCTATTTTTACTCAACAGTTAAGACTACTGTTCCTATAAATAACCATGTTAGTTTCAAGGTATATGATCCACTGGTTATTTTCAATAGATTCTAGGATATTTTCAATACAGCATCAACACCCTTGCAGTCCTCAGCTACTGCTACCCTTCTCTCAAAAGCATCTATTATGGACTAGATAGAGATTTAGCCAGAACAGAGGAGACCTAGTTCAATCCTCTTTTCTAGCCAAGACAACCATGCCCACTGGAGTCCTTGAGGATTAACAGTAATCCATTACTTCTGATTCTTCTTTTTAATTCTTCGACTGGATTTGTGAACTGCTGAATCAAAACCAGCTTGTCCAAACCCACTGTTCATAACTTCACCAACACCTAAAAATGCAATAGCATTCCGCTAGTTGAGTTCAAAAACCAAAACAAACCACCATCACCACTTACCGAAGGATTCTTGGGAAGACCAGAATCTGGACCACAAAGAGAAAGCACATTCATTAGCTTCTCCCTAGTCCTCCTCTGAAAAATATACCAAAGAAAATCACATAGCATGGCAGCTGCTGGAGGTCCAGGTAAAAACATAAAACATCTGCATTTTTACCTAGTCATATTGCATATTCACATCCTCTAAAAATATTCTTAAAATTTTTTACTTTTCACCAGTATCAGCTTTTAGTTTATGCCGTATTAATTTACTGTTTCACTAAGTCATAATACAGACTTCAAATAACACTTCAATACATTTTTTATATACATTCAGAAACACTGTCTCTAATATATGTATAAAGTGTTTGAGGCACAATGTACCTGAGATGGCTGTGGTCTCTTCCAGCTGACAGGAACCAGTGCATTTGAATTGGAGCCTGATGAAGTTGAAGAAGTGCTCCGGGTCACAGCAATGACTTTTGGCTTCCCATTTCTACCAGCTGCGCTGTGTTGATCACCATACTTATTCCCAATAATTGGTGTCTAGCAAAGACAACAAACACTTTCTTAAAATTAAAATCTATATTAGTAAAGACTACACACTTGACTTCAGAATTCAGCATTATATGAAATGTAGGAGGGTTTGTCTGTAAGCATTCTGTAAAGCCCATGTCTAATCCACTGAGCCTTGGTACACTGGGAAATACAAAGCTGAATACTTATACCCTCGGCAGCAAGCTGCCATTCTGCCCACTTGTGTGGTTTTGAATTATGCATATTTTATACTGACAATCCAATTATATTTTTAAACACACTTTAAAACCAACTGTGTTTTAAGTTTAAAAGATGCAAAGCTTCTCTGTACAATCATTCCCTGATTGAACAAACTGTTTTCACAGACCAGCAACTTCACAAACACACGCACGCTTCTGAAAAAACAATGATCAAATTCAACCCTTTTGACAGCAAATGCTAATCCAATGAACTCCATGGGAATTCATCTTGTCTCTCAATTATCCGCATGCCCTGAAACTTCAGTAGTGAATGTACTTATCAATTTAAGTAATGTTCCTAAGACATCTATATCTCCAATCATTATCTAGGGTTAGCTTCAACCAGGAGCTCTTACTTCTGATCACTGCTAAAGTTTCTACACTTCTACAATTTTCATGTGTCTACATTACACAGCAGTCACTTGGCCATGCTCCCCTTTTCAGACGTAGAATGAGTATCATTGGTGGTAGGGGTGGTATTTTTAACTACATGAGGTTTTTCTTCAATTGTATCCCTCTTACCTTGAATTTCCTGTATTTTGTATCCTATCCCCTCCTCTAAATTTCCTTCCCCTTCCAAAGTCATGCTAAAACTGCAGTACAGAGTTTTAATCCTCTCAGCCCTTGAATGCACAACCCTTCATTTGTTGAAAGCCTGGTATGTTCAGCTGCAAGCAGCAGCCAGCTGCATTGTCTGCTCTCTGACACAGCTGAGATACCCTTGAGAATAATTTTACTGACTTTTAGTAATTAACTCTCCAGACGTTCAAAAGCAGGAAAAGGCAAACACACAACATAAAAGCATTCAAAATTTATCTTTGAAATAAGAGTATGACTCTTATTTACAAGTATGTAAAACCTTAATCTCTGCCATTCTTAAAAACTGTACTTATTTAAAAACATATAACTGTAGAAGGCTAACGGAAAATAACACCTGAGCTTGCAACAGCAAGTCATTAGTG
Organism: Pachycephala philippinensis; assembly: GCA_013397055.1. Classification (NCBI taxonomy): domain Eukaryota; kingdom Metazoa; phylum Chordata; class Aves; order Passeriformes; genus Pachycephala; species Pachycephala philippinensis. Next base: position 133,157 of record VWZT01012891.1, on the reverse strand, counting down.
CATTGTCATTTAAATATAATAATTACCTCTGATATATCAAAATGAAAATCTAAGGTCTTCCCAGGTAGCTCCTTGGAGACGTTATTAAAAATTTTCGTGAAAGAGATTTCAGGAGAACCTATGTCACCTCCATAAGACTTTGGAATATCATTAGGCACAACAAGGCTTGCTGACCGAGACACCACCAGCTTCAAAATATTAAGGGCTTCCTTCCAATATGGACTCTAAAGAGAACATACACAAATCACACAACAATCCCTTCAACCAAGACAGCAATTTTTATGTACAGCAGCATTTTGCAAGAATCCCTAAACCAAAGCCTCTGATCTTTTACATGTGGCCGAAAGGGCTAGCACAGGTGGGAAGCTTCGGACCTTGAAGTGCCAGGAAAGCAGTGGCAAGATACCAGGCCATGCCATGGTGGGTGGTCAGGTCCAGCCAAGCAGGCTCAGTGGCTCCAGGTCACTGGGCCAGCCACACCAGGCTCTGCTCTATGTCCCTCCTTCCCAGTAGTTACACTGTTTTTACCATTGTCTGAAGCATCTGCCCTTTGTGACCCAGGAGCTTGAAACTGAGAGTACTTAACTATCACTTAACTACAGTAACTGATAGTATTCAAACTAACTATTCCACCTCTTGGCATCTTTAATTATTTTACAGTTATGGGCAGAGTAAATGGAATTTGAAACAAGCAAAACTATTCTGTGCTTGAAATGCATGAGGAAATACAAAAGATTTTAACAAAGAAGGGAAAACAAAGTTTTTAGTATCAAATCAATGAAGTGCTTAAAAAAAGCTATGGAAAAAGTGTGAGAATATAAGAGGCAGAGCCTGAGTTAAGTGCACTTTCCTTAAAAAGATGATTAAGGCAATGTAAATAATTCAGTGGTTTCAATTACGCACACTGTGGAGAGAATCAGAAGAAGAGACATAAAATAAAAGCAGCTTTGTGCAAAGATTTACTCCTGGAAATGCAAGGATTCTGCCTGAAACTTAAATCTTTCGATTTTTGAAATCAGCATGATGTCTGCTTATTTTTTTTTTTAATTAGGAGGCCATGTTTGTTAAAATAAACACCCCTTTCAATGCTCTGAGTAGTATATGCTTTATGCTTCTTTGTAAATAACGAGAGTCCTCAATAATCTCCTGAATTTCTGTGCATCATAAACGTAAAAAAAGGAGTCTCAAACTGGAACTATCCTGTAGCAACTTAAATTTATTTACAGCTGTTGTGATTGCAGAGGACTGAAAAAGCCCAAAGCTTAGTAGAAGCACATTTAAACAAGACATGCTAATTTATGATCTTTTCTTTTGTCGTTTATAGTAACATTTTATTTTATCAAAAATATGTTAAGACTTCTCTGCAATATTTTTTCACTAGTACCATCTTTTGATAGCTTACATCTGATTAAGATTACATTCCATGGTAGTAAGGGCTTGCATAGAAAGCTCAGAGAGGTTAGAGGTGAAGCAAGAAGCTACCAGGCCATAAAAACTATAGCTAATGCTACTCATTCCATTTTGCCTAATGCACTCTGACAGGAGCACAATATCTAAAGTACATACCCATCAATAACAAAACATCCAGGGAACATGACTTTTCCTGGTTAATTATGATTAAACCACTTGACTGAAATACATTCAGCAATAATGGAATTCAGAGAAAAAAAAGAGAAGAGAATGTTGTACACTGAAATGGTTTTATGCTCCAGGCATTTTCATAAAATCTTTCAGCAAGATGCTAGACTTTCTTCTGTGAAATAGATTTTCAGTAAATTTGAGTTTGGAGTACAAAGGCTTAAATTACCTTGGGAAAAACACTGTGGTTCATCTTTAGGGGACCTTCTTTAATAAAAAATGGACTCAATTTTGTTAAGGTGCACCTTAAAGTTCCTCATGGATATATTACTGAAAGTGATTTAAATAAGCATTTAACCGTAAAATTTTCTTTTTAAAATATATACACATAAATAAAACATTTGTGCAGCTTAGCAGTAAACATTTCCTTGTATTTTAATAGTTGAAGGATCATCTTCTCTAACTACATATGATGAGTTGCCTGCATCTGTAAATAGAGGCACATTCACCCAGATAACTTGTTCCACCAGATGCAAATCACACTGGACAAATACACAAGCATCTAGTGAACTAAATACATAGGAAAAAAACCCCAAACCCTATGGAATCTGACTTCAAACAACAATTTTTACATCTGAAATAAATTCCCCCCCAAATTCAAGTGTACTTTTGATACCATTTTGATAATAAGCAGATAGGCTTTTACAGTTCTTCAGAGTACCTACCTGAACATATTTACCAATAACTTTTATGATTTCCAAATTAAACTGCTTCACCGGTGCTGTGGATAGGTCAATATGACTCAGAAGGCTGTAAATGATCTGCAGCAAGGACTGTTGCATACTGGATAAGCCTTTCTCTAACAGCTAAAAAAAGGTTTTTAAAACACAAAATTTAATTAGGGCCTTAAATGGTAGCAAAAAGTGAAAGCAAACATTAAAATACAGCTAACTTCCACACACATTTATTGTCCCCTTCATGAAATGTAAATGTACCACTTACTGTTCAAACTTTTGTTTTAGCACTAAAAAACCAGTAATGCAACAGCACAATGTTTTTTGTCCTGATTCATTTTTTCCCTGAATTTTAACATATTTTTAGCACAGATCTAAAGTACCTAATAGTAAAACACTTTCTGTTACATAAAAACGTTCATACTAATTCAAAATCTTAAAACTGTATGTTACGCCTTAAACAAGGTTGGTAAATGCAGTTTTACCAACAAAATAAGTACATATAAAATCATCCGTAAGAATGAACAAATTTTAGAAAGTATTTCAATCAGTTTGAAGGGATACACTTCAAGGACAAGCTCTACGAGCTTTTCACACAAGGTACTTAACAGGTTTCCTGTATGAATGGCTGACAGAATAATACGCAGATTTCTATAATTTAAATTATCTTTTTATATATTATGCACTACTTACAACTGAACGTTGCAATTGTTTTTAAAGTTGTGATAAAGACATATGTACCTGACTAAAATTTGAATTAAGTATATTTTGCTAAAGCCAAGACAGTGTATATTCATGTCGCACAGAATATAAACATCTACTGCCAAACACTACTCTCACTAAAGGAGATCTTTCATTAGAGGGATTATCGTTTCAAGGTATATATAAATTCCTACACTCCAAAATGGCAGTAGTCATCCCTTTTCTACATCCTAGAACATTTTAGTAATATTTTCCTGTTAGGGAAGATGTGCTTTATTCCCCTCGATATTCAGAATCATGAGAAATTAGGAATTGGCAATGAATTGTCAACATAAGATACTTTTAGTAAAAATTTACCTCTGCAAGATAAGTTATGAGGTTAAATGTGGCATCTGAGAAAGAGTCATGCAAATATCTACACACTACATTAATCCAGTTAGAACAGTCTCTGGAATAACTGTGTGTACTGTATAAACTCATCATATGAGCCAGATTGGCAAGAGTTGGTGACTTCTCCTCTGCACAAACCTGAAAAGCAAAACCATATTTAATTATAGTAGAAATGATTTTTTTTTAATCCAAGCATTCATGAGTCATTACGCACTTTTCCCAGATTTTACTCGAAGATTTCATTTCTAAGATTTCAGTTCAGGTATTAGTCATTATTTTCTCATAACTGAAATCAAACTAATCACACAGGCATGACCTACAGTTTCTGTTGAATTTTGGTACTGTGGCATTCATGTTTCAAGTTTATCTATTTATCATACGTTTGGTATGATCAACCAATATCCTTCGCTCTAGTAATGCAAGTATTGAAGGGCAGCAGTAATTTCTGGACTCGCATGAGGCACCTGCTCTTTGAGTTGGCCTGTGCACAGCTTAGTGGTTCACGTGTCACAGCCCGGGCAGCCAGAGGTGTCTGACTGCATCTCCTATGCCAGACAGCTCTTTCCTATGCCCCTTCCCACCTTCTTCCTTAAAAGAAAGACTCTGTCAGGCCAGTGCAACATCACCCTGGCTGACAACAGCTGGTGTGCACCACGTACTGCTTTAACAGCCACTACAGTTCAGAAATATTTCAAGGTGTATTCCACTGTGTACAAGTAATAGAAAGAACATATAAACTTGTCTTCTCCGTCTACCAGTCTGAAAGGTAAGAATCACTTCCTTCTCATAAGACAATTACGAAGCATGCTTAAAATGTGATTAGGTTTACATTCAAAACTACAAATGGAAAAATCAGACAAGTAAGAAAAAGTAATTGATATCATTAGTAAGAAAATTTGTTCTTGAAATCCAAATTTTACAGAATAAGCTAAATGTGCTTTTTTGTTGACAAACAGAAACTCCAAGGTTGATATGAGGTCCAGCTATATAAATTAGGACTGGATCACATCTTTAAAATATGACCTCTTATAGTTATGTGTATATTACTATTAGAATCACATAGAAGTATTACATAAGGCACCCCAAAAAATACAGAAACAATGCTGGTAATACATATCCTCCTGGATATTTCTCCAAGCGTCATGTTACATACCTTTGCTATCCTGTCAGCTGTATCTTTACAAAACTGAGTTGGGTTATCAAAATGTTGTATCAGATGAGGAAGTAGGCACAAGATGTTTAGGGGAAATCCTAAACACATACATAAACAGAGTTATATGAGCCCTTAAGGTTTTCAATATGACTTAATTTAATGTGGAGTTATCCAGTATTTAAAACTCTTACAGCCTGACACATACATTCACACGGATATATAAATTATATATACACATACATGTACCTAAGTATGTATGCATGAACAATGTATATAAATGTTCTGTGTTAGGTATAAAAATGCATGATGAAAATAAAATAATCTCTGGACCAGTTAAGCAAAACTACCATGAAACTGGATAATTTTAGGCACTATAGTCACATTATTTCTAAAAATGTGTAAATAGTGCTAACTGAGCTAGTTAGCACAAGATAATGAAAAAAATACACAGCTCTTAAAACTTGCAAACAACAGTCAATGCATAAAGTTTACATGCAGTCTTGCTTATTGGATAATTATGTCTGTAATGTTTTCCCACTAAGGAGCAGCGTAATATGGACAACAGCAGAAATCATTTAACTAAAATGTTTCTTTACGGCAAATGCATAATTACTACTGATTTTGCCTCCAATTAATTTGATGACAGAATACATTTTTATCACATATTTACTAAAGATACCTGCTAACTGAGAAGGATCCACCAAAGCATGCCGGGAAATTGTGATGAGTTTACTGAGGAGATGAACTGTCATTTCTTGTGTAGAGGCTGAAGTAAAGCCTTTCAGGAAAAGCTGCTGAAGGCCCGGAAAGTTATTCCATTTCAGTTTATTCTGCACCTTTTCTATCTTTTCCCGACTCTCTGATTTATCCAGAGGCATGTGAATAAGAAGCTTGTTGAGCAGCTTCAGAGCCAGAAGGTATTCATACTCATAATCTGACTCCAGCAACGAAGCTGCAATCCAAAATATGGTGGCCATCAAGTTGACAGGGTCAGTAGTGGGCTGCACATCATACATCCCTCCCTCTCTCAGGGAGGAAAGGCTTCTAGTCCTGGCCAAACTTCCACCATGATTTATCCTTCCATCCATTATATCCAGTGTGTTGCTCCGTCGCCGGTCGCCTCTCCGCTCACTGATTAAATTCAGTCTCAAGGAATTACTCCTTGTATTGCCGTAGCATCCCAAACAACTGCCACTATTAATGGGACTTGTGCTTAGATTTATCTGTCCAGTGCTTTTCCTATTAGCTGCATACTTGTTTCCCATTACAGAATCATGGTGTGAGGTTCTAAAATAAAAATCAACATTACATATTGTTACATGCAAAATAATTTAATAACAGAGTTTAGAAAAAGAGAAGAAAGAAAAGAGATGTTACACTAATCACATACACATGCAGTGAATACTCCACCTCATCACCCTAAAAGTATTATAATACATGCAAATAAAGGATTTCTGTATCTATTATTAAAATATCCAATATCCTTATGGCATAAGGACAAGACTGCAGCATCCTGTTATCTCTTCTACCAAATCTGTTTGTTACAATCCCAGAATACTCCAAAAATTACAGCAAAATTAGAAAAATTAGCCCATAGCATGTAAAAGATTACATGTAAGTGATGATCTAGCATCCCAACTTACTTAAAAACGTGATAAAAGTAGAGAAATGAATGAATTAATACAATTATTACCATGTATTTGTCTGAGGTATCTGACCTAGGAAACCCAACACCTTTCTATTCTGATATTGAGAAATTGAATATATTCCTAGAAATCTCAGCATTTTCAAAAACTTTGCGAGGAAGTCAAACAAATATAGATGTCTGTACATGTAGGGATTTTTTCAGTTTGATAAAAAGTCATCAAGGTAACCACTCAAATTGTAATGAGTGGTTCCAAATGACTCAGACTGTTCAGTTACACTTCTTATATATGGACAACAAACCTGAGGCCTAAGACAGACTAACATCTGCAGAGACTTTAAATTCTGCAAAAGAAATTCAGAAGTTTAAGAAGAACTGACAACATTTCAGAACTGAGCCATAAGGAACTCCTTGAACACCTTTTCTTACAAAATTAAATTGGACCCAAGAGAGTAAATTAGAAAGGCAATAAGATATCCTTTTCAGGAAATCTAGATTCTTAACAAAATTTCCTTGAGGCAGAATGATAAAAACATACTAGAGCAAGCAATTTTGCTATATGGACACAATTATTCTGCAAAGACGACAAGAAATTATTTCATTACATTTATAATACAGATTTTTAATAATTGAAATGTATAAAAATGCATAATAATGTAGCTTGACTAATAAAAGAACTTACTGAGAAAGGGCAGAAAGCAGATCATAATGCTTCATGGTTTCAGCCAATGTATCAATAGCAGATTCTAAAGTCAAAAGCAGCTCTATGACAAAACCCTGGAGAAAGGCACAGGCCATTATAAATTATGCAATATTCACAAGGAGATCACAGAAAATCTACTGAGTAGTAATACAAAAATATAAAATCAGTAACTAAATTATTTCATGCTTCAATTAGAATACAATCCTGATGGGACAGCTCAAGTCAGCAGTATAGCTTCAAGACAAGGAAAAGCTTCAATTTATTTAGAAGTATTTACTGAATTAATTCTGGTTTGCCTTATTTTTAAGGATGGATTGAAGGATGAATTCAATTCAGACTCATTTTGCAGTATTAAAAGATTAGATACACTCTTAAGATGTACAATGACACTAAATTGAATGATTGCTAACACTTTATCAGGTTAAATTCTTAACAAAAGAAAACCTAAATTATTTTTTGTATGGCTGATCTCAGTATTCTCTAGCAATGAAAGAGGAGGTGTCTACAGGAAACAAACTTATCAAACTCTTCGAAAGATCCTATTGCTGTAGAAGAGAATGTGCACAACTTTTCCTCAGTTAATTAGGCAAAATTCAGAAAGCGTCACGATTAAAACAGTTTTGATATTTGAAATACTTAAAAATAAAAAGCAACTGAATAAAACAATGCTTTTGTATTTTGCTGTCATTGAACTAATAATGTACATATGTCATTCAGGCAGACTTAGCTTTCTAATGACGTGGTAGCAATATTTCAAATACCTGAGCTTCTTCTCCTGCATCTCCAACAGTTTCTACTAGTCTGGAGAGAACATCGGAAAGTGTAGATGGAGTGAGAGGCTGCTTCAGAGCCCTGAATATCTGAAAGGACCTCCCAGCATAATGTCGAGAGGAACACGAAAGCGCCGTTTGCAAAGCGACTTCACTGAGACGATGCTCCAATTGATATCCTCCTATGAAGGCAAATAAATACTTAAGCAACACTGCTTTATAAAAAACCAAATCCACTTGAATTTACTGAAGAGTAAGCTGCCAAAGTCATTCCTAAATTTAAAATATTCTTACATACTCTACATTTCTCTCAAGAAGTATTAGTCTCAAAAATCTTTACAGGAATATAAACACCAAATACTGGTGTATCTATACATTAAGTATGCCAAATATTTAATGCTAGAGAGACTTGCAGACAATAAAACATTTATGACTTGAATATTAAGTGTTCACAAGAAACTAGTGAGATGTTTTATCTCATTCCTAAAAGACGATATTTAAATCTGTCATAACAGAAACATGAACTGAAGTGTGCAATACACAAGAAAACTCTATTTTTCAGAAGCAGTAATTACTTAGAGTGATTTTATAGACAACCTATGTGTTTACATGCATTAAAAAATATTTATTTAGTTTGCAGACCTGCACATTCAATCATGCGTTGTCTGTTTGCTAACATACCTGAGCTAGACTGTTTAAATATAGATACCACATGCTTTAAAAACACAGTTAACTGTTCAGCACTCTTTATATTAGGGTTCTTGGCTGAAACATCTTCATGATTCCAAAGTGGGCCTCTTTTCCTAAAAATACAAAAATAGAGTAAACAGAATATAAAACATAGCCTTTATCCTTAATATAATTTAAATTACGTTGGAACCTTAAAGTTAGTTGCAAAAGAATCTACTATGTACCACACAAAAAAACCACCTAGAAGTGCAGGCACTAATTGGAAAGAATTTTGACAACTGACCAATATTATACAATATACAAGTTAAGACAAAGTGAAAAGCAATGTATCAGTTATTGAAAGAACTGGGTAAATTCAGGCAGAGATATTCTCTGGTATAGTTACAGTATAATAGTTAGCTCTCTAAGAAAGAACCAGTACAACTACCACCATTATGCACTTCTTAACTTCCTTTCTTCCCATTTTCTTTCCATTGATACACCACACTGTTATAAATTTAGGCTGGGGTAAAGCAAAAGTATCAAAAGCATGGAGAAACAGGTAGGATTTCAGATTTACACCATCTTGAAAGCTTTATATAAACTATCATACAAACTGCACAAATGTTGATAATTTTACAGACGTTCTTTGGAACAAATTCCTCATTTCTGAATAGTCAGCTCTCTGCTACTAGGCAATCCCTAAACTGCACACAAATCTTGCAGCTCCCTAATAATCTCAATGTATTCCTGCCCTAATTCAGAATAAAACATGGCAAAATACTTTTAAACACTCAGGACTTGAGAGGGTGGTCAAAATTCTCTGAAAGTGTCGGAAAGTTAGAACTTTTCATATGTATATCACATAAAAACACTTCCTGGTGATAAAACAGAGACAGAATTAGACAACATGATGCTAAATAGTAAGAGGGTTGCCATCTTTCCACAAAATACATGTCTTGACAAAAATGAAAATTGAAATCTTACCTTGAGGTAATAAATTCTATAAGAGTTTTCACTTTTTCATCCTGCTCTACTGAAATGTCAACCTCATTGAGGATTGTGGTGTGCAGTTGAGAAATGGCAGCACTTGTATTTCCTAAACTGATGCTAGAAGAGGTAGAACTTGAACTAAGCCCTGAGTCTGTCATTGGGGAGGGCTGGTAATCAGGTATAAAATCATGAACACCTGCTGAAATTGAAACAAGATGATTATGCGCTTTTAAGTTGACAGTTAATATAAAATAAATTTTTAAAAAAATAGCCCTCTAATAAGATCAATAACTTGGTAAATGTAATGAGAATACTTAGAATAAATTAATGGATGCAATAATTTCAACAAAATCAAAAAGTCTCATATATGCAAATTCTTCACATTACTTATATGATCTTTAATTGGGAACTGCTAGATCCCTTTTTAAAACCCCTGTATTATTTTTGATTTTGTACTAGCAGTATGAGAGCTCATCAGCTTCTGAGGCATCTCAACTTAATCAAAAAAATCACACAGACTACTTATAAGCAGATAATTTTTTTTGTTAAAACCCAGTCCCAGTGTAACTGACAGTACTTGAAATCAGTGAATACTAAGTATTATCTACTGAATCGACTCTAAGCAGAGCCCCTGTGGCTGTACAAAGTTTGACTGAAGTTAGCTTAATCTTGCAGCCAGAAGATTTTTCTCTTCTGTATAAAGCATCACGTGGCAAAAAAATACAACTGCAGTGATTCTTCACATTGCCCTTTTATCCATCTGTGAAGGGCCGAGAGAAAGTAAACTAGCAAGGAAAACTGGCAGGGCCTTTGGCTGTAACACTTGTATTTCAATAAGCTTAAGACTCACTGACACTCACTGCAAATTTTCGCTCTATAGAACCACAGAGTTTGGACTGGGGTATTGGCCAGCTCAAATAAAATTTAAAACTAACTTGTCCAACCTTGTGCTAGGCGTGTATACCTGTAAATACCTTATCCTAATCCCCAGCTGGAAATGTTTGATGATGAGCTTATTCTAGTTTCTATCAGACATCTTTGTTTTAATAATAGCAGAATATTGTGTCATGTTTTGACATTTTTCTCCAAGCCCTTATAGATAGGAAGGGAATGGTTTGTATATGCCACTGTGTAGATGCAACGTTAAAGTTCTGCCAAACAGATTAATATAAAATAATTCTTCCACTATACACAGTTTTTAATTCCTCATTGCTACAAAAACCAAATTCACAAATCAGATGACTACTTTTGCTAAGTAATAAAACCAATGCTGATGTGAACAAAAGAGAACAAACAATTGCATGGCAATATGCTGCCACCTACTGAAATAATATGAAATACTACATTTTTTTAAAAAGAACTATTTCAAAGAAACTACAATACACTCTCACCATCAGAATATTGAAGTATCCCTTCATAAAGAGATACACAGAAATATAAAGTGTACTGTATAATTACAATATTGTGAAGTTGAGGTTAATATCAAAAGGCAGTATCTCAAAGAAAGTATTCTGATAGCCAACAAAGAATGCGATTACATTTGACAAAACCAGGAAATTTAAAGTTGCTATAAACAAGTAAGAGAACTATTTTCTTGGTTTTTGTTTTCAAAGGCATCATAAAAACTGCTGTATTAAAGTTCCAAAACCTACAGCTCCCTCTTTGGTTTCCACTACTGTTCATCATTCAACTGTGCTCCCTACTTTGATGACTGAGCACAAAATGCTAATGACAACTCTTCATTTTGACTTCATTAAAATCCACAGAAATACATTTTAATGCCAAGGGCTCAGGAAAATATTACAGAAAACAGAAATCTTAATAATGCCTGTAAGAAGAGATTAACTTCCCATTGTAATTTTAACTAGCAACACATAATAAATCAAAAGCATACCTGTGAAAGTGTAATCTAAATGGGTAGTTTGCTTGACAGTAAGCACCCTGGATTCATTGAACTCTCTGTTTCTGAGTAGGACAGAAGCAACAGACTGGACATTACTGCCAGAGCCCATCACTATTAGTAGATGCAGAAGTAGTCGTTTACAATGCTCATAGACTTCAGGGTGACAGTGGTCAAAACCTAACACAAAAGGAAAATGGCAAGGCTTTATGATATTCAAAGGGCATGCTGAACTACATTATTTTAAAAATAGCAGTATTCAAATTGGTGTGCTATACTCCACCAAATAACAGATATATAATTCACTAAACAATGCTTTTTCAGTGCTTCAATATACAAACATCAGAATACAGTTTAACAAACTGTATGTTAATCAGACTAAAATATATCTGATAATCCCATGCAGCATTAAAGTACAAAGTAATTTTAAGTAAGAATAGTTTTAGGTAAGAACTTAATCTGTGCTCTGCACGAAAATTACTACACATAGAAAAAGAAGGAAAAAAATTGAATTTTACTGTGTCTTCTACAAGAGGTAAAAGTGACTCTAAAAGAAAGTGCCTTAAAACAACTCCAAAGTAATCTTAATTATACTAATGAAGCTGAGAGACATTTAATTGAATTTTTAAAAATACTATAAATATTATCAAATTAATGGGATTTCAATACAATGCCAAAAATCAATTTAAATATCAGAAAGAACAGCTGAGAATTCCTCAGGTTACTGTAAGTATTTCTGTAAGAAGTTAGTTACCTATAAAAATTGCATGCAGCAAAAGATGCAAGTATCCTCCCCATTCCACCTTTACACTGTGGTCAACTATCAAATCAGTCAAAAGAATCACTGCTATATTGCATCTAAAACAAACAAAAAAAAATTCGTTAGAAGAATGTAACGTGAACTTCATGAAGAGCTGCAAAGAGCTTCATATGCTTCTAACTTGTATTCTTCAGTCTATAAACATTCACAAAGTTGTGTTATAAGGGAAAAGATGAAAGCTCGTAATTAAAATAGAAACACTTTAATCCTCCAGATTAAAAGGTTGAGTAATCTTATACTGCTAGACCTGTGAGTAAACTCATGGAAAACAGATGCATTATCAACTGCACTTTAATCTGCTATCTTCAGATTACTATATCTGTGCAACACAAATGAAAATATAATGAATTGCCATCAGCATTGCCAAAACAGCTACCTGTGAAGTGACATGCCCGGAGGAGAAGTTTCAGGCAAGTAATCCACCAGTGGTGACCAGCAGCCTCCCGAAGGTGGGAAAGGGAGAGGTTCTCCTTGGTTGTGCTCCATCACCTTCAAACGCCAGTTTGAATACAGAGGCATTGAATCACCTAACACAACAGAAAATTAAACCAGAAATATATAGATAATGCATACTTCTGTATCTTACAGTCTTCTGAATAAATATTTTTAAATTCTTGTAAAGCTGAGACCTGGGAGAGGGGAAGGGGAGCCAGCTGTAAACAGTAGTAGTTGGACACAGTTTTTTAAAAGAAAAAAAGTGTTAATTTCTTTTAGTATAAGGACGATTCTACAGAAGTTACATAACAGAGGAAGATGTTTTTGAGTAGATTCATAAAGACTATGATAAAAGGCAAAGTGATCTGATGTAACTTCCTTGAATTTCAAACCTCACGTCAGATAGGGAGTGAATTAAGGCTGGGTCCTAAGATTTAACTGAACTCATCTTGAAGAGCATTTCGTTAAAGGCTAAGGAAATATTCCTCAAGAGCACATCTTTATAGGTCTCACAGCAAAACCCCACAAGTTCTATGTGTCAGATAATCTAGCTGGCCTGATATATAGGGTAACTTGAAAATTGCCACTTTTACAACAGCACAGCCCAATCCCAATGGTTGATAAAAGTCACTGCTCAGAAAATCAGTAATTTGTCAAGAAAACACAGAAAGACATTTAGTTTTTGATTAAGCAAGCTTCAAAAGTGCAAGAAAAACATCAACTATTTGGTATGAGAGTATACTGTGTTAACACACCCAAAATACTTTTCTGGTTTAAATGTTGTTTTGGACTTCAGAACTATCAGTTAAGACTAGAAACAAAGAAACTGCCTCAACAGTTCAGTGTTTCAGTGATTCTACCAGCTCTCTGTTTGGAAGCATAGCTGCTGAAGTTTCAGATGTTCACACATGTATCAGCTCATTATCACCTTCTCCACTGGAAGTGACAAACTTCTTACTGATGGAACATGTGAAATATCATCTAGTTCAGGATACTCAGTGTTGCTATCATGAAAAGCAAACAGAACCAAAAATGACTGCAGCCGTGATAATGGACAATGCCTATCCAAGCAGTAATAAACACTCTGGCTGCCCAGAAGGTCACTATCCTGTTACTGACCCAAAGACTAGCAGATTCTGCATTAGTATGTTCAGCCCTTAAAACAAGCTCTGTAGAGGACATTAGGTTTCACCTCCTTGGCAGAGGCAATAAGAACCACAGATTCACTCTCATCTTCACAGTGTGCAAAGAATCAGTTATGGAGGAGCGTATCAGAAGATCCTAATGGACTCTTGTTGCTTCAATATAGCATGGACAGGCTAGGTTCCATACTGACACCTAAAGCTCAAAATGCAGAAACTTAACTCCTGTCGTTCAGTCACACAAGAAAAGTAAGGAAAAGGCAGTGCTGCACCGTGTGCTGTAACCTATCTAAACAACTTAACCAGTAGGAAAATCAACTGTCAATAAAAAATTGATTGAAACCTAAGTCTGTGGGACCACTATAGTGACTGAAATGTATCTATCCCACGCAGGGTGAAGTACAAAGTCATTTAAATTAGTAACAACCTGTTAGGTGAAACAAGAGTTTCAGTCAAACAACTCCTCTGACCAAGCACACAGAATCCACTAATATAACGCATCACTTACTGTCTGACCACTGTCCTCGTTTTTGCCTGGTTGCATGACCTGTTTGGCTTTCCCTAGCATTGTCATGGTGATTTTGTAACCTAGGCATTGGTACAAAAGTAGCCACAGTTAATAAGCCTCTCTTAAAAGAGGCTTAAAGGAATCTTTCCAAAGGCATAATGGAGTTTCAGGAGAAATTTTTACCTCTTTCCATACCTCTGCATCTCAGAAAAAATAAAACACAGTTCACAAAAAATAACCCAAAACACGTTTTCAAAACAAGCTTGAAAATCAGATGTACATAAAGAGAACTTTTTTCCCTGCTATATTTTCCTTTGCCATGGCTTCAAAAAAGTTTAGTACCTTTTTTTTTAAACGAGCCAAGGAATGCTATCCTTTAAAAGAACAATTACTTCTAATTTTCTTTTTTTTTAAAAAAAACTTATTTTCCATCACCTTTTTCTAAATCTCATCTTCATCCTGCTCATCTCTGTTTCTTGTGCCTAACTGTCAAAGGAAATTGAGTAAAACCATTTCATTTAGGAAGATGTTCACAACTCATTCCAGTGGACAATGAAAGGAACAAAGCGTATTATCTTCCTTATACATTTCATTGCAGTCAAATGTATGATAGACTTCAATAGTAGTAATAAGATGGAAGAAGATTAAAAAAACCATAATTTTAATAGGTTTAAGCAAAAACCAATGATAATGCCCATTTCTTTATGTTCCACAACCTTCAGTAGAAGTGTTAACTTGTGAAAATTTTGTTTTCTATTCATAGAACTATTTCAAAATAAAGACTATTACTTTTCTCCTCTTCATATGATCCTCCAGAGCTGCTGCTGTAGCGAGATTCCAGTCTGTGGTGCTGGCGGTTTAAGTTGCTGTTCAACCCACTGTAGATGTCTAGGTGTGGGTAGCTGTAGGTGCGAATAAAGAAGAATTAGTAACTGACTTTCTGTGACAAACATTAATCAGGGTCTCCCAGTAAAACTATTTCAGCAAAACTTATACAGAAAATGATTCATCTTACAAGGATAATCAACATGATGTCAAAGTATCTGAGCCGTTTAAGACATACCTTCTCTAGCGACACTAGATAAGGGGATTCAAAGAGATTATCCACTCTAAATTGTATTTCTGTTTGATCATTTTCACTAACATTTATGTACTTTAAAACATTTGTTACCATTATACTTAAGTTGTTCTCACTCTTGAACAAAACAAGGAAATCCATACGTGATCTGGCAGAGACATATACGTGTCTACACATGCAGTTTCCAAGATCTACCTCGCTAATCTGATAAACTATAAAGAAATCAGAGAAATGAGAGTGCTAAAAGCACCATTTCCAAGCTGTTTCTACGTAAGTTTCTAAAATTCTCTTCTCCTGGCAAGTCCAAGATGTATAGGGTAGATCTTACCAAGAATCATAAAACCTGGGGAGGTTTTAGACAACCCTACAGTATATGCCCAAACTTGCAGAGACTTTCAAAACTGCCTTCATTACTTTACCAGTTTCTTCAGCTCCAGCCCCCATCGCAGCCAAGTACTTCTGTGTGCCTTGCTAGGCTGAATTCTGAATGATACCTCGCATTCCAGGTTTCTGTGATTTACTTTCATACAGCTCACCCCAATTTAAGTATTGGGGTTGCGTCTGCCAATATATTTACTATTCTAATTATATTGACATAATTACCCTAGGGAAGGAAAGAAGTGTCCAAGTGGGAAATTATATTAGATCTAGAATTATTAAAGCTTTCAAACTAGTTGTCTGAAACTCGTTTGCAAATTTACTACATAGTTGCTACTCTACGCTAATGGCACATGCACACTTTTGTTCATGCTAATTACAGAGTCTCCACTCCCTTTTCACTTTAAGGTTAGCTATCCATATTAACACAAAATGACAGCATGCCCACAGTCAGTTACTGCTGAGCTCCAAGTACACAGCCTGACTAAGCCTATATCAGCTGTTTGCTTTCCACCAGCCTCAGTAACAGTGTCTGGCAAATTTCTCCAAAAGATTATCCTTAAATAGCTCAAAAATTAGGGAGGGAGAAATCTGTTTTAAAGTTAGCTGTGAGGTATTTTGACACAGGTACCAGGCATCCAAACACCCCAATTAGGGAAAATAAACTACTTCGCAACACATAGGCACTGTTAATTTCTAGTGAGGTAATAAACCAATTTGTGAACCATAAAATCACAGAATGGCTTAGGTTGAAAGAGACCTTAAAGATCATCTCGTTCCCACCCTCTGCCACAGGCAGGAACACCTTCCACTATACCAGATTGCTCAGAGCCCCATCCAGCCCAGCCTTGAACACTTCCAAAGATGGGGCATCCACTTCTCTGGGCAATGTGTTTCCAGCTTCTCACCACCCCACCTTACAGTATAATTGCTCTAATGTGAACATACACAGTCCAGTGTAACAGTAGCTAATTTAGGCACCACCAACAATATAGCTGTAGCAACACAATGCCTGACCTGGACTGGAGTTCAAACTACAATTGAGGCTGCTACTGTTAATCCCAAATGGTATTCCAGTTCTGTTGACATGCATGACATGACATGGCACATAATCCTTGCAATGTACACATACCTGGAGCTGCTGAGATGTGAGTATTTATAGTACCTACCAGGCATTCCTGCAATTCAACTAATAACTGCTCTTTGAGGAGATACTTACTTCTCTTCGATACTGTCTTTCATGTGTTTACTGTCAGGGTTGCCATCTGTGGGAGCCACCATTGTATTGCTACTAGAAGTGGTACCTGTGAATTACGGACAAGGAAGAAGGTTGGTCAGTAAAAAGGAAAAGTAGTCTTAAGCACTACATGATCACCCTTATTTACTTGGCCTTGCCGAGAGCCCTAATCAGGTTTACTCTCCAGCAACTGGCACAAACACTAACTGAGCCATACAAACTACTTTCACGTGCAATAAAGGATTGTGAGCTGCTACCATAATTTCACTAACTGGAAAAAATAAAAATAGTCTATTCCAGGAATCTCTGACTCTTCATGGTAAATTAAGTAGAAAGTTTTTTAAGCAGTATCTAGGGACCTACTTCCTTTTTCCCTGTATTATACACCTCATAATAATCTGTAAAATGTAGTTGGACTTTGGTTATCCAGTTAATTCAAACCACAAACAGATTAAGGATTAAAACCTAATAGCCTGCAGTGAAACTTTTAACAATTTTCTTTCAGGAGAAATTTGCAAGCATCACACCGAACTGACAGCCACAATCGGTAGCAATTTTGCATCCTTCCAGCCTTTGCCATTCTAAATTACATTCAGTGCAAGAGCCCAAGAATTTTTTCATGTTTTTTAAACCCTTTCAAGAACAAGTGCCAATGCATTCACCTTGTGATAGGTCCAGGCTGCTTCACAATACTGACAAATTTGCAGCACAAAAGTTAAGCCCTTGCTGAGATACCCTCCCCACATTCCATGTCTTTTGCAGCTTGCTTTGACAGATACTCCACCAAAACAAGACAGCTTTTCCCCACATTTCTCAGCATGTTCTCGGATTGAAGCCTGAGGGAGACACTTCTGGTATTTTCAGCAGTTTGGGGTTTCTTTGATGATTGATCTATTGTTAATTATTTCTAGATAAGTTTTCCTAAGTAAGTGAACTTAAATCCTCTTGAAACAATTCCTATGGATGCAGCTTGTGTCTGTAACAGAACTTAAAATATAACACCTCAGATGGATTTAAAATTATATACATTTTCCCCGTAGTTTGACTGACTAGACATAAAAGTCATATACTGAGGGTAAACAGCGCAAGGTCTGAACATAGATGAAATCTGACACATATATTAAGACAAACCTGTCCCTTGTAAACCTATCAGATATTCTTCATTAAGAACTCCAGGTACACCAAAAACTGCAGATCTTGTAAAACAAACTTTCAACCGTATTTTTAGAAACAGAACCTTGCACTCCTATTGAATATTTACAAATGAACTCCAGTAGCATAACTGACTGATAGCAGCATGTTTATAATTGACAATAATAACAGTTTAAGTTAGTTAAGTCAGTGAATGCTTACCTGAAGTGACAGAGGGGATTTTGTAACTGGATGTAATGCGGTAATACGGTGGATTATCCATATGGGTGACTCCTGAACTGACAGGATCTGTAAGCTGAAGTTCACTCACCAGCTCTTCTAGTAGTTGCATTGTTTTGTCTCTACCCAAATAAACAATGACTTTCTTTACCTGCCATAAAAAACCCCATATATATATTTATACGAAGGGATTTGAACACCGCAACTTGTTAGAATCAGTATCTACGTGCACTGCAAGCAAGGACATGTGAAACTTATTCTAGTTCTTGCTTTCCCAGTTGTCAATAGCAGCAAGCATGGAAAAAATACCACAACAGTAAGAAAGTAAATCTTCTGAGTTCCAATCTTCTGACAATAAAGTCTGAAAGTATGTCTTCTGAATATTATATAAGAAGATTTTCTTACAAAGGTTTTAGCAGCACCTGAGATCAACACTGGAATTAATGTATTCTGATATAATTTCTTTTTGATACTTCACAGTTCTGTTCTATACTATTCTTTTCCTGCAGTTATTGTATTTTTCTTCATGCTATCCTGCAGTGCTCTTACATACATTTTGACATAAAATAAAATTGGTTTTGAGGGTGCTTAAGATGGTTGGTGGGGTTTTTTTGGTATAATGCCTGGTCATGTGAGAATGATGCCCTACACGGTGTAACAGGTGCTTTGTTTTCCTGTATTATCTCTTTGCTTTTTAGGTATATACTGAATTATAGCATGGGAAACAAAAATTGTTCAGTGT
Source organism: Pachycephala philippinensis (assembly GCA_013397055.1). Taxonomy (NCBI): domain Eukaryota; kingdom Metazoa; phylum Chordata; class Aves; order Passeriformes; genus Pachycephala; species Pachycephala philippinensis. The sequence continues at coordinate 114,209 of VWZT01012891.1, read as the reverse complement.
ATACTCTTAATAAAATTAATCTAAATTTAGCTATCAAACTCCTAGGATTTCTTTCTATGACAAAGGAAAATAAAATGTTAAGACATATGTAGAATTTTAGTAACTCTTTCACAGTAGTCAATAAGTTGTTTTAAGGAAGCCTCAGCAGTCTTTAGGTGAGATATCCTTTCTCATTGATTTCCCTTCTCTAGTCCATTCAATGAATGACAAATTAATTTATTTAATTGATTGAAAAATTAATTCTGTGATTTTGACACAGATATCCAAAGTAATGCAAACAAAAGAACTGAATTTAATTTGTTCATAGTATTTAGTGGTCATAAAATACAGGGTGGAGATTTTGATACTATAAATCTTACCTCACATTTTTGTTTAGTGATCTTTGCTGCTAGACATCCTACTAATTTTTAAAATATCAATAAGCACTAATGAGATCTGTCACATACTCACATAAGGCAAAAGGCTGGGTTCACTGTTCACTCCACAAATACTGATCAAGAAGTGCAAAATTATTTTCAGATTCTTTGGCCAGCTGTCTGCCAAAGTCGTCCAGACATTTTCTATCTCTGACCAAGCCACTTCATCACCATACTAGAAAACAAAATAAATGTATGTCCTGAAAACTCCATCAGAAAACATTGTACTCAGAAGTGATCTGTACTGATCAAGTGGAACAGGCTCTAGAAAAAGGAGACAAAAATCTTGTAGGAAACTGTTGCCTTTTTAATGTTCCAGAATGATGCTTTCACATACATTAATTTTTAAAAACATCTTCTGGAAATAACTATTTTATTTTATAGATATAAATGTATAAAAATATATCTAAAGATACGTGTATATATTATATATTTTACTGATATGTAATACATTAGACTGAGGAACCTGGGCCTTTTTAGTCTAGAGAAGACTGACAGGGGGGGTCTCATTAATACATATTAATATCTCAAAGGTCAAGAGGATGGTGCCAGACTCTTTTTGGTGGTGCCCAGTGACAGGATGAGGAGCAATGGGCATACACTAAAACACAAGAAGTTCCACCTCAACATGAAGAAGAATTTCTTTTGATTGAGGGTGGCAGAGCACTGGAACAGGCCACCCAGAGAGGTCGTGAAGCCTCCTTCTCTGGAGACCAAAACCCCACCCAGACAAGTTCCTGTGTAACATGCTCTAGGTGACCCCGTGTTGGGAGGGGGGTTGGTCCTGATGATCTCCAGAGTTCCCTTCCAACCCTAAGAGTTCTATGAAATTTAGCAGAGACCCAGTCTCCCAGTTGCTGACAATCCTGAGTAAAACTCCATGGACCACACATTGACGAGAGCTTTTAATTTATAGTTCAAAACATGATCTCTCATCAGTAGAATTCTCATATAACAAGAATTGGCAGGAGCATTGCATGTGAGCAATACTTCTTCTCTATTGGAAGTAGCTATGACAGGAAGAAGGAGAGTCAAACAGCCTCTGGTAGCAAGATAGGTTCCAAAACTCCACTTTGAGGCAGCTTGGTACTCTCTATCCAGCTAGACATCTATATTGCAAAACATCAGTTACATACTGTTACTATAGATAATAATTACTATACCATTTATATTACATATTTCTTGGGATACCTCAAAACTATAGGATATAGTCTGGGTATACAAAGCACCTCCACCTATATGAACAATAACTTGTGAAAGCTTGGTGACACAGTATCTCTGAACAGTATTTTCTTGCAGCCTAAACAGGACAATCCACTGAAACAAGACAAGCAGATGAAGTAATTCATTTTACCTTTGCAGTCATGTACATGAGATTGTTCAGAACCATGGCTGTAGCCTGTGGTGATCCCCAGCCTTCTCCTCGTAGCCATCGTCTACTGTTCACCATCATTTCTCTGTCTTTCAAAGAATCTTCTTCATCTTCATCTTGCCGACGAATGGTTGGCAAAGGTTTCAAGTCCACCAACTCAATATTGTTCATCCATGGCAGCAGATAATGCAGCATCACCTGTCTCCCAGCTGGGTGAGCTGTTTGGATTCTCTGACTTACTTCTGCCATTCAAAAATTAGGTACACACATGAATTCCAAATCAATAATGAGGTTTGGTGATAACAACAACCACGAGCCCAGCACACCATACTGATTGAATGTAATGCTGATACAGATGTGATTTTTTTGTTTAGCTGACTAGTGCCATTTCATAATAATAAAGTCCATGGCCTTCAGCACAGCTAACTGAAGATGCTGCTGACAAACAGTACGTTGAAGAAATCACATTAGTATGTATATATACGTGTGTGTGTATGTGTATATGTATATTCCTCTAATTGAAAGAGGGAACTGAAAACCTACAGCATAAAAAGATGTACCAAGTTTGGCAAAAAAACACTTGAAATTTTTTCTTCCTAGATTAGTCCTAGTAAGTTTTTTTTTAAATTGATCTAAGAGGTAATAATTCTGCAATTGTTCAAAAATGCTAGGGAATAATGTATTTAAGCAATCTACAGTAAATAAGAACACACTAGAGAGAACAATGAAAGAATGATTTTAAAAAACAATTGCAAATTATTTCTCTAATGTGATTTTTCATGGTTATTAGAAATTCAGTAAAAAAATTTTTGATTCACGTTCTTTCACCTTGAATATATTTCAAACACAAGTGAACAAAAACTGTCACTCAGTAGGCTTTTCTGTCTCCATTCAGTATGACGATGTTGTCCTGATTTCAGTGAATTACATATAAATCAGTTATTGAAAAATAAGAATTATATATTTTGTACAATGCTTTTGACTTGATGAAGTTTTTTGTTTTGTTTTAAAATCATACCTGAGAAGATAGCCAGCGTCAGTTCAGGATAAGTCCTTGCTAATTCTTCTGACAGTTGATAATATGACATAGAATACAAGTGTGGTAAAGGAGAAGGCTGTCCCAAAACCCCATCCATCCGCTGAACTTCCAGTTTGTGAGCGTAACGGAACATCTTTGGTTCCAAGATCTACAACAGTAATGTTCAGAATTTGAAGTTAACTATAGAGCTACTGCAGAAAATTTTATAAAAAAATCACTTCTTAAGTTCATGTATCTACTCTCATTTAATGTTTCTTATCTGTGCAGATCTCCATACACCTACAGCATTTGCTAGCACTGTGGTAATTTAATAGAAGACTAGCTAGGATACATTTCACTTGATGAGTTTCCAGCAATAAAGTTCCAAAATCTGCTTTCACAAAATACCATCTTAAATACAAATTTATCTATAATGGAATATGAAATACTACTTAAGATTTGCATTTCCAAACAATACCAATTTTTGCTCATCTATGAGACATGGATAGGAACAACATAATCTTTGATGTGGTAGAGATGCAGCAGGAGGCTAAAGCACTCTCATACTTTAAAAATCAATTCGGGCTGATCTTAAGCAGTAGTGTCCACTCGAGAAGAAAGATAGGGATGATGTATCAAGAGGGGTGTGACTTCAGTGGGGACTTCACTGTTGAATTTAGCTGACAACAAAAACCTTTGAAAAAAACTCCAAGACTTAAGGTCTGAGCCACAGTCAGCACAGATTTATTTATTTTTAAACACTAATGCTGCCTGTAAGATTAAGCTTACCCCTAAATGACCTCGGAAAGGAATATACAAAAGTAAATTAAATGGGTAACAAGATTTTCACTGTTACCTCTCGCCATGGACAGATGAAAAAATGTTTGGTAATAGTGCAAAAATCAGAGAACTGACTGCTACCCCAGCAGACAGTGAAGGCTTGGGAAGCAATTTGCTTCTCTCTGAGGTGCTTTTGGACAAATGGAGCTATATATCACTCTGTTTCAGGACCAAATCAAGAGAATCCTGATTTAGGTTTTGTTTCTTGAAAAAAACAGGTATTATGAAAATACAGGTTTTGAGTGCATGGAAATAAACACACTTTCAGGGAAGCCTATTTGTGCTGGTTTAACTGGATCTGGTTTAACTATGTACCGAAACAGAGAAGAAAAAAAAATACACTGTATTTCATTACTGAAGACAACCAAACAGTAACAGATTTTTTTTAATATACAGGACAATTCTTATTTTAAAAGAAAAAATAATAATCAAAATTAGGTTACAAACCTGCAATAGTTGCATAGCAACTTCATAGATAGCCCTAGTAGAATCAGCTGCTTTAAATAGTATCAGATTCAGGAGGGTCACTGTATCACACTGGTAATCCCTAGGAAAAAATTGCAAGTATGAAAAAAGTAAAATTACATTTGGTTTTCTAAGATTTGAATTTATTGAAGTTTAATTTGCAAGGGATACGATAGGGGATAGCATAACATTTTGACAGGTTTCTCGAGTAACACATACGCACAAACAGCAGGGGTCTTTTCTCTCTACAGAAGCAAACCCCACCATTCTACATGAAAACACACTCTGAAAATGGAAGTTTTAAGGTTTCAAAAAATGCTGTTGTACCTGTTTTGGAACACGCTGGCTATGGCTTTAAAGCAGCCAGCTGCTACCCGCTTGGAACCTGTGTAACACCGGTCAACGGCCCAGTACATGAGGTTACTCTGGTCAGGATTGAGTTCCAAGAGCAGCATGACTGCCTCGCAGCCTAGCTGGTGAACCTAGGGAAGAGTAAATACATATTTTAAAATGTAGAAAAAAGACCAACTTACAAAATGACATAAAATAGGAAAATAAATATTTAAGAAACCTGAAATCTCTGGGAACATAAAATCTGTTCCATCCAAAACCAATGACACAACAGCTTAAAGTAACAGCAGATAATTCTATCACACTGTTTAATGTTCAACTCGCACACAGTCATAAATTACTGACACAAATAACTAGAGAGCTCTACTGACATTTTTTTCCTTTCAGTTCCAAGGCTAGTTTGAGCTATTTACTATTTTTATGTCTTGCACTGAACACTGCCCTGAAAGCACTAGATACAGAGAAGCATTTAAACACATGCAGGAATTCCAGTGGGATACAAGGGATAGATCTGTATGGAGACTTGCACCTTCCCTGGAATCAAAGTAGCCCACAAGAGCTATATTTTTACGTAGTCCTAGCATTACAGGGCAACAGAGGTCCTACCTTTTAAGCTTGCCTTACTGTTTAGATGAAAAGCTTAGTCTTCCTAACTCCAAAGGACCCCAAGGAACTCTACAGTCACACAAGAGTTCTTCTAAATTTGTGGAACACCTGCTTACTACTACAACTTAACATAGCTGATCACTTTATAAACAATATACAGTGCTTCACCCCTTGTCCATTCCTCTTCCATTCTGTTTGTCTGTTCTTAGACTGTGATTAGGGACCACCTTCCTCAACAGGGTGAATACACATGAAGGACAGTGCAAAACCCTACTAAAACAGCTTTGAGCTTAAGCCACTCTAGACCATTTAGGCAAATCTGACTGCAAACTCACTAAAACATATGTCTGAAGGCACTAATAGTTGCAAAGTGATGTTGACATTGCCTGTATTACCTTCTTATCTTGTGAATCCAAAATATTATCCAGCCATTTGTACAAATAGCCATCAGATGAAAGCCCGACATTGTCTGCAACAGGGCCACAACACAGTACAGCAGACATAGCCTTTGGAAAGCAATTGAAAAACACATTTTAATAACTCAGATACAGGAAGTACTCTTACCAAGTCCATTAAAATATCGGATAACTGAATTCTAACCTGTTAAGGGAGGAAGACCAAGGGTAATAAAAAAAACGTTAAACATTTTACTCAAGAAATTATTCTTTCATATTTTTCTCAACTTTCCCATACAAGGAAGGGTCAATACTAAAATGCTGACATATTGAAGAGTTAATACACCAGGTTCATTGTTAATGTACATTTAGATTAAAGTCTTTAACTTAAGCAAATGAGAACTAAAGTCACAGGAAGTGAACACTCAGTAATAATTGTAAGAAATTTCTATAGCAAGTAATAAAGCAGAAGAAAAAAAAGGCGCTAAGTCATGAATGGCAACATGGATGTGAAAACCTCATCTAAAAAGCCCAAATCTCAGATTTGCATCATGTCAACATAACAATCTATTTCCAAAATTCGGAAGTGTTAAAATACCTTTAATGCACAGTATTGGTGTCGGTTTATTCGCATGTTTCTATCACTGTATCTGTCCAGGGGAGTAAACATGATACTGAAAGGACCTGCCCAATGACTGAACAGCATAAACAGACTGTGGCGTAGACTCTGCTGTGGAAAGACACTTCTCCTCTGGTGTACTGCAAGAAAAGCCCACAGTTACACACACTCCTCTTGTAATTCTTTAAAATAAAGTATGTAACCCAAACAGACCCAAACTACGAATATAAAAGGAAAAATCCATGTAAAGACCCACTGTTTTAACACCGTAATACCTGGATGTAGGTTTACTATTGTCCTGTTTAATGCCAGTAGTGTACAAGAATAAGCTATTTATTAGTCCACAGAATTCAAATACATAGACAACCAACAAGACTTTGGCGAACAGTAGCAAAAATCTCTCTTAAAACTCATGCTGCTAAAGTTATACTCAAAACTGATGTCATAAATTATTTTAATAAAAGTATTCTGAAAGTTCAGATAAAATGTGTCTTCTTGTTTAGTTTCTGTTTGGTTGGTTTTGGTTTTTTTAAATATACTGGATATTTAATATAGTAATCAGAAGTTACATTTTTACATACCTGGAACATTTTGTATGATATTTGCCACTAAGGCACTAAAATGGCATCGGATATCTTTCAATGTATCAGAATCCTTTTCATTTTCTGCTTCTAGGAGTTGTCTTGTTAGATCAACATACTCAAGTAAAGTGTTGTTGAGGGAATGTGTTTCATTATCAAGGCCACCACTTGCACTGAACAAATAAAATAAATTTAGAAAATCAAATAGCACAATAATTACGTAAGTTTGAAAATCATCCTTATTTTTTTTATCTTTAGAAAACCCTACACCCTCATCACTGCAAATACTTAATTCAAAGTAATTTCTTCATCCAGCTTCTACTTCAGCATTAAAATAAAAAAACTCCAGTAAAAGCAAACTAATAATCAAATCTAATTATCTGAAGTCTCTCATCCTTCCACAGAACTAGTTCTTATACTGGGAACAAGTGTTAAAAATAATAATTAAAATCCCCAAACACAAAGTCCCTTTCCCCTCCCCTAGTGAGAACCTTAAAAGATACGGGAAAGTATGATTTTAACAGTTGTACTCTACAATATCAACATGCTGAAAGACATTCCAGCAATGCTTCTGAGGCAACATTGTGAAATATACTGTAGCAGCTTGCTTAAAGATTGAGAATTTCACAGATTCTAGTGTTAAGGTTGACAAATATATGTCTAACTAACAGAGTGGGAGGAGAGAGCTAACCATCTCCCAGCCTACTTGCTCTTACACAATTCCACATGCATAGGGAAAAATCTCCAAGGGACTTGTAAAACATATACCAAAACTTCTTCTTTCAAAGTGTCCCTACACAAGTAGGGTAAACTGAGGAAAAAATCTCAATAACCAAGTTAACATTCTGCATCCTTCAAAAGTCCAACATTAATGAGCAGTAGTCTTCTCTGCACAGGATGTACTGACTAGCACCAGCACTCCAAGTGAGGCACAAGTCCCTGAATTATCACAGAATAGTTATGATTTGCACAAATGGTGCGATGTTTGAGCACACACAAACAAGAAGGAACATGGCATACTGCCTGTTCAAAGCAATGTCCTGGGGAACAGTAGCATTTTAAATAAAACATAGAACAAGGTGACAAAGAAAATGGGAGAGAGAGGGATCAGAAAGCCAGCAAAATTCTGAGTTTTATAAAACCGTGTCTATTTATTTAGTGGTGTACTAAAACTCATTGATGAATTTTGCAAGCTTGTTATACTTAGTAGTAAGTATATCAGTGACAATTCACAAACATTGACAACTTCTCATCCGTGCTGCCCCTACCTGTGACTAATGACACCAGCATCTGCCAACAGTTCAAATATTCGTACTAGTTGTACTCGTAAAATATCTCGACGCCTGCGTCGTTTCATGTTCTATTCATCAGATGAAACACAAAATTAAATGAAGCAGAGGAAAAACTAAGTAGAAAACCAATGTGGAATATAAAAGCATTATTATATCTGTACTACAACTGGCATCATTTATCAGAGGTGCCAACATTTTAAGATAAGTTACCAAAATTGCTAACAATTTTAATAAACCAGACGATGAACAAACATTTTCCCTGTTGCAACTCGGAGATATACCAGGTTTGCTATTACATGTATTATCCAGATAATGGCTTTTGTCAGTCTCCTGTCACTAAATGCAACATATAAAACAATGAAGTGCAAAAGGCAGTCTTCCTACATATTTTGAGGGAGGTGATTCTGTCTCTCTGCTCCACTCTTGTGATACCCCACCTGGAGTACTGCCTACTGGGGTCCACAAGCACAGGAAGAACATGGGCATATTGGAGGGGCTCCAGAGGAGGGCTGCAAAAATGATCAGAGGGCTGGAGCACCTCTCTTGTGAAGAGAAGCTGTGAGAGCTAAGGCTGTTCATCCTGGAGAAGAGAAGGGTCCAGGGGGACCTCACTGTGACCTTTCAGTGCTCAAAAGGGGCTTGTAAGAAAGATGGGAACAAACCTTTTAGCAGGGCCTGTTGTGATACAACAAAAGGCAATGGTTTTAAACTAAAGTGGGTAGATTTAGACACAATATAAAAAAGACACTTTTTATGATGAGGGTGGTGAAACTCTGGAACAGGTTGCCCAGAGAGGTGGTGGATGCCCTATCCATAGAAACATTCAAGGTCAGGCTGATGGGGCTCTGAGAAATCTGATGTAGTTGAAGATGCTCCTGCTCATTTCAGGGTGGGTGGACTATGTGACCTTTCAAGGTCCCTTATAACCCAAAATATTCTACGATTCTATGATCTGTATGCCAGCCTGACAAAACACACTACAGTACAGTAACATTTTGAAACAGAAGTGCTGTTCCTTCCCATCATTTTCATTAGAGCAGTCAGGTAAGTTTACAATCCTTTTCATTAAAAAACAACAACAACCCCCAATGAACTTGGTGGACAGTAACACTGAATTCTATGTCATAAGTACCACTAATCGTGGGACTGTCACTGATGATATAACAAAGTAACAACAGTGTAATACTATGATTAGCTTAAATAACTTAAAAGAATGTGGAAAAGGTTACAGTATTTTTTCATCATTTGAAACAAAATCTCTGATACAGGAATAACAGACAGCTCAAACATGAAGCTCTTCTAATGTAAACATCTCACAATCATTTAAAAAAGCAACATTTCACCTTTTTATCTGTTATACTGACTGTTTTTACATGCAGAAATTAAAGAACATAACTAACACTTCCTCTTTGTGAAAAGACAGTTAAAACTGTACTCACTATAACAGAAATCATTTAATTACCTCTGGCCTTCTTTCAAGTGCTTCCTTAATTATAGGATGTAATTCTTCTATTAGTTCCCTGAATTAGAATAATTAAAAGAATAAAAACAAACATCAAATTAACATCTCAACTGAAATATGTTTCTCAGGAACTAGTGTTACAACGTAAGTTAAAACACCCTCAGGTTTTCCTCTTTACCTGTAGCTTTTAAAAGAGAAGTTTCGTAGAAAGATATTTTCCTAATTCAAAGCAGATTATTAAATGAATGTCTAAATAATTATCCCTAAATTTGCATTCTCCAAGTATTATGTCTTATTTCCATCACAGATAATTTTCATTTATTTTCATATTAAGGGTTTAGCAAAGCCATGTGGTGTAAACAGATATCATTAGGCGGAAAAAAAAAGATGTTGGCAGCTTATACAATGCTCTTTCAGCTATTATGATACACTTAGTTGTTAATATTGTTTCTTTAAGTCCAGTAACAATACACTGACAGAAGCCACATCAGTCTCTTTGAAAACTGAAGCCTGAAGCAGGTTTTGACATTGTGCTTACATTCCCCATTTATTCTGAAGCCCCACAGTCTTTATTACTACTCAGTTCCTTCTACCAAACAAAGACCTCTTACAGCTTCAAAAAGGAGGCGGGGAAAGGAGATCAGTAGTATGGAACTGTGCAGACAAAATACTAAGGTAAAAATATATTGGGTTTACTTTAATTTGTTAACATAGTAACTACTGCCTCCAGATTTGTTGGAGTGGACACATTTTTCTACTTCCTGTGGTGCTGTAGTTGAGACATATCAAAAGCATAAACCACTTCAAGTTTTCGTGGTAAATGACTGACTCCTCTGATACCTCATGCAAAGTTTCTCCTTCAGAGAATGGGTCCAGGTGATCAGAATGCTGCACAAACCTTTGTGGTGTACTCAATTACAAGAAAGTTAAGCATGGTTAGATACTGTCCTATATTTTCTTTCAAACATAGAAAACACTGAAAATAATTTGGAAGAAACTTTTTTGTGCTAAAATATAGTAAAGGGTCAGCTTACAATGGAGATCAAGAGATACCCAGTAGAGTTCATATGATCAGTTACACAAAACAAAAATCATATTCTAATAAATTTAAGTGGATTGTGTATACATCTTATTTACAATGGAAAAAGTTCCAGAGTAAACATAACAAGTGGGGAGGAACAGTGCCTAAAACCACAAAAGCTGAACACCAAATCAGTGCAGAGCAGCAATGGTGAAGGGTGGGCTACAGCTAGCATCTGGGGTGAGTACATGCATTGGACAGAGAAAAAAGCTGGTCATCAGAAACAAAACACATTCTGAATACAGAAATTATAAAACTGATGAGGATCAGATTTTTTTTTAACTTGCTGAGTGAGTTGCTTCTAATTTAGAAGTCAAGGATTTCTGGTAAAATTATCTCTGAAAGCATTTTCTGGACTTTAGAGCTGTTAGGCAGATCTTCAGGATCATGGCACAAAGTCTTGCTTTACTGCTGGTAGTAAAGTCAGATATTAAATAAAATTGTAAGATTATCAAGGGATATAAACCAGAATATGACAGCTGAGGACTTGGCATTACAGTTTCAATACTGGCTTTTTATCTGTGATAATATGGGACACAAGTGACTGGAGAGAAGCATGACCTCATTCAAAACCAACAGTATTAGCAGTCCTTGTTCCTTCTGCAGAAGCAGAGTTGGTTGCTATGCATGGTACAACTTAATAACTCTCGTTGTAAGAGATTGGCTGCTGTCAGAGAACATCTGATGGCCTTCCTTGGAGGTTTTCTTCCCCTCAGATGTTCTCACTCTCCATTCATCCTCATAAAGAGCAATTGGCAATACCAATAAAGAGAGTTTATTAACTCTTACAAACTTGATTCCAATTAACATTTCAAATGTTATTAGTTCACACAATCTGTTCTTTCAGATAAGGGCAGCTTTTAATACCAATAAGCTGTTTATTCTTTCTACTAACTTCTTCTTTATGCAGACACGACCTCTACATAAAATTCTTACAACCTCTAACCATCTCTATCATGCCTCTAAATGCTAGAAAAGACAGTGAGAGTCAGCTGTCCCAGCTTTTAAAAAGATTCTTAAAAGAAAACAAAAAAAGAAAAAAAAAGGAAAAAAAGAGCTCCGATTCCCCAGCTTGGTATTCAATTAGCATAAAAACAGATGAAACACAACAGTTACCTAAAAGCTCCTGGGTTGGTCCTGCCAAGTCCCAGAACAAGGGATTCTGTAATTTCCATGCTCTCAGAGCGCATCATTGGAACTATGTGCTTAAACAGGGAGGAAGGGGATGGAATGCCAATAATCTAAAAAGAAAATCAGAATAAAACACAATGAAATAGTTACCACAAGGTGGTGACATTAAAACATCTGCTGTAATTTCACAGTCTTCTCACACTGGACCAGTGACTCAAAAAAATAAAAGTGAAATTTATCTTAGACATGGAGAAGATTTTCTGAAATAGTAAAGTAGTATTAACTATTTCTTGCATTACTGAATTTTCATAGTCAGATGACAATGAATGACTCGACATACAGATGCTTGGCATGTTTAGTGTATCTGCCCTCCTTAGGGAAAAAGCAGATTTCTGGTGTCCAACTCCTTAGACTCCCCAAGCGGTTCTCAAAGAGAACAAAGCTTTCAGTCTACAGTTTCTCAGACTTAGGGAAAGTATCTTGGTGACAAACAAGTGGAATGGGCTGCTTCTGCCAAAAATCTGCTGCATAGTCCATGAACTATCTTCATGTCTACTGTACCTTCTAGAGGAAGCCAAAAGGAGATGGACAAAAAGAAGCAAAGAGGGAAAAAAAAAACTGCAGATGATATGAAGCAAGGCAGACAGAAAAGTGTCTGTGATTGGGAAAATATAACAGGATATATCATGCCTGAGTAGGTCCCTGTTTCAGTTATTGAAGTGAGAGGCTGTTTGTTCAGAACTGTAGAAGCGAATTGACAGCAAAACCACCCCTTTCACACTGAACAAAACATTTCCTTATTACTGCTAGATAAGACGTTGAGACTGGGTAAATGTTTTCATTACATGACTAGATTTGCCTTAAAGACATACGCAGCACAGACTGGGAAAAGCGAACTAAAACACTGTTCTAAACAAATGAAAAACAAATGTATCCCAAAAATATTTTCAGACAAATTATACCAGTTTCTAATCATGATAGTTATTTCAGCCTTTGATGTTTCTATTTCCAATAACATGTAGACTTATTTACAATAAGCATTAGAAGAACCTACTCTTGAATCAATGCTATAACCACTGTCAGGGGTAGACGCCAGCGTCTCAGGAGGGGAACATCTCACAGAGCCTGTGGAAGTGGAGGAGTTTGAAGAAGATGCTGCACTGCAGCAAAGAATCAGGTAGTTTCTCCAGAGCCCAATATAGGAGTCACTGCTCGTAGTAGTATTTACTTTCTTTGCATTGATAGGGCTGCTATTAAAAAAAGAAAGACAAGAGCTCAGTAGAGTAAATGAAGCTTACCACATTTTACTTCGGTTTTCTACTGAATTTATTTTTCAATTATGCATATGCCATTGCTTCCAAATTGTTAACATGGTAAACACTGAATAAGTTATTCAGAGCAGACTTGTACATCAATAATGCATGCTTTTATATTCAAATCTGTTGAACTACAACATGGCCAAAGGCATTAATTAATTAATCTTTACAGCAGATGACTTTTTATCCAGATAAATCTGCTTCAATTTTTTGTTATATAAAGCTGAATTAAATCCACAGACAATATCAAGAGTTTATATGTTACCTCATTGAAATAATAATGACACTACAATGATGATAAATCTTGGAAGAATACTCAATATAATATATTGTATTTACTTTAGAAATCAACTTACTTGATATCCACTTGTGGAGACAGCAGCTGAAGTCTTGTATAAGCAAACGTCCAAGCATAGCTTACAGCTGTTGGGCAGTGTTTTGGAAGATTTTCCTGCTTCATGAAACTTGAGAGGCTTATAATCCATGGATCTTGGCCTTGAGTCACATGTGCAAATATCCAAATATGTGAGGGACTGACCACATCAAATTGGTGGCTGATTGGGGAGGAATTCCAGTCAGCCAGAGTTTGTAAATCTATTGAACTGGGACAGTACAGTAAAGTAGTCTGTGTGTATAGAAAAGACAACGAGGCAATATTTAATATCCATGTATATTAAGCAAAAATCTCTTTATCTAATAAAGTATCAGTGTCAAAACCACATCTGGAACAGGTAAGAAAAATAATTTATGGGGTTTTTCTTAATGTGAACAGCTCTAGAAACATGTTGTTTGAGAACAAACTGGTATTAGGAAATAGCAAATCCTAGAAAAGGGTCCTTTCATGCATAATGATTTAATTCTTCCAAGAGATTTGTACTCTAAAAGCCTTACTACTGAATTCTAACTTGTTTCCTAATCCTAAAATCAGAAGTTTCCTTGATATTTAGGAGTTTACGATAAATACGTAAGTATGGAATTCAGTTGTTATTCAGTGACAGTTATTACAGCTTTCATCATGGATAAAGGGCACTCTGACTGTTATGACCTTATATTACTGCAGAAAAAAGCAGTGCCCTTTGCTTTTAAGAAATTGCAGTCTATGAGCAAGATGAGAAAAAACACAAAGACACAGCTGTCAGTGTTTATATGGTGGTGATAACAACACACTATCAGTCAGAAAGTTTACACCGGTGGTGTCAACATCACAACATTCCTCAAGATTTTTGCCTTTTTCTCTTTGTGGTGATAAACTGCTGATAAAATTAGCATGAATATAGTGACACTATCATTTGAAATATATACTATTTATTTGGAATAGCTTCGCAGAATAACCTCATCTTACAAGCAACTTTCCATAAAAACTGTCCTACCTGGTCAGCCCCCGTGAGATGTATGAAACTCTCCAGGATAGTAGCACTTAGTCTGTCCATTACATCTATGGCCAACTCATCATCGCTCTACAAAACACAAAGCAAACCAAGCTCAAAGAATGTCACAATGAAAGCAGTTTCACCAGGCAGTCATAAGTATGGATCATCAACTCTTACCTTTGAAATTTCCAGAAGTGTGAACAAGGCCCTTATTTCTCTGAGAACGCTGACAGCTAATCGCCTCGTGGCAGGCCTTGTGCTGCAAAGGATGACCAAAGCAAAGCCTTCCACCACATGAAATACACTGGAATAAAGGGTCCTCTCCAGGGGAAGGGTATGGGCAGCCCCGTTGGATACACCACGCTAAGAAAAACATCACAGAAGTTAAGCAAATGAAGAAAAAATAAACACTACTAAGATATAGTTCCATTATTGGCAATGGCAGATTTAATCATAAAATATTTAGATTTTTGGCTACTAGTCAAATTTTGCATTATGAGAATGACATAATATTAGTCACTTAATTTTTTATTACCTTTCTGAATTTAGTCCAAACAAATACCACAAGAACATCTTTATTTCACTTCCTCGCAAGATGATGCAATGAGAGCAAAATTAAAAAAAACCTCAAGCAATACTCTTTTGTAAAAGATCATAATACTGAATTATTTGAACCCTTTCTCCTGGCTAGTATAAAACAATGGGTTTAATTCTACTGTTTAATAACTCCTACATACTTCCAGTTACACGTGATGACCTACAATCTAAGCAAAGTGTGGTCATGAATTAGTGTTTAGGTAATGCTTAATAATTTGAGATTAATTTTGTTTTGATAAAAATGTTAATTTAAAATAAGAGAGCTGAAAGTCCTCAAGCACTGTAAGAAATTTAGCTGAATTTTTATTAATTAACAAAACCAGTAAAGCCCACTACTAAGTTTGTATGCAGATTCAAACTATGTTTTAACATCAAAGGACCTTATATAGATATACCTGAGAATCTTGGGTTTTATTGTGCATTTGGGCTGCTTGTTTCCACTGATTTATGAGCTGTACTAACATTTTTACTGCATTGTCAAGAAGTGTTGGGTGGATGTCAGTCACTTCACGCACAATAAAATACACAAATCCTGAAAGAACATCTTCCCGCCAATCTGGAAAATCAAGCATTAATGCTTGGAGTGTATTGAAAGCCAAGGCACGAAGTTCTTCATCCATATGAATTGTCAGCCTGTTTAGAAAAAATATTGGTATCATCACCCTAGATAAGACATACTCTTAACCAACCTTTATCATTTAAAGCTTGGTGTTTACTCTTCCTTCTTTACTGTACAATGTAGAACAGTTCCACAGAGATGCACTTTCTGCACTGAATAAACCTGAAACTGGCTAGTAACAGAAGGCACTTCCACTACAGCAAAATGATGCAAGGTTTCACAAAACTTAATACAAATAAACTATTTTCAAGAGAGACCATCAAGTCTTTAACAAAGGTACATCTTTGCATGCATCTGAACAATCACCTTAGAGTTCAGCAGACCAGCACCCTGTAATGTATAGGCTATATTCTTCAAATTAAAATTGAAAATAACACACTATTTTTGCAGTTAAAGGAGATTTACTTTGGATATGAGAAAAAATTCACCAAAAAGTCCTCTGCATAGACTTAAAAATATGTCTAAGCCTGCTATGGTAGAAGACACTTACCCCAGTATTATAAGATTACTTAATACTTCCATGTCTTTTATACAATTTTTAACACCGAAGAAAGAGTGTTAGAGGAATCTTATTCTCTTACATTATTACTAACTTTTTATATATTTAATTTAACACATTATGTGAAAATGAATTTATAATTTCAAAGCTATAAGCTGTTCTGTTTTTCTGTGCCAAGACTATTCTTGCATTAAAAATTTTTTAAAAGTCTGTCTCAACTATTTATCAGTACTGATAAGGTACATTCAATTTAAACTGAGATAAGAGATGGAAGAATATGGGTAGTGTTGGATCAAAAAAATTGAAAAAAAAAGCAGGATTAGCAGAGAAGAATAATAAAGTTTCCCCCAAGAGCCCATCTCAAATTTTCGTAATGTCATACAAGAATGACTTCATGAAAATTTATAGTATTCACAACAGAAAGAAAAAGAAAGGAGAAAAAGTATCACAGCAGTAATAAGAAGATAAAACAAGTTCAAAAAAACAAAGCAACAGAAATAAATTCCTACTTCTCAAAATACTTTCTCTAAAAATAAGTGCAAGGTCTGCAGGATAAATTTACCTGCTGCTACCATGGCCAGTAAAACTTGACCAACTGCAGGAGGTTGGCAGGAGCAGCAAGGATGGAGCCTGCACGCAGCAGCTCACACTGCATAGTGAGTGCACTGACAAACGTGCACATGCAGCATTTAAAAAAGAACATCCACTAAGAGCAGAATTCCATTTCCCTTACCTTGCAAGCAATTCAATGAGGTCAGTCCTACTCATGCCATCTGGAATCAGTCTTGGGATAGCAGCAATGCAAGTTCTGAACAAATCTATCTTAGGTTTCCTCTCACCCCTACAAAAACAGTTTATAACCAACAAAGAAACAGGAAAATCTGCTTCAGTACACCAGACATATATTTTTGATTTCATGCCAAAACTAAGGAGGTAACAAACTTTTCTATCAATAATTAATGAAACTAACATTCACTTAATAGTCAAGTAAAAAACCCACAATTGTAATGCATTAATGATGGCATCTGCAACATTAGAGCATAAAAATAATGTGATGCTAGTGTGACAGCAAAAATGCTGCAATTCAGTACATACGTAATCATGTCTTCTGGTTCTTTATTGGACATCTGCACACTAGTCATGCACATGGGCCTTCCAACTTCTTTGTCCAAATGCCTAAGAATGCTATCCAGTGCTTTTCTGACTTGAGGATAGTAGATGGACATTCCTGAAAAGTCAAAGAGTTCCATCACCTTTTTTCATATTTTTATTAAAATATCTGCCACTTATTCAGGTTAGGACAAATTTCTTATTGCACAGATGACATGAAATACATACTTTAAGTGCCAAAACAAATGGATGTATATAGGAAATATATATCTATAAATATATAAATATGAGATATTATACAAAAGCAGAAGTTTCCTTCAGAAAAACATAAGCAGTGAAGTAATCATAAGTTGCTTCTTCATTTTCTCAATTCTAAGCTTTTTAGTTTTAGTTTAAATTTAATATGTTGAAACAGTCCTTTAGAGACGACTACCTCATTCACAGATGATCAACAGAGCACAGGGATCAAGATTGTCTTACTCCACTCAGCTATGAGACACTTGGGACATTTTAGAGTGACATCAAGGGAAAAAAACTTGCCATGCTATTTACCACACTAACTGCACTCAGGCTTCTTTGTGCTTACTTGGCAATGCAAAACACTTCAAGAAAAGACATAGATTTGGTCTGAGACACCAGAGGGTCAGTATTCTCTAGCAGACCTCTCTAACAAATCAAAGCAATTCTTGCTAACAATTAAAATGAATACATAAATAAAGTTACACAAATGTACTGCTTGAGAATAATTAAGAATGTATGCATACATATTGAAATGCCAACTTACAAAAGAATACAACATACCTATAACTTTTGCTTCCTCATCTGTCAGCGTTTTATTAAGAAAAATTTTCTTCACACGTAGAGTATTTCCCGAAGGAAGAACAACTCCTGTTGTTGGCATTGGTGGTTCACCATCTTTTTGCTGCAAGCTATCTGCTATGACAAGGAAGACTCTGAGGCCAATATTCATCCTCTTCAAGAGCAAAAAAGAGACAAAAAAAGGAAAGAGAAAACATAAGAAATTAGAATATTGAAGTAACACAGAGACAAAATACAAATCGCATTTTTCCTCTCTTTTAAACAGGCAGGAGTATAGTTCCAGTAGGACAAGCTTATTTAAATGTTACATACTAGGGCAATGAAAGTGACAAGAATAAAGTTTAAGCTTTCTGTGCTGCTCTCATTCAAGCGAACTGACTTGGCCCAGGCTAAGATAGAGAATATTTTATAGTACTGAGCACTAAAAGACTTGATATGAACCTCTAGAGCAACACACTGAAGACAGACATTGCTTAAATATCCCATCTGTTAGAGTGGGTCTTGAAGAGCTAGGTATGACTTTCCTGAAAAAATGCTTTATAGTAACACTGTAACAAAAAAAATACTTCCTGAAATTACTGATGAAATGGGTCTTAACTGTAGAACAGCTGCTGGCTTGCTCACCCAAAATTAAACAGCAACTGTGCACAACTACAATTGCTTCTTTAGTGTTAGCAGAACATGGAACACTCCTTCAGATACTCATTAATCTGTTTTTAACCTGGCTCAAACATAGTTAACCACTTCCCCCCGCAAAAATCCCCCAATGCCCTGTTCTCATGGCATGCAAGTAATGAGCTTTTATTACCTCTGGATTAATAGTGAAGGTTTTAGGTGATTTTCCAACACTAAGAAGATCAAATATAATTTCTTTCATTGCAAAATCCAAACGTTCCTATAAAGGAAAATAGATTAGTATGATCATCTCTTTTCTGTTAATATGCCTAATTTCTTGGCTCTGCACAGGTACTGGCTCTCATGTCTTAAAAGTTAAAAAACAAAAAAAAAAGTTTAGAAAATAATCCTTTTTTTCTCTTTATTCTTATGACTTAAATTTTTTTTAAAATCTAGTAAAATTCAACACAGCTCATCCCCTGATATGGTTGAACCATTTCTCCTGAAAAAATTTCCAGACAATTCATCTCAGATTAAACACATTTCTACAAATAAGATGAGCTTTTATAGAAAACTAAAAATTAGGGATAAAGAGAAGCCCTAAGGAATAAAAAAATATTACAGTATAAATACAAAAAAATATAAACAGTGCTGAGCTGTGTATTCTGCCTCATCCCTGTATGACCAAAAGCAAATTGTTTTGGAAGGTGAAGCACAGGCAAGCTATTTCTAAGACAGGAAAAGATGTCTATAAGGTTAAAGATTAATGAGAGTTCATCTTGTGAGACTGTATCTTGCGTTTTGATATTAGGACAAGAGAAGCACCTAAAATAATATAAACCATAATGCAATGCCAACTATACACTACTGCATTCATTGCATACTATTTCTGTCTATAGAGGCCAGTCTCCAGACTAAATACAAGTGGGTAATACTGTTCTAATGCTTTGTCCCTTAAAAAAAATCATAATGGGTATAGTAATTATATTAGTGTACTATATAAATTTATATATGTATACACACACATAACTCCCAACAGTGCAATACAAATGTAAATACTATTCATCATAATGTTGGTACACAACAGTTTTTGAACTTTAAAAAAAATAGTTTTGCCACTACTAGAAAGAGAATGAGTTCTTTCGTTTGTTACACTTATTTGGGGAAATTCTACTCAATATATGAGACCATTCAGTCAGTGCAACCATTTCAAAAACTAACCTTAAATTTACATTTCTTCCAAATAATGTTCACCCTATTATTATAGCTCTACCTAGATGTACCTACCTGAGCAATGAACTGAATAATCTTCACAAATATATTCAGAGGTGTGTCTCGTGGGACCACACTACGCGATCCTTTTGGGAAAAGTGCTGATACAATGCTCATGAGACGGCTACAAGAATTTAGAAACAAAAAGAAATAAAAAGGCCTTTTAAAAATAGCTCCTCACACCAGCACAGATGTTACAGTTCAAATCTGGAAGTGTGTTTGTGTGTGTGTGGGTACTATGAAATAATACAGAAGCCTATGACAGGTAGGATCACGTACAGGAAGTACAGCCCCAGCTGTCACAGGCAATAGGATCATGAACTCTGAAACTCTATGAACTGAAAAATAATCTGTTTTAAACCAGTTACTAATAGTCAGGAGGACGGGCAGAATCTGCACGACTATTCCAAATTCTCATTATAGACAATTATAAAGAAAATCTTTTCACTTCCAGCCCATACTTAGTGATGGACACTTCATACCCCATTTGTTCTGGCACCATTGGTGCCTTTTAGCTTTAATAAATTTCCTGCTTGTCTCTCTGCCCTCTTCTATCCCTGCAAAGACAATTCTAGACTCTACTCCTTGTTTCCATCAAAATACTCAAGGGGTTTTGGTTTTCTCTATTAAGACAAAATGTTCGGTCCCGTTTACTTGACTAAACCATCCCTGAGCTGGCTTCAAGATCTCTTCTGCTATCACTAGGTGGGAATAAAATCTCCAGCAATCAGTGGTTTAAAATACCTTGCATAATGAACTTACCTTTGAGTTACAGTGTTGCTTTCACATTTAATTCTAATAACATAAACCCACAATAACCTATACAAAGATTCCAGTGCAACTCGGGACATTTTGGGATCTTTATTCTGTAAAATAAATTTAAAAATACAGTTATTGTTGCCTGTGAGACACTGACAAAATTCTATTATGTTTATTTACTTTTGAAAATAAATTTTTTAACAATGAAAGCAGATGGGTTTAATACTGACTACAAGTTTTTGATATTTTTTCATGAAAACAAGCCTGTATTTCGTATTTCCAATACTCTCTAAGTTTTAAACTAGTAATTCCACCTCATTTTACACATCTCTAACTCTGAGGGCAGAGCAGTAACTAAAAAGCAGATATTCCTCTTGAGATGAACACACCAAGAGTATATTACTTTCAAGAACTTTTCTCAGAAAGCCATTGGTAGCAAATACCTATTTCATAGCAAACTAATTAATAGTTTGTCTAAAACAGTGGAGTAGCTGCTTTGGATCAGGCACAAGGTCTCATTCCATCACTCAGTCTGTGACAGCAAACAGTAGCAGATGCAGAAGAAAAGAATGCAAAACAGGGCAGGCACACAAGGATGCTTCTCTGGGTGTGGCTTCACACAACGCAGACACTTCCTGCAGGCTGTATTAGTGTTTACCCACTTTCAATGAATTTTTATTGTAACAGTCTTGCTACCTTTTATCGAATTAATATAAAATCTTTCAGCACAATTCAGTTTAAATTATGTACTGTATGCAAAACAATTTTTTTCTTAAAAACTGCCACTACGAGTTTATCTTTGCTCCTCCGAGCTCTTAAACTGTGTAAAACAGTAAGTAACTAACATTCTTTGTACCAGCTCCAGAAACCTCCTTTCCAAATAGGGATTCTTGGAGTACTTACAATCTAGAAGCATCCAGCAAAGTTCCTGGACTTGGCCATAAGTATAAACTTCTAATTACAATAAATGATTCCCAGCTGTCAACTTTTAGGCATTATCCCAATTCAAACTAACAAACCCAAACAAAACCAACAAAAAACCAACAAAAGAATCCCAAAACCACACCTTTCCCATCTCCAGTGAAGTGCCTCTGTTTCAAGACATATCTATATGATGACCTGAACAATTAATTTCGTATTTTGTGCCACAAGCCAGTGAGTCAGAATAGCAGATGACTTAGTCCTTCCAGGACAAATGGAGTACAAAGGGTGTAAGTGGAACTACAACCATACTGTTCAAAAAGAGATGGTCTCATTCATGGTTCTCTCCTACACAGCCTCAATGCTCCCTCTGCATTAATTGTAGCAGTAAGAAAGCCCAACTTGCACCAGTAAGCTGATCAAAGTAATTTCATGTCCATGTCTGTGTAAAAGGCTATATACATGAAGGAGAGTAATTTTGGTGGTTTTACCACAGGTGGGTCCAGACTACTGGTTTTGGCAGCATCTTACTTTTAGAAAGGCTAAAAGCCTGTCACAGAATCGCAGAGGCAGAAGTTATATGTCAAAGTAGTACAGACCAGTAACATACATGACTGACTACCAGAATATTAGAAGGAATAACTTAACTCAGTTTACATTAGTGATAATGCTGTTCTACCCTCCCTTCACACTCATCAGTGTGTGCTGCCATCACCTCTGAATTAGCACCTGTAACTAGGCACTGGAGGAATTCAGGAAAGTGATCTGGAAAGAATCTATCCAGTAAGAAGTTACACCTGTCCCTGATTACTATTCACACTTATAACTGCCCCCTGTTCAGTGAATTTACCTGCAGTGCTGCTTTGAAGAAGAAGCAAATGTAACTGTACCAGAGGGTGAGACTGTGTTACCTTTGATTCTAATCAACTTAAACAGCAAAAACCCCACAATATTATTACTCATTGTATTTATATTTACAGGCCAACAATTATTGATTGTCAGCGTAGGCTGGGGAATTCACTGTTACATGTTATCAACGTCTATCTGAAATGCATCTGGAACTGAGTAACGCTCCAATTTTCTTATTTCTGAGATATTACAGGAGAGCTTAATTTACAGGCCCAGAAGTAACCCAAAAAGTTACTGTTGGCTTTCAATCATCTAATAAAAAAATTGTAAAGGTAGCAGATATTTTAATAATAATATAGCAGATATTTTAATAATGTGTAAACAACATTCCATCTGTTAGCAGGTGTATCATCCAAGAGACCTACTTCTGAGTACTTATGACAAAGTTCGCTTGTTATAAAGAATAAAAAGGAGCATAGAAAGAGGCATTCATCTTTTAAAAAGAGTTACAAAATAAATCCTGCAGTACTTTTATTATTTTAAGCATTGAAAATTTTTATTATCACTTCCTATAATGAAGAATTAAACAAATATGCTAGAAGAAAATTGCTTTGGGGATCTGAATTACAGCACACTTCGTGTACACCTGGTGTTAACATGTCAGCATTTCTTTCTTCTTAGACATTAGAGCAACTAGAATAAGGAATAGATGGCTATGTAATTCAACAACCTGGCTGAATTTAATCTTTTTTAGATTATGTCTGTCAGATTTTAAAGTACTCTATATGGGTTTTTTTTTAAACATAGTTTTGTTTAAAATCCTAAAACTTTTAACATAAATTTATGGTATCAGCAGACTATGAAAAGAGTTGTCAAGAACAGTATCTGTTACAAAACCAAAAACGTAAGAGCAAATCACAGTGGTTTTACATGACACATTAAATGAGTCAATGAAACAAATCTCAATGATGGCAAGAAACAAAATAGCATTTTTTCCATGTTAGTCAAATGTAGTCACTTACTGAAGAAAGTACTTTTTAATACTGATGTTAAACTTTTCTTCTGTTCTGAACTAAAACAATTTCTACTTTTTAAAACCTGCAAAACCAACAGTGTAAAAGTCTTTCAAGTTAGTGCACTGCAAGTTGTTACAGTAAATCAGTTTCACATTTTTTCATTGTGAAAATGTTTTCAGTTTGCTCACATGCAAGACACTTTCTGAAATGAAGTAACAGAAAAACCCATACATCTGAATAGGTAGTTATTTCCAGTGGAAACATGCACTGCTGTTCAGGGAAAGCAGCTGTGATACTGATAATCAATCGTACAAAGCCACACTTTCACCCCCAAGGAAAAACTGGTGTTACACAATTTTCTGATCTTTCTCCTTTACTCCCTGGCAAGAGAAAAAGATCTTTGAAACATTAGCTATTCTTAGTCCTGTTGCTTCTTAACAGTGTTAACAGCAATTTTACAAAGAAAGGAAAGCACAAAATACAACAAATAACATAAACCAAAAGTATTTACATGAGACAAAGCAACATTTTACTGAGTTACAACAACATATTAACTCACCTGCAATGTTTCTATTTGTTTTCTGATACTGTTGTTAGATGGCATCTAAATAAAGCAATGTGAGACAGCAAAACATAACAAACATGAGAATGGAAGGCACATGCATGTTAGATGAAAAAAAGCACAAAACCAACAGATAGCTGTCTAGCAAGGACTCTATTCAGTAGAAATAAAGGGTTTGCTATAGTGGCAGAAAACGTTCCTTCAACTTTCAAGCTTTTGTGGTAACAGACACTATGGGTAAACTATGAAAAAAACCCACTCTTTCTCCAGCCAACAGTGGTGCAGAAAACAGACACTGTTCTCTCCCATTTCTGCAGCTTTTTAAAATGTTCCTTCCTCTTTCCAAAAGAGGTAGTAAAGATACCACAACAACTCAGATTCGTCCAAGAATTTATCAACTTTCTGACAAACTTGCTAGAATTAGTCTGTCTAAATACTAGTCAAAAAAAGTAACAAAAGCGTTATACAATACTGACCCAGTGTTACTGTCTGCTGAACAAATTCAGAATCTTGCCTACACTATGGTGTGTAAAAAAATGCCTGCTGGGCTCAGTGCTGAAGCAGCATCCCAACAGCTTTGTAGGACAAAGCCAGCTACACATATACAAAAAAAAAAAAAACAAAACACCACCAAAAAAAAAGAAAAACCTTTAGTACTCTCCTGGTCTAAACTGACTCTTACAACTCACTGATGTGCTATTTGCATTGGTTCAGACCACTAGGTTTCCTCCTTTCAGCAAGGCAAGGATGTTCTCCCCACACATTAAGCCTGCTTTGAGGATAGCTAAAGGCAATGTGCACTGAAACCAAGCACAGAGAGTTTACAAAGGCCATAAATACTGCCAGGTTTAGGATTCAGAGCACTCTCAGGAGCATTATCAAATTTAATGTAGCATCAGAAGGTAAGGCATGATATGAACAAACTGCATCAGGTACTATGGGGCAACTGCAAAGGTGTGAGTTTTCACACCATGGCAAATGGCTTACTTCAGTCACCAAAGTGCGACCTGGTGTTCATGGCTAAGTAAGAGTTTGCACTGGGCAATCAGCAGGGAATGAAGAGAGCACCATGAATCCATGACCTACGTTACCTCCTGGTGACTTGCTAGCATGCCTGTACTCTTCATAAAATATCCCTGTGACAGACCCTAAGCATTATCATTTTTTCAATTCCTAATTTGTTAATTTCAACAAATACAGTAGGGGTAAATGAATCCTATTAGTGCTCTAAGTATCTACTAGTAATTTTCAAAATTACTTTATTAATTACAAAGACACTAGAGGCAATGGATTCAGAATTTCTTATTTCATTTTACATATTTAAATAACTGCAAATAAAATAATTTTAGTCATTAGAAAATCAGGAATTAAAATGGGGAAGGGGAAATCTAAAAGACTAAACTGCTGTGAAATTCAGATTTATAAATTAATGAGATTACTTATTACAGAGTGCATGCATTTAATTAGCTTCAGAAACAAAGGAACACATTAATTCATAAGACACATGAGGACAGTGGGGGTGTATTTTTCAAGATTAGGCTAAACAAAGTTTCTGAACAAGCTAGGCACCCAAAAAACTTGATAATATTTGGTGTGCCAAATAAAACCAAGACATAAAATATCCTAAAGAACTCATTGACGGCATAGCATCATAACACTGCAAATTCTGAGTTGCAGAAATTCGTATGTGGAATTTCTGCTGAATAGAGCCTTACAGTAAATGTGTTAAGCTGTTAGTGGTTAACAAAACTAAGTAAAATATAAAATGCATGCTCAGCAACTACCAGTTGAACTCACTGGCATTTGTAGTTTTAATACATCCATTATCAGCAATGGACATTATGCCAGAAAAAGACAACTCCTAGATTGTAAGGAGCTTTTTAAAAAGCTTTAAAAACAAAAGCACAAGCAGCCTCCATAAGCAAAATAAGCCACAAAACAAAAATCAAGGCAAATATTGCAAAAGAACTGCAATAATGTTAGATGAAAAATATACAGAACCCAACAAGCAACAGAAAGGTGTGAAAGATGTTGTAAGAACAAAATGACCCTTAAAAACAATCCAAGCAGCTAAACCATTTTCCTTTTGATTTCATGCTGGTTTACGAATTTTATGAATAAGCTTCAAAATTGTCACTCATACCTAACCAGAATCAACGTTGTGAAGGAGGATCAAAGAATTTATTAACATTTTCAAAATCGATACATTAGGCAAAATCATGAATTATGTTAATCATAATCAAGGAAAGGACAGGTACAACAACTAATGCTACAAGAAAGTCGCTAATTTGTAAGTATCTTGATGTCTTTATCAACCAATGGATGTTTACAATGATATCAACAGAAGTCACAAGTTAAAGGGACACTGTAATTGTTTTTTTAAAATATGTATCACAGGCTGTAGATAGAACATCTTTTCTGGTCTCACAGTTCATTTTCTATTCCTTCAATAAGTGAATAAGAGATAGAAATTTTGCACTTCCTATACATTCTACTTAGAAGAGCAGACAAGTCACTTATTTTCTCACATATAATTTGCACATAAAGAATTACAGTTTGTATTCTCTCTGGCATGAATAGCCCTTACTAGTAGGCACTTCTGCACATTTTACTCAATAAAAATTAAAATCCCCAAGGGGACCACACTTATTTCCAATATGACATAGCATCACAAAAACTTACTATACTAAGTTTAATACAGAGACTTGAAACATTTCATTTCTTTTTAGAAAAATATTTCAGTGTCCTTTTAAACAGCCAAATATTATTCATTGTTTATTTGGCACAAGAATGCTGAGAACATATTGTAATAAATGCTAGTGATTTGCAACAGTTCCTTAATTAAAAAGGATTCTTACCTTTAGATGTGACAAACAGTTCTGCAGGAAAACGTGCCAGTTATTTAAAAAAAACTGTTTCTGACTGACACACAACAGGCAGGTGATCAATGGATACAAAGCCTATGAGTAGGGGGGAAAAAGAATTGATCAAATTGCTCTTTGCAGACCACCTAAGTGTTGTACATTGAGAATGAGACACATAGCTGATTGTTGCCTCTCACTCTCCCAGTTCTGGCACTGCATGGCAGCCTCTCCCCTGCACTGGGGCACTCGTGCCAGGCACAGTGCCCTGGGTAAGCTCCTGAGTGCTGTAAGAGCTCAAGGTGTCAGCCTGCGGCAGTGGCACCAAGGTGAAGCTCATGCCCCAGCAAGGCCTGATCTCCAACAAGGACTGAGAGCAGTCTGACCCTTCTTACAATATTCAGGCTTTCCCTGCAACCATAAGACTCAATTCATGTAGTCCTACATGCTGGGCCGGTGAACTGCATCCAACAATATTCAGGAAAAACATCAACTCAGTAGAAACTGAGGCAGACTTTTAAGTTGCCAGAAATGTTACTTCTACTCAAGATCTAATTTTAGTGAGGAATGAACCACAATATAATTTAATTTAAATAGATCTGTGAATATGCAGAGTATGATTTACCTCTGCTTTAGTAACGTAAGACTTGTTTAAGTACCACATACTTTAACACATAATGGTGATTAGTACCAAATCTGACTGCAGATTTGCTTGTTATGAAGCAAAATTAAAGGATGACTCGGTAAATTGTACTCTGATACAACATTTCTAACCTCATAAATAAAAGGACATTTTGAATACCAACATCAACCACTTTATGTTATTCTTACATAAGGAGTTTAATCAATATAATGATATATGCTTTATATGTGCAGAATACTAGAAAGTAAAGTTTGTCCCTAACATGAAAGTGAAAATAAAGCATTTTAAATTCACTTGCATTTACTGAATATGCCAACTGAAATGCAAAAATTAGCTTTACATTTTCAGCAAAATGAAGTGAATCGACTTGAAACATGGCTGCCACAGTAATCAAAAATAACCACATAGTGCATAAATAAGAGATAATAAAAAACTACTGGAAAAAGAAAAACAAAAAGAGGAGACGGGCAGAGCAGGACTATTAAGAGGACGCTATTTTAAAGGAAAAGTCTTGTCTGACACTTGCATCTTTTAATTAACCCTAATTTAAATATATTCAGACTCCACGAATGCAAGATTTTTATAAGAAAAGACATTAGGTTAAATAACTCTGCTAAAACCCACTAAAATAATCAAAAACAAGCACTGATTTCAAGACAATCTCACATGTGAGAGATAACAAGAGCATGTATCTGCACAAAGAAACAAAGCAGAATTAGAACAAACGCACATACACTGTGGGAATTTAATTATACTGAGATGCTAAGATTTAAATTAATACGGCTGATAAGCTTTTCCTCATAAAATGTACTAGCTTAAGAGCCTAAGATGAACAAAATGGAGAAGTTGAAATATTTCTTTAAAATACCAGCGAGTGCTTCTTTCTTGAACTCAATTCAAAGGTAGTCTGATAAAGCATCTCCACAAAATTTTTCAAACATGGCACATTCACTTCATTTTTAACAGCCTATTAAAAAAAAATGCACAAATTAATGGGCTTAAATATTTACACAGAAGGCAATTTAAATATACATTAAGATGTCTATTTCAAAACCATTCAGAAGTTAAATTTTACATTAGGAAGGTATTTGAGTGTTATTTATCTGAAATATAAACAGAAGCATAAGAATCATGCCAAACACTACAACCACACAGCTAAAATTAACAATTAAAACAAACATATGAAAAACCCCACCCCAGCAAAACAGTCCACTAAAAAAAACTGTTTTAAGAATGTGGCCTCTATTCTATACTTAAAGAAGAAAATCTATTTGATATCAACTAACAAACTACATTGAAACTGTTCATATGCATTTATTGCAAAAATTCATATCTGTAACTTTAAAAGTTCCCCTCTTAACTGCTGCTGTTTTCTTTCTTGTCTTCCAATACTGAAAACTGAAAACTTCAACCAATCAGGCAAGTTGTCTTTGCTCAGCTTTCAGAATTAATGAAATGTACATGGAGCCCTACACCCTTCTGACCCGCTCTGTTCTTGCACACAGAATAGGTTTCCTTCCACAACCCAGGCAGTTACTAGCTTCTTTATCAAAACCTCTGCAAGGCTCTTAGGCTTCTCTCTGCATACCTATGATGATCCATTTAAACAATACTCTCAACCTACTATTTTAACCTGTTTCTGCTTTATTTATCAAATTGAAGGGTGGGATGTTGGAGACTGAATTGGTTCCTTTGGAAGAGGTCCTCTGTACATATAATTTCCTTACAATGTAAGATAATTTTTGTTATTTTTGTTATTTGTAGTTATTAATATTATATAAACACGATACCGACTAACACTATACAAAGAAAAATCATGCCCACCTTGCTAAGAACACTCTAAAAACATTCATGATGTAGAAGCATAAAAATAGCATGTATCTCTGTAATGTATACAGATCCCAGAAGAAAGAACTGAGAAAGTAGTTATAATTTAAATCACTTCCTATGTACCAAATTATTTATCTTTTGCTATTCTTAAGCTAGAGGTTGATCAGTACTCTGCTACGTCCACACAAGAAATCAGTCAGTTGTTGTCATCACTGCACTGTTGCTTTGGAATATAACCTTAGGCTTTCAGAGCAGCCCTAACTTGCCTGCTATAAAATGTGCTGTGATTCGTCATACCTGCAGGGTCCAAATCAGGTCAGGTTTCTTAAAATGCCTGAATGACTAAGCAAGAGAATGACAGTAAAGAAGTTTCAATGCTGAAACCCAACAGCTTCCTCACTTGAGTGATTTTCTGTATCCAAGATACAGAAAAATCTACATTCAATTCCTTCAGCTGCATCACAAATATTCAAACTCACATCTCACATCTTCCAAGAGAATGACTAACCTGCTCAACTGCACCTCACTCTGGGAGCAGGCTCTTCGCTTCTATTTAAGAAGCTCCATTTGTATGAAATTATTAGAGACTCAATGAGTCAGAAGGAAAGATCAAGCCTCCCTCCCCAGCTGACTGAAGTGCTGATTCAGGCTGTGCTTGTAGGAAGGGATCACACACCACCACAAGTGCTCCACACAGCCGGTGTTCTTGCCTCCGCCCTTGCCACCAGATAGTCTCTACTCTCAAATGCTGCTTCTTCCTCATTATTGTAATGGCGGTTTTCACCATGTTTATGATTCTGCAAACTAATATTTGCATTTACCTAAATGCTAAGTAGTTTCACTCGGCACTCCCACACCAACTGTCAAGCAAATATGGAATTCAAAACGACAAAATGTGTTCACTCTTTAATAGGTCAAAAAATTCTTCTCTAGAAGAGTGTAAGCATGCCTGGGTAAGATCAAAACTTCTTCCAATAAACAGTTACTAGAATCAGCTCTTTCTAGTTATACCTTATGAAAAAAGATTGTCTCCTTTCTAATTTAAACATTACAAAAACCCCCAAACCCCCAAGAATACGAAACCAACAAAACAAAACCAGCCAAAACTAAAAACTCACAAACAAAAAACCCCACCCAAAACCCCCTCAAAAAAACAAGACTCAGACCAGGGAAGGGAAAGAAGCATTTGCCCATGGCCCACGGCAAGGTAAACTATTTAAAAGAGGATGAAGAGTTCAGAGAGAGTTATTTTTCTTTTCCTATGATCTTGCTCAGATGGGATGCCCACCCAGCGTGCTAGTCTTTGTAGATCCCATTCTACAAAACAAGATCTACATGTCCCAATTCTCCATATATAGCAAGATATGTCCCTATAATCAGTTGCAACATAGAGCCACAACCTGCCATTTTTTGGGACTGCATGCCAAACAGAGTGTGGCCTGGCATCTGCTAATACAACTAACATTTTAGACAACAATCATGCCAAGTATCAATCTACTATGAAGAAATTAACTGAGCTTGGTGGTAAATGGTACATGAAGTACGTATACTCAGGTGCCATTATTTCTTCTTGACCTGTTGAACAAGCTTCACACAACCAAGCAAAGCAGCCTGGGAGGAAAGAGAGCCCGTCTTGACTGAAACATTCTCAGAAGCTGCATTACAGGCACTGTACATCCAACACTGTGATGAGATCGAGGTTTTTTTCCTTGTTCATGGCTGCTGTGTGAAATTTCTACTTTTAGATCTAAAACACACACAGGAGATGATTGACTGCTCTTCCACTTGAAGGATTAGATCTAGTAGACATTCACCTCTACAAATGATTTTTATTTAGTTAGCCAAAACCTACATTCTTCCTTCTCGCATAGGAGTTTGCACTCTCCTTATCAGACTGCAAAAATGTTACATAGTTTATTCTAGAAAGAGCTTAAGAGGTTTCAGCTAACAAAGAAAAGTCAACAAGACCCTTGAGAAAACAAATACTAAGCCAAGGAAATTTCAAATTTTTAGAGCATGTATAAAATTACACAATGCTCTGATAAAAAGGTGTCTAGAAAACAGACAATTTTTTAAAGTTCTGAAAAAACTTTGGAAACTAGCTAACACACAAGACAAAATACTTCCCTTTAAGACTGTGAAGGTGCTTGTAATCTATTTAACAGTCACAGAATGGTTTGTGTTGGAAGGGACCTTAAAGATAATCTAGTTTTGACTCCCCCCTCTGCCATGAACTGGGACACCTTCCACTAGACCAGGGTGCTCAGAGCCCCATCCAACCTGGCCTTGAACACTTCCAGGAATGGGGCATCCACAACTTCTCTGGGCAACCTGTCCCAGTGCTCACCACTCTCCCAGGAAAGAATTTCTTCCTAAAATCTAATCTAATCCTACCCTCTTTCAGTTTAAAGCCATACCCCTTGTTCCATCTCTACATGCCCTTGTAAAAAATCCCTCTTCAGCCTTCTTGTAAGCCTTCCTGAGGTACCAGATGTCTTTTTAAATCTAAAAAAATTTAACATTTTGAGGACTGATTGAAGAAATTTTAATAATGAGAGCCCAATTTAAAGTGGGAGGAACAGTATGGCAGGGGGATTAAAATACTTACAGCAGCCACAGGTATGAGAATTTCCACAAACAAACCAGCAAGTGCATGTTTTATATCTTTATCTTTTACTTCCAGGAAGTATTGAGCACACTCCTTAGTAAGAAAACATTAGAAAAATATTTAGAAAAAAGAATACAAACATAACTATGCCATAAAAACCGCCAGCAATATAACATTAGTTGCCTGTTTTAATTTAAAACATGCAATGTGTTTGAGTTAGTCTTATATTCCTTAACAGTACCAACTTCACAAAACATAAGAAACTTTAAAACCTGTTTGCCCAGCAATACAACTTAATAAATTGAAAGAACATTTGTAATACCAGACAGTCATTTACTTTTTACTCAGAATATGAAGAGTACTCAGAATACAACAGAATACAAATATGCACATTTTCCCCCAGATTATTCAGAAGCTTAAAAAAATTAATGCTTATCTCTATTAAAATTATTAGAAATTATACTTTATTTTTATATATTTATATAATTTTCATTTTCAAAGGACTTTGATGCAAATAAAATTAATGATAATTAAATATTCCATACACAATAAATAATCCATAGTAAGCGTTTCTAAAGAAAAGTATGTCTTGACATCTCATCTGTTAAAAAAAGGATATATCAAGTAAATCTTTTTCTTTAATACACTGCTTTCATAAAGACAGAAAATTATTTCATTGCTACCCATTTTAATTCAGTCTTAAATTCATATATTACAGGTTTGCCACATTAGTGAGACAACAGTGAAAGGTTCCTCCTGATGCCGGGTACTCACAAACTGCAGAGAAACAAAGAATTCACACTCCTGAAAACTTGACTGAAGAGAAAAGGCTGAAGGATGGCACACAAGTAGAGGGAGTGACTGATCACAGCAAGTGCCATTGTAGCTTCATGACTTAAACACTTAAAATTATACTCATTCCAGTTTTCTGTAACGTTCGTTTACCTGCATGAACTGAAATGATGCTTCAAAATCCTCCACAGGATACATCTTTACTCGAAAAAACTTCATTCCCATAATCAAACTGATGATACTCTGTACTACATGAGGACTCTGTTCTTTTTGTCGCAGTTCCTTTAATTCAGTGACAAACTTCTTCCTAACAGCTTGAAACCTGAACAAGGGATACAGATGGCAATTATTGGCACTCTTAGTTACTTTTGTATGAGGTCTATAATTTTGAATCAATTTCTTTAGTCTGTAACAATAGCAGCAGCTACTGTATGAGAAACGCAGGCAAGATGAACCCTGGTACTTCAAATCTAGGCATTTAAGAGTGCCTACCATGATCAGCACATTAGAAAATACCAGTTAACAACAGCTGACTGGCACAGGGCCTCCTTTCCTTGCCCCTAACAAGCTGGCTGCAAAGCAATAAAGATTATTTCTCGATTTGTTCAATTTTACTGTGTAGGAACATAAGACAGACAGAACAGACTACACCTGGCTACACTTGGCACTTACAGGATTAGTTACTGAGGATATGAATAGATTCTGCTGTGTTAAATAGTCTTTAAGTCTACATTGGTTTGTCCCTAAACACAAAGAGTCAGAGACTGAACTTACTTTGATTGAGCAAGAACCCCTGTCACTTCTGCATATAAGTCTGCAATAATATGCACATTCCCAGTGTTGGTTCCTGAATACCTAAAGAAAAAAAAAAAACCCAATAAATGGAAAAAAAACCCATTAAATACAACTTTGATCTTCTAAACCCAAAGCAAGTTCTCAATTACAAATAAAAAGGTTGTCCAGTAGCAAGGCAAATTATTACCATAAAAACAATTAAATTCAAACATAAAATGCACGGGTGGATGTTTAAAGTAATGTTTCATTTCTTATTTCACAAGAAGCATATTAATTTTACTGTAGTTATCCAAACTCAGATTTTTCTTACTGTGTCTGCGTATGCAAATCATCCTGTATATTCTAAGCAAAATAAACTCAGCATTATATAGAACACAGCTGTGTTCTTTCAAGATATGTTTTCAATTTAAAGACATCGACCAGTGTTCATTTACACTGGTATTATCACCAACATGTTACATGTGAGGCAAAGGTGAGCAATCACAACAATCAAGCACAGGCTGCTAATACAAAATATTTTGAAGTACTGAAGTGAAACTTACCCTTCCTTATGTTTAAAGTGCTTAAAAGCCAAGTTTAGAACTTCATGTACTAAAGGATCTGGCACTGGATGAACAGGTATCTGAAATGCACATATCATTTACATGTATGTAGCACCTATACATACATGTATGTATGGAGCAAATAAAGAGTACTGTGAGATGCCCTGTAGAAATCTCTCCCACCAGTGTCCAAGGACACATCCTTTGCTGGCATGTATCAAGCTAATTCTGCAATATACGAACATTTACACAATCTGCAGTGGCATTCATAGCCAAATAAGGATAATTCTAAGCAAAGTTACATACCTTCTCTAATTTTTTAAGTGACATTTTAGTCTTGTTATTCAACAATTTCACCCCATATTTCAAAAACATTTAAGCTGACAAAGGGTACTGAACATAAAAAATTGTTTTTTACTGTTTTGCTTTTTGCAGTACATCAGCAGCTTTCCAAGACACATGAACTGAGATAGTGCAGGCATGTAAAGACAAGAGAGGCCAAAGGCTTTATATAACTGAGAGTATAATTACAGCCTTGCATACGCTCATCATAGATACGTTGTAGTTTTTAAAATAAAAATTTAAAGGAGATGATCAAAACCACCATAAAAAGCAAAATATTACAATTAATTTTCCAAAGCAAAAGAGCTTACCTGTTTTAGAACCTCTATTAAAACTAAACAAAAAATGAAATCTACAGCTAAGTCCCTCCTTTCAAGTAGATAATCTCTTTCACGTTGTTGGTCATCCCTAAAATAAGAAATCAAGAACACGGGTATCATACACAAGACTGAACACAAATATTGCCGAGACAATGTCTGCATTGTTTTTTACATAATCACTGTTGCACACGTGTATAAAAGGAATAGTTGGAAAGACTTGGGGGTTTGGGACAGCACTGACATCTTGCCCCCTCCTCCTGAAAGGACCTGCCAACAGTCAAAACAATTTGAAAAGGGACAAACTAGCCTGGAATTACCAGTGTCCAACTTCCTTCTGTATATACACACCAAAACCATTAAGTCACTTCATGCATATCATCTACACAAGTTATAGACACTACCTCAAAGAAGTCTGTGCTCTTTCTACACGAAGTTAGCTAAGGACAAATCCAAATACAACATACTTGTCACAGAAGTACAAAGCACACATTTTCTTATGAGAAAGCACACAAAAATCAAACAGACTTCTGCAAGGAAAATTCTTACCCCTTTGATTTTGTGCTTGACCGAGGTCTATATTCATAAGATTCATCTTCTGTTCCATTTTGACGCCTGTACCAGTCAAACAAGGTGCGTAGTAAGGAGGGGAGACAGTGCTCTGCTACTGAGCTCATAGAGCTTATCAACTGAAAGAGTAAGAAAAATATTTTAGCATGATAAAGCAAAAAAATTCCTAGAGTTTAATTATTCTTTCAAATTGTTTCTTAATGTTAAAAACCATATATCATGTAACTCCACAAAGTGGCAACTTAATATTCATTTTCACCTAGGACAATTACTGTTAATGTTACACACTAAGTCCATTATTATAATAAATTGAAGCAAAGTGTTTCAAAGCTCACAGGGATCACAAAATTACAAATTTATACATATATAACATGTATAAAACCATTGAGAAAGCTGCAGAGGTTTTAGGATGTCCCTGAATGTTGCCATACGTATCTCTGAAGTATACACACCTTCACATCACAAATGACAGGTAAGAGGCAACCCTCCTAAACTGAGGAAGTACGTAACTTTAAAAAACCTGCTTCTTTGCTTACTATATAAACAAAAATAAGAGCCTTTTAGATATTCTACATTGTCTTTAATACATTTGACTGGTCTAGGTCTCAAGCTATATTTACTTTTAGTACAACTCCCCTATCTACTGCTTTCTTTCAGAAAACCCGTATGAGTAGTAAACTCATCTGTGCAACAGATGTGGCAATAGAAACCATTATAGAAGATGTTATTAAACTTAAATCCTCTAGGCTTCCTTTAACTAAAAACTTTAAGAGAACTCATAAGTACCCCAGCTTGGAAAGTAGAAGAACGACAGACACCATAATGCCATTATAAACTCACTTCCAGGAGGCAGCAGGGAGCAGGCCCATTCCCATAACACAGGCTGGAATGGGAGAGTCACTCAGCTCTTTGATCTTTCAAATCAGAGGTTTTAAGAGAAGCCATGCTCATGCTGTAACTTATTTATTATTCACTATTCCAGATAACAATATAATATTTTGTCATTACATGTTCTGATAGGACAGATATATAATAATATATCTGTTATATCAGATTATATATATAATGCTATTATTTCTTTTTCCTCATTTGAAGCATCTTGGGTTTCTAGGCTTGTGGAAGGGATGGGGACAAGTTAACCAAGGGGAAACCTCAGAAAGACCTCTTACCTCTTTCAATCTTCTGAATACATTACTCCGCTTGTTAACCAGTCAGTTATACAAGTCACAAGAGTTAAATAGTGTTCTGAACTGATGGGTTTATTAGTAGAAGAAAAAGAAGCAAGATGCATTTTGAGCTTTACTAAACTTTTTCCTTAGGTCTTCCTGCAAGTTTACACAGTTTATCACTACTACTACCATTCATAAATGTTCCAGTAGTTAGGCAATTTACATCGGCTTCCACAGAAACAAGCATGTATCACATGCATTCAAAAATGTCATTGGTACAGTGCTAAACCCAGAAATTACTGGCATAATAAAGCACTTTCCTCTTGAAAATAAAAAGTCAGTTTTGCGTAATAATTATTTATTTCCTGCCAAGTTTTGCATTCTTAGCATTCTAAGGAAAAGGCACTGGAATTACCAGGAAGATGACATCTTTGCTCATATTGCACAGCATCTAAGGAGAACATCAGCTATTTTTCATTTAAAATAATTACTACACTGCTTGGATATTAAATTCAAAATCATCTTCTATTAAAAAAATAATTTCTTACATAAAAATAAACATTATATTTCTCATATCAGAAAACTTTTTTATTTTAGCATTACATTATGCCTAGGTTGAAAGCAGCAATCCAGACAAAGAGTGCTCCTGTAATACCCAGGAGGCCAGGGCTGCAATAGTCACCATGACGTATACTTCAGTTCCTCAGAAGGGAACAGCAAATCCTGGTCAGGTCTTAAAGGCTGTGACATATTGCTAAGTGCTTCACATAACATATCGACAGCACAGGGAGAGGTAAATAGAGAGATGCAAAATTATAGTAAGATGCTAGAGCACAAATTCCAGCTTTGGCCAAAATCCTGATCCTGAAAACATTGCTCAAGTTGTGTCTAATCATGAACAAGCCTGAACCTCA
The DNA here is from genome assembly GCA_013397055.1 of Pachycephala philippinensis. Lineage (NCBI taxonomy): Eukaryota > Metazoa > Chordata > Aves > Passeriformes > Pachycephala > Pachycephala philippinensis. The sequence continues at coordinate 76,873 of VWZT01012891.1, read as the reverse complement.
CACAAATCTGCTTTCAGTCACTGAGAAGGCCAAGACAGGCTTCTGTGTGATCATAAAGTTTTGGTGTCTTAGGACAAAGTAGGAAATTGCCAAGTATGTTTCCTACAACAAACCAAAACAAGAAAAATACAAGCTATTTCAGTTTCAAGCTGTACAAGCAAAAATATTTTAAGAAATGCAATATATGCTCTATAAAAAACCTCCTGTCCGGTAGCTTCCTGATGTGCTAGGAATGATAAAGGGAAAGCGCTGGTACTAAAATGCTAACATTTTTAACAGTTCACAAGTGTATCACCATACAAATTCTCATTTTCCAAAATTTCATCTCTTTTAGCTGAATTTTTATTATTGTTCCAATTAAGATACCAAATGACATACAGAAGATTTCTGCTGTTTGAAAATTAAAAGCTATTGATTTTTCCCACTTGGTTTTAATAGCAGCCCTCTCGATCTGGTTATGCTTCCAACAAAAATGACTTATAATCCCATTAAACACTAATTTACTTTTTCATTAGAGGGGCAGGCAACACTACGTGCCTTCCTCCTCCATCGCTCTTCTCATCACTTACTGAGCTGAGAGAACAAGTCTTAATTAGATACCACCTTAGTCCCAGAGTCTCTCTTGTGTTCCAACCATGCTCCCTTTATTCACAAAGTAGAACACTTACTAGCTCAGATCCCATTATCAGTACAGGTAAAGTCACATTTTAGACTCAGATTCCTGGCTCCATAAAGACCTCTGGGTGAACAACGTTGGCCCAGCAACAGCTCCAGCTTCTCTGCTGGATGCCGTGGCTGTGACCTCTGGATCCTCCTCATTCCCACACTTTGCCAATCACTTTTTGAGTCTGTAATCTTCTGCACTGCTGGAGAATTGTTCTTAATAAGGGTTTTATACATCGAGCAACGAACAGAGAGAAGCAGTCTTAATTCCTTTTGCCAAACAATGTGCAAAATTCCCTAACAAAGTTCCTAATCCCTGTCACCATAAGGCAGCTATTTGGCTCTGTCTAAAGCAGTTATTCAGCTGCATTAAAATTCAGATCTCAATGAATCCAAAGTAGATTACAAATAACAGAAGAACAAAATAAGAACTCATACACAAATATATACATACAATATCAAAACAATTTTTTGAAAGTACTGTATTTTCAGGAAAACTAGCTTGTTTCTGTATTACCGAATTTTAAAAGTTACGTATTTTATTTTTTATTTCTCTCCACTCAGCCTGTTTTTAGAACCTCTCTGTAGTTTAATAAATGACAACTAGTGATTTATAGAAAACATCCTTAACCGAGGAAAAAGACTGCAGTAGGAAGGGGGGGCCAGTTAATAGGAAAAATTAAAAATAGTACTGATTTACATATTTCCCTATAACATCCCTATCATGCATATTTTTTAGGTTTTTGTCAGCTTTAAAACAATATCATATCCTGTAGCTACCAAAGATTTCAAATCCTTCCCCTTTAACCATTTCCCTTGCTTATGACTAAACTTTCATTTAGGAGATAAAGGCAGCAGATTACATTAGAAGATATTAAAGGACTGTTTGAAGTCTTTGGTGGTGGTTTTCCATTTGTTTTTCTTTGAAAAGAAAACTGTACAAAAAATATTACATGCTACTATTTGACTCTCTTTTGGGAGGACAGAAAAGAGGTTCATGGATGGCTACTCATTGAAAAGTGGAGGCAGGTCCACGGATTTCACTGCAGTGTCTAATACCTATACCCAAGGAGTAATGGAAAGCGTGAACCAAAAATTGAGTTAAGGAGATAAGGACAGAACACTAAGCTTCACGTAACAGCCAAGAACAGAACAGGAAATTAATGGGGCTTCCTCTGAACGCTGCCTCTCCATTTGCAAATAAGTGGTTATGGGACACAAACATGCCTATACTACTGAAGAATTAGAAATACAGACAATAAATATGAATAAATTGAGCAGAGTCATGCCAGACACAGTTCACTGAGAGTAAGTGAAATGGGATTGCCTAGGAGTGCATCTATATTCTCACCAAAGGACAAAGTAACGCTTTGAATCTACCCTATATGTTCTGCCATAGAATCAAAAAGCCCTCAGTAATACAACTAACAGTTTGTTTACAAAAACAGAACTCCAAACACTCAAACAATAAGTGATAGTAGAAACAGACTTTTTTCCTCTAGCACATTTCAGCATCTTTCTTCCACCAGTTTTCACTGCCAGCTTCAAGTAATTATCTATTCTAGTGGTTTTTACCATCATATTCTACAACGGAAAATAAAGTCTAACTAACATTCAGAGTCTAAATCTTCTGACACAAATTCAGATGTGGATGTCCTAAGTTATTACAACAGTGGAACCACTATTCTGCAAAAACAGAGCCCACCTTAATCCAATGAAAGTTGCCTTCAACTATATGTCTCCTACCTGATCAAACTGAAGATCTTCACCTCTTTGAAGAGATCTGGACAAGAGCTTTTCCTGTTAAAAAAAAAA
>VWZT01012891.1:48890-64177 GCA_013397055.1 Pachycephala philippinensis | reverse complement strand
AAAACTGTCAAAGTGAAGCAATTATAAATACTGCTATGAGAGAATTCCAAATACCTTTGTTTCGCTAAAATGCCAGAGTATGTAAAAGCCAGAAAAAATTTCTAGGATTTACTTTCATCCATGAACTTGCTGAGGACTCTAATTCATGACACCACTAATGGCTGACATTAGTGTCAAGACTCTTGCCTTGCATATAACAATGTTCATGGTTTTATGCACTTTGTAAAACCATTAAGTTAGTTAAATACACACAGAAAACAAACACGTAGGAGGGAAAATGGAGAGGGAGCTCGACTGTGTTTAATAACAAAATATATAACAGTTCGTTAAAGAAAAGTCAAAATCTATTCTCAGATTTCTTAACTAGGTAAAACAACATTATTATCTGGTATAATTATGTTCAGTGGGATTCATTTACTCCTGAATTTGCAATCAATAACATTGTAGGAAGGATCTATATGGATTTTAAATATACTTAATGGAAAAAAAATCTCATTGCAGGACAGGATTAGATAATTTCTTTCTGCTATTCTTCACCATGAAAGCATAAGTCATTCCTTACTCTTAGCCGCCAGAGAAAATGTAAGTCTCAAACATCATTTGGAAGCTTCAAAACATGGAGCATCCTACAAGATGCATCCTAGCAAGAACTTCAGATGAGATCTGGAACCAGAAACCATACAACTTGCAATAGTTCAAAACTAAAAACTACTTTCACAAATCACTTGAAAACAGTGAACATTATTCACTTGAAACAATATCCTGTTTATTTGCTCTGATGTGAGCTACTGCTACGTGGGAAATCTGGGAGCAATGCAGTAAGGAAATCTTTGTTAAACAGTATTGTTTGGTTGCTAGGGCCACACCAAATTGTTTGGATAGTTGCAAGGAACAGTGAAACAATACAAAGGATAATTAGACAGACAACACACTCCTAGGTCAAAAGGCAACACGCCCTGATGTGTGCTAAATGAGTAACAAAGTTGTTTCATGTTAAACACAAGTGTCTAGAACTAGGAAAGGTTATTTAATACCCAAGTTGATAGTAAAGAATGCTACTATTTTATCATCCTGTTTCTCTCCACATGGCCCAAACCCATGAAGTATTTGAGGATATAAAGTAGCATCCTATTTACCAATGAGACTATTCAGGGTTCAAACATACAAAGCAGGTACCAAAAGGTAACAAATGCACCTCAGCCTGGGACGGTTGATGAGCCATTTTATGTCATGGCTAATATAAAATGATGATTTTTAGCTTTTGGACTTTTTTGGGGTACTACTTTACACTTAACCAAGTGTTGGCACTTGGTATGTGCTTTTTTCTCAAGTTTTTCATGGTTTTTGCTTTAACTGAAATTTGGATTTGGTTGCTGCTGTGTCTCAGGAAGCTGGAATGGCTGGACTGGAGCAAAACTTCCATCAGGTATCTCCCCTTTTTCCAGATACCTCAAAACACATCTGGAATTACTTTATAGCTTTTTAAAATAAGGTACCCAACTCTAAAATAAGCATGCTCAACACAATCTTAAGGAGCCTCCACAGCTTTCATCAAGCAATTATATTCTTGGTTACTATTTTTAATTAATTGCTAAAGTAGTAGATAATTTTAAATGGCTCACATTTAGCAATTAAGCTTTTTACTGTTATTTTTGCAGCACATGTACTTTCACAGGTACTTTATATTTCCTGTGACACTTGTTGCAGAATAGGGTTTGCATGACCAACCGACAATACAAAAATTTCCAAAGACTAAATTATGTGTGGTTACTTCAAGGAATTTTAATTAAGCTCCTTGCATTCTACTCTGATAAGATCTAGAACATTTTATCCTGCCTCACAGAAGTGATATTAATATACATGGAAACATGTCTGTAGTGATTGTTAGAATGTTTCATAACAACAAATCTTTAGTTATTTTACCAAAAGAATAATTTTTTTCCTAAAAAGGATGTCAATGGTCAAAAGAGATAGCAATCTATCCAGAATCATCCCAACAAATTATTAATAGATCCCCAATGTTAAACCTAGGTTTCCCATGTCCCTGATCAGCATCCCCTGTCTTCTAGAGCAACTTCTTCAATAAATTTATCGTTACTTCACAATTCTAAAATTCCTGTTATTTATCAGGTTTCTACTGTTTCCAAGGTCTGCTTACTTCTACCAGTAGAAAAAGAAGTCTTATGACTTGAATGAAAAGAACAGTGAACAGCTTTATGATCACAACGGAATTCAACATACACTGCTCTAATAACAGGTGCACATTCAGATCTTAGCCTCCAACCTATAGGCAAATATAAAGAAAGAGCCATTCTTCACTTAAATCTCTTGGATTTGCTTTCACAGTAGCAATGGGAGGATGCAGTTGACCTGAGTTGCTGAAGCATGTGATGGCACAGCAGACCACCAGGTCTACTTCACTGGTTTTTATTCAAACTATATGTAGCACTACAGTGTATGAAGCCTGTCTGAAAGCTGATCTATCCCTGCCTTACTTGCTCCAGCTGCACTGAATCCCTGCTGATGTCATGCATAGCCAGTACTGTGGCACGCGTGGCTCTGGCTGGTTTCTTGGTTCACCAGCATCACACAAGTGCTAGAGTCACCAGAATTAGTGGACACTTCTGCATTATTCTGCATTTATCCAGATTTTCTCATTTATTTCATTAACACTTATTTACCAGCAAGATGCTACCAATCTTAAACTGTGCTAATAGGTAAAACAAAAGAGAAAAAAATTGCAAACTCATAAAATATATACTCATTTTAAGCACATCTGGTTATATCTAAATGCTACTCTGATTTTCTCAGTTATGTAAATTATTCTCAATAATATCTTTAGATGGACCAAGAAATTGAGTTTCTGCTAGATGCCCTTTTTTTGAGGCTTTCTTACGAGGCCCTTGAAACCCCCATACCTAATATGAATATTAATCTTGATACTGGTATGAAACACTGAAAGCGAAGGGAGAGGCACAGCAGCCTCCTGATACCAGAGCAATGTCACTTTACAAGATAAACTAAATAATGTGAATAAAATCCACAGTCATTGACAGTGGAATTAAGTATCTCTTAAGGGCCACTGACCACACATTTTCATAGAGCGTGGTATCTAGATATTCCTTTGCTTTACATAACACACATGTACTGATTGGTAACACCACAAATACAAACACAGCAGAAGAAACTGAAATCAATCCAAATACATTAGAATATACATGATCAAGAAAACAATCCTGCTCTTTCTCCCCTGTTTCTCATATCTTAGTCTGGATACATAGTTCCTGATGAACAAACATCCTATTATTTTCAATACAGACTGCACAACTAATTCATCCAGCAACACCAGCTATGGAATTCTGTCTTCTTTCTCTGTGTTGGCAGTATACAGTGAATTTTCTTTGGAAGATACTTAACAAAGGTTTTGGCTGCACACATGTGTCCAATTACACAACAGGCAACACGAAGAACTATTATCTCATTAACAGCTCCCATGGACTAAGCGCAGACTGCAAATTCTTACCTCACATCTCTCAATTCTTTACTGATTTTAAGAGACTTCTATGGAAATAATTAAATAACCAGCAACAGTAGCTGGTACTTCTGTCATGCATGTATGATATGTCACATGATGATAAGATGAATGGATTACCTACCTGTGAAGTAGAAACAGGCTTACAAGTGGCTTAGTTCAGTGGTATGGTTCAGTGTAATGTTTGTAAAGCCAAGGCAAACCTTTCAGTGAGAGGAAGTTTTATGTGTATTGATAACTTCCCCTCCACGTCTAAATCGGAACTTACATTTTACTTCTGCAGTAGAAACACTTCCCTATTAACAATTTATCTAAGGAGTTTCAGATATGTTTATATTTCAGCCAGACTCTGGGACAAAGAAACATAAATGAATGCTGCATCAATAAACAGAAGATAAATTTATTTTACCAAGTAGTTAGTTAACCATATGGCTGTAACATGAAAGAAGGCTTGGGAGAGAATACAGAAAGTTTTTTTGACTTTATTGTGGGAACTGGTACTATGACAGCTGAGCTTTCCTTTGGACTAAAAAAAACCCCACAGAACAAAATCTTCACAGAAATCTTCAAAGTTTTATCATAAAGTTGTTTTTTTTTTTACTTCCAGCAACTATGAACATCCTTTCTTTAAGGAAAGCTGACTCAACTGAGGCAGCAGCTGTCAATTTGTCTAGTTACAGGTACTCACACGAAGCTTGTTTTCTGCTTTCAAAGCCTCTGAAAACACAGGCAAGAATGGTAATAGAAACATTACTTCTTGCCAACACAAAGACAGCAGAAATTCTAAGGCATAAAACCTTGTCTGGCAATATCTGGTTTTCTAGGTATCTGGGCCAGACTACAATCCCTTAGAAGTCTTGCTGCTACAGATGATCTTCAAATTTGGAGCCCTGCCTTACAACTAAATAATTTAGTCCTTCCAAAGATTCAGTAGTCTTTTCCTCCACTGCTGTTAATATCTCTGGCACTTTCATTCTTAAAATGGGATTTCTAGATTTTCATTTGGCACAAATTTCCTAGAAATGCAACCAGTCTTCCACAAGAGAAAACGCAAAAGAGAAGTAATGTTGTATCAAACTTAAAAGTGATGTTTTTATTATTAAAAAACCCAACACAAGCAAACCCCAAATATTTCAGTTTAGAAGAAAATTTCTCCTCCATCTTTTCCACACCTATAACCATTGTCTGGGATGTATGAAGTGAATTCCCTGTGTGTCAAACAGAAAAAAGTCCTTGAGATGTCTTTTTTCCTTCTAAACTCCCCATCACCATAATCCTCTGGAGACTTTTTGCTATATTCTCTGCCACATTGCTCCTTTTGCCTTTTTTTGTACTAATATTCAGATGTTCTTTGAGGAAGCATTATGAAGAGAACAGGACATTCTTCTTGTCTAGCTGATTTAATGGCTGAGCAAACTCTAACCAGCAAATACTCCAATGCCTGTATGGGGCTTCATGTCTTACAGTCCCTTCCCTACTTTGAAAAGTCTGAAATGAAATAGGTATAGGATTTCTTTCCTGAAACTCTAGAACAGACAGAAAGATAAAATGGATTAGAGATAAAATCAGCGAAATTATTTTTAAATACTTATTTTACCTAAACTCAGACACATGAGAAGAGAGAAACTGGGCTACAAAATTCTCCAAGTAAATCCTACTGGCTTTGCCATTATGGACTGTGGTAGTCATTCCTCTTATCTTTATACATAGGTGAGAAGTACCAGCTCTACAAAACATACTTTCTAAAGCTCTACCCTCATACTGTACGAAGAGCACCTGCTTCTCTACAGAACTGTGACTGAACAGGACAACAGCCATGTACATTATGTACAGTCACCTAAATCAGATGGATAAGAATTTTTTATTTACTGAAGTAGAACACACAAACACTTTTATTAAGAAATTTAGTGGTTGAAAAAGAGGTCAGATCTGACATACAAGATAGTGTGAGGACACCCAGGGTGACAGTCAGAAATAGACTATTAGTCGTTACTGGGCTCCATCTGTGCACTGAGAATGTTGGATTTGACAGCATCAAAGGCTGCTAGAAGCTACAGTCCCAAAGATACTACTGAAGATCACCTGATCTCTAGTGCTATGTAAGTCTAACACAGTGTCTGGCAGCAGGGCAGAATGTCCCACCTATGGCACAAGCAACTACCATGGCAAACAAGAAAATTAAAATTAAATAACAATTTCAAAAAAATCACGAAGATGAATGCAAGATAAATTTTACATGTTCACATTTTTAAAAAATCCTTAACACAACAGCTAGGACATGTATGGGAAATACTGGCTGAAATTGCTACTAGCATATGCAAGAAGTACAACTCATTATGTGACTCATTTTACAGAGCCTTGTATGGTAGACCATGCATGTAGATTATTATCAGACAGGAAAAAAAGAAAAATTAAAAAATAATTTTGATAGCGCAAGATGCCAGAAGACCAAACCATACACAGTGGAAAACAATGTGATAAAACACAAAAACTGGAGGGGGAAGAGGAAATCAGTTTGAACTCAATTGTCTCAAGTCCTGCCCAGTCACTCTTGATTACGGCATGCCATCAGGAAATCCTGACCATTAAAGTGTCAGACCATTAAAAATATAGTTTATGTAAGTCCTTTTCTAGAACAACTGCCAAAACAGAAAATTTCTTAAGATAAAATATTTTCATTAAAAATAATACTTTGAATTTCACAGAAACCCTTACTTAGAAAGAAGCGAGATTTAATTAATAGCATGCTTCCAAACTACTAATTTATTTAACATGCTTTGTTTCACTGTCAGGGAGCTGCTCTCATGCAAGATCAGCTTCGAAGAATGTAAAGGATAAGTTTCATCTGTCCATAATCTGAACATAATCCATCACATTTGGAAACAGGATAATGGCAGGAATGTAAAGGTTCAGGGCTTTAAGTTAAATTCCCAACAGTAATTTTCAGAAATGTTCTTACTGTCCTGACATTTTATACAACTGTAGCCTTCAATTCACTTCTAAGGTGCACATACAATAAAGTAAGTTAGACTTTAATGCATGAATTTCTGCTCAAAAGCAGTTCTGCAATCAAGTTGCATATTTCTCAGAGAAACAACAGCATCCCAAGCACACATCTGGTACCTACAGACTCCTTTCCCAGTAGACCTTGTGAAGACTTAACATGCCCTTACTGTCAAATTACTTTCCACAGCACAAGCGAAGAAAGTAGGTCTCTATCCTGGTATCTCAGCTTCCTTCAAAGCACTGAACTTTAACAAACGAGCATATATAACTATCAAGATTCACTCATTTACAAATTTTGTACTCCCTCAAAAGTATAACCACAAAAGTATAAAAAAAACCCTAAACTTGTTTCTTTACTTCCTATCCTCATTAGCATTAGGCTAATTGCAAGTCATACTTCCATAACGATGCAAACACAGAAGCAATTCTATTCCAGTATGATTAACTTGACAAAAAAAGAGCTTACAATATTAATTTTAAAGGGCAGTATCTGATGCTCATTTTTTACTTAACTTTATTACTGCAACAGGAACAAAGATGTCAACTTCCCGCTGAATATCGAGAGCAAAGACAGAATTGCATAGCATTGGCTTGTTCTGTTACTTCTTCTGATCCACCTGCACTATGGAAAATGCAAACCAAGCCCTCACTAAGTCTGAGCCAGTAGTATTCCCTGCTTTTCATGGGGGCCTACAAGCTCAGGGTCATCACCACACCAGTCAGTGATCATGCTTTTAGATGGTACTGTGGATTCATGTAACAGCTGAGAGGCTGTAACTCATTGGTGTTATTCTTCCTTCAGTTCTATCTCCTGGAGGTTCTTATTATTTAGAAGAAGTTTCCAAGGGGGATGCAGATTCCTACTGAGCAAATTTAAGCTTGCTGAGGGTAGTTTGGTTTCTCATCATTCCCTCTCCTGGGCAATGGACTCCCATTTGAGAGCCACAGACTGATGGTCAACTTTTCAAGCAACAGGTAAGGGCATGCTGCTAAATTTGCATGCACTCATGACGTTTCTGATTGGCATGGAAACTGTGCCCTGCTCAGCCTGTGGGGTGAGGGAAGCAGGGCAGAGAACAGAACATTTACTGCTGAGAGAGAAATCCATTTTTGCCATCAAATTGAAGGCTGCTCCAGGCTGGAAACACACTGATGCTCGGAATCCTGTGTAAAGCATGAGCTAACAAAGGCAATAAAATTATATCAATGCTTGGCTAAATGATATTACACTAAAAAGCAGAAGGGAGGCAAAGGCAGCAGTGGAAAGATATACTAGTCAGGCCTGGGGAGTGAAAGAGTAGGAAGAGAAGGAAAGAGCATTGTATTTGCTAGTGTTTATTCCAGATTTCCTTGTACACTGTTCTGTAAGTTAAGGAAGCATACATCTCCACAGCAATGAGACTGAACCTCCTCTGAATAAAGAATACATTTCCATAGTATGCTAACTACACTAAGAGAAAGAAAAACACAAACTAAATCTAAAGTTTTAAGAAGTAGCATTTAAAATCTAGAACTAAGGCAAGGATATAGCAGCAAAGGAATACACATAAATACAGGCTGCACAGAAAACTTCATTCTAACACTTGTCACTGCAAACATATAATCTGTGACAATGTTTTATTTCCTTTCAATATATTAAAAGGTATGTATACACCAAACACAAAAAATGCATCCTGTAACAAGGTCAAAATGACCACAAGCATGCCTTTGTTAACCAGCAAACAGAAACTTAAATACCTTATCTCATCTTTCCTAATCCACAGTTCTCTGGAAGAACAAAACTTCACATCCTCAACTTGCAGACTTAAGGATATAAAAAACTCTATTGGTGTACTGTATTTGAAGAAAAAACAATGTCAAGATGCTCAACAAATTTATGCTTGATATTATTTCCAAAAAGATTGTGTCAGAAGCCAGAAGTTTTTGCAGAGTTCTCTTGCAGAGCACAACCCGAAGTAGTTTGTTTAACCTTCTCTCCCTTTGCTGCCTGCTTATTCTTTCCTTGTGAGAAGAGGGCAATTCCAGCTCCCAGTTCAAAGAGGAAAATACTTTTCCTCATTATCCTCATTATGCTCATTATCCTCAATTATCCTCATTAATGTCAAACTGATACCTTTCCTGAGTAAATGCAAAGAAGTAATGAATGCTGGCAGTTTTGCTCTAAAAGACTATTTCGGAAAAGAACTCTGGAACATCAGTTATAATATAAAGCAACCAAGAACTTCAAACCATGCATCATTAAAAAACAAACACACAAACCCCAAAACCAACACATTAGCCCAGACTGGGTCGACTTACAGAGCACTTTCACATCTTTGTAAATAACCATCTAGTGAAGTGCTCAGAAATATTGTAATGGTATTTCTGATACCAAGGTATGTTTTGAAAATTGAAGTGTTAGATATATATACGCAAGGATTTAAAAAAGCAAAGAAGAGAATGAACAAACAAATACAATCAAGCATTGGAATACGCTCAAGCATACACAAATCAGGGATAGAAAATGTCTCATGCATTAAATATCAATTTCAGAAAAGAACAACTGTTCTATGCTCTGATTCTGTCAGTTTTGCCTAGTAATCCTCCATATGAACATATGAGCTGAAAAGGAAAATAAACTAGACTAACTCAATCTGCCACATTTAACACAAACATGCCAAGGACAGAAAAATAGAAAAAGTGAAACCAACATTTTCAAAAGCATATTCTTACAGTAATTTTTTCTGAGGAATCAAAAAAAACCCTTTCTTTTTGTTTTTAGATTCAGGTAACTAGCTAAATTTAACTGTAAACAAAAAACTTAGCTGATCATTTCCCTGAATGAAATTTTCTGCCCTGCACTCAGGTGATCAGCTGTTCTGAAAATTCAACTCCACTGGGTTTCATTTCCCAGTAGATGTTACCAAAGCGTTATTAGCACATAGGAGAGACCGACTATTTCTCAACTACATAATTGACTATATAATTTCTCAACTACAAGCATAAATTTCCTTGTGATGGCATACATGTATCTTATAATGTTGTTGTAAGTTCAGTTTTTAAATTACGTGTAGTTAGTTGTCTGTGTTTTTTATTTATCAAATGTACTCTTCTGAGCCAAGTCCTTTCATTCATCAAATTCTACAGAAAAACAGCAAGGTCAGCTGCTTAATCTATTGGTAGTCTGGGATATCTATTTTCCCGGGGAAAAAAAGTTAGATGAGTATGAAAATTAACAAATATATAGAAAATTTAGGATTGTTCACTACATCATTTACCCAAATTTGTTTTGCATGTGTGGATTAGTGTGGGTATTATTTTTTGAGGTTTCTCAGTGCTTTTTAAGTGCTGAGTTCATGTGAGACCCTAGTTAGCAATATTTTTTTAAGAATAAGCATGAGACGCTTGTATTCCTAATCAGACCTTCGGACTAAATTTATCTGTGCTTACTGCAAATAAAAGTAAACTAAATTAGCAAGAATCCCAAGTTGTGCAATTCCTTAGGGAAACAGATGACAGCCTTCAGGGCTTTAAGTCCTCAGATGAAGCGCAAGGGCATAGCACAAACCTGGCAAAAAAATCCCACCCAGCAAGCACGTAGCCAGCGCTCAAACTGGACTTCTGTAAGAAGACAATACTCAGTGCCATGCAGAGCTATTCTTAGCCACCATAAACACACCAAGATTTCAGAGTTAACAGCTTCTTTGTCAGTTTCATGGGAGGAGACTAGTCACATCTGAAATAAAAATAGGTTGTCATGTGCTTGTCCAAGGAACTCCAAAATACATGGCTAAATTGGTCATTTAAAAGATTCAAGCTGCATGTATTGGTATTATAAGGAAAAAGAAAAACCTTTTTTTCTCCTACCTTCCTCAACTTCCATTTTAATTTTTTATCTGATACTAATTTACTTCAAAAAGTAGTTTGCTCTCTCCACAGCAGGAACCTTTATCTGGTTTCAAAACATTCTTACAAGCTCTAAAAACCATTGCAGAGAACTGTAACTGAGAGGCTGAGACTGGTATGAATGGGAAGTTCTGGCTGTGGAGGCACCAGGGAAGTGGGGCTCTCAGCATGGCCTGCATGAACAACACCTGGCTGAGCAGCTACAGAGACCCCCCCTGCACCCACCTGCAGTTTCACAACACACCCAGATCTGGAGACAAAGAACCATGTAGTGACTCAGAAGTGGGACCGGATGGGCACATTGAACAGTGACAACTCCAAAAAAACAGCTCCAAAATCTGCTGCCAACTGAAAGGGAGCCCAGGACATGTGGAAAATGTTACACCTGGCATTCTTGGCTCCCATACCATGACCACAGATTATAGATGTAATAGCTTGACACAAGCACTGTGGTGCCTTTTTGCTGGACAGACACCTTGAGCATCCCCGTCCTAGTGCCTGGCTGCTGGGTAAACCTCTTGGACAGAGACACTTCGCTCCCCTCAGCTCATATTTTAAATAACATCTGCTTTCCTTCTTATAAGGCCTCGGATTTACATCTGCTACATGGCTTATACAATGTTGCAACAGCATTTCCTACACTGTTTTCTGGTAAAAATTAAAGAGTAGGTTTCGTATTTTTGTAGGAAGACAGAAAATGTCCACAGTCTACCAGAAAAGTAACAGAAATGCTGGCCTACAAAATGAAGTATTGTAAAATCTATCCTGAACTCTTCCATGCTGATGGACAGGGATATAAACATGTTTATACATAAAACCATATTTTAAAGGGAGCAGCCTGTAAGGAGGTGAGACAACTGTGTCATAGCTACATTCAGAACTGCAGTCATTCAAATACTACCAGGTTTTGAGGTTTGAGAAGTAACTAAGCATCTAACTGCATGTGCTGAGACCAACTATGGCTGGCCATTAATGACAGCAGTACTTGCATGATATTTAAAAGACTACACTGTTCACCACAAATATAAGAACGAAAAATATACCGGGAAAAAAATATAAGAAACTATTAAGATTCTGCTTTTAAAATTCTCCAATGTTCATTCCTCTTTAGGAAGAGAGGGTGAAACTTCTAGTAGAGAATATCACAAAATAAATAATGGTCTGATAATCTGTAAGGCTCCTTATTACTGCTACATGATGAAAAAAAATTAAGGTCACTTAGGTTCCAACCAGAATTAGTACAGACAGGTAGTCAATGCTGCCATCTCCCAAGTTGCAAGATATATAAATATATTGGCAGCATTATTTTTTAAATGGAGCAATACTCACTTCATTCTTGCTCAGGTATATTATTAACAGAACTGATATTATGCATTGCCCAGTTATTCCCACTTAACCCTGGAAATCTCAGCCTCTCTGGTCAAGGTTTTAGACCTCAAGCTCCCTCAGTATATCAACGTTACACAGGCAAATTCTGTATGTATTCTAATAAAACACTACCTCATTAATCATTTCACAGTAACAAAACATAGATGAGATTAACAACTGAACAACTACTGGGGGGAACAGAAGCAGAGATGCAGTTTGGCCATGATGGGACTGTGCGGCTCAGTTGGGGGTTAGGGCCTCAAAGCAGGGAGCGCTCCAGTCCTGACACCTGGAAGGAGACCAAATGCAAACCACGGAATGGTAACAAGCACTGGCCTCTGCCAAGCAACACTCTTGGCCAGTGACCTGGAAACGTGAGTTTCACATCCAGAGCTCATCGCTCATCTTTTTCCCTCAGGATGTGGTATTTAAGCTTGTGTGGTCACATATTAACACCACCATAAAACACCAAGATGTTTTAATCATGTTAGGATGGCACATCTGCACCTCATGGGTCTCTGTCACCTCTCTCAGTCCCCAAATAGCTAAAGCTATCCAATATTCGCAATCACTTTCTGGCAGTCAGTCTTAGCAATCTCAGTCTTAAAACAGCAAACAATTCTCAAGGACTTAACATCATTTTTCTCAGCACCATTAGGTAGATGGTCTCAGCAGAAGTAAGCAAGCAGAGAAGAGATACAAAAGCTTGAGAAAAAACTACAAATGTGCAAGAATATATGTTAAAAAACCCGGTATCTAAGTTAAAGTTAACCAAGGACACAGTACTTCCTCACTTCAGGTTTTAAGAATAAGAGTGCAGTGCATACAATTTTTTTTAAATTTTAAAATCTTGCATCTACAGGAAGACAGCAGTTTGGCACAGTAAGATTGAATTTTAGTGATGCTGAACTTCAGCTCAATACGCTTCAAAAAGTTTTTGTGCTCAGTGGTAGCATAATTCACATCCTTTACCACATTTTAGATAGTGAAATCCTATAGTTTGCTTCAAGTAATATAAAACCAATGCCTGCGCCCTCCCTAAGGACCTCCCAGGCTCTGTCCTGCCATCCTCTCCCCTGTTTGATTAAACACATTCTTGTTTTCCTTGTCTTCTCCAAGATGAGCACGCCAGTTTTCCAGTTACAGTAATGTCTTTAGGGAAAATGTGGCCATAAAAGATAGGAATGAACTATAAATGAAAAATTATTCAAATAAACCTTTGAACAATACTACAGTGATAGATACTAGGAAAACTTTTAACAGTGAAATCACTTTCCTTTTGGTCACCTTTTGTATTTGTGAAACCTGGGCTTGCCCATAGTTTTCTTAATCACTAGTTCTTTCAGAATTAGTGATAAACTTTTTCTTTTTCCTATGGAATAAAAACTATAACTTGAAGTACTCTTTTGGGGTTTTTTTTAATCATTATTTAAGAAGAAAAAAAGACAAAAAGACTGCAATATCTTTCCCATTCATGCACTTCTGCTAGGTTATTTCTAGGTTTTGGGTTCCTCCTTCCTTTTTTCCTACCCAGTTACTTTCTGAAGAGAGAGAGGTTCAAAGATGAAAATACCCCTACAAGCAGAACAATGTATAATTCCACCTTAATATCACTGGCTTAGTCTGTCATGGGTTTCTGGACACAGTGTTCAAACAGCTATCAAAAAAACTTTGAACTTCTCAGCCAAACCTCAGTACACCTGGGTTAGCTTCCTTCTTTCTTCACTTTGATGTCACAAAAACGAAGTGCCAGTTGCCAGCCCTTCTTTTTTCAGGACAAGACCTCATTTGTAGCTGAAAGAACAGTAAAAATCTGGTGATATTTGGCCCAGCTGCCATGTCCTGCTGACAGCCAGCAGAAAGCAAGATGTTAGAGAGATAAAGAGGCAGGTTTCCACTGAGATGTCAGACACGTGATTTTCTAAGCTGAACATGGGCTGCATTAAGAGCTGCTGAGCTGTTACTGACCACTGACCCTGGCACCCTCACAAACATCACTGTTCCTAACCTGAAGATCTTCAGTTCTAGTTCAGCAGCAGGAACAAAGGAAGCGAACAGGGAGGATGAACAAAAGAAGCAAAAGGAAGAAAATGAAAAAACCCCAGGGCTAGATACACTGCTTTGATAGCACTGTGAATGTAACAATTCTTTCAAATATCCATTAATTAGTTAGCATTGATTTGCAAGTGCTTAAGGCATTCATACATCTTTCTGGACTGCCATTCTTGTCTGTACCAGTTGCCTGCAAAGAAAACTTCAAAAAATAAAGTTGAAAATATCCCCAAATCACATGCCAGCTGTGCTTGATGGGCAGAAGCAGAGGAGTTATTTATACCTCCCATGCTGTGCTTTCCAGAGATCTCTTTATAAAATTAATTGCTCCTAGAACTTAAACTAATTCTTGAGCAAGAAACCTATAAATATTAATGTTTTAAATTAAAATTTTTATTTTTGAAGATTGAAATGGTTAGTTTTTTAAACTCTTAGCCGTCTGTTTCTGAGGCTACGTATATCTGACAGAAAGTACTCTTTCTTTCCTTTGGATTTTCATATTCTTGATTCTTAGGAGAAGAATGAGAAAAGGCAAAGAATGAAGAAAATGTTTTCTATGCCTGTTGTTTTCTACTACTACTTTGAAAGCATTAAAAATATATGTATATATATATTCATTTGTAGAATTTGTTCTGAACGGAGTAAAATCTGTCCTACACATAGTGCTTTTCTTGTTTTTTCTAACTATGCCTACTAGGAGCATCAACTTTAAATTCTGACGAAAATTAATTAAAGAATCATAAACCATGTAATTCTGTAACTGTATTGAAACATTTTCCACATCTAGCTTTTTGACAATCACTATATTTTAAGTACTTCTAGATCAGTCTGTAAGAGACTCCTGGATTTGTCTAATGAGAGTTAGCAACGCAAACTCAATGATAAAAGGTTTATTTTTTTCTGTACTTTAATTTTCCAATAATTATTCTTCCGTTATTGCAGCTTGGTAGTCTATTACACAAATCATATTTCATTTAACTCCCCTGAAGTCTCTCACAGAACGTAGTTTCCACCAGATCTATTAATATAAACCTTTGCTTGTGACATTCACACAGGCAACTGGGAATGTTAAAAGAGTTCAAAAACTTAATTCTTATTTACAGTAGCATGGTCCAGTTTCTTTTAGGTTCTAAGTGTTCCTTCTGATTTAGAATGGCCTTTTCCCCAAGTTTAAACTGACCCTTTATCTTGCACCTAACAGAACTTTGCACTGTACCAAACAGCTCCCTTTGACTAGCATCATTACCCTTTGTATAGGAATGAGGAAGAATATTTATTTCTGCAGAGGGGAAAACCTCTATCTACATGTACACAGGATATAATATAGCAAACAAAAGTTGGCAACCACCTTTCTAAACAAATAAATGTCATTGTGTCAGTTCTCTCTTAAATGCCATCAAACCCCTAATGTCTAAACCTTTCCCCTTCAAACACAAAAGCACCA
>VWZT01012891.1:22198-48884 GCA_013397055.1 Pachycephala philippinensis | reverse complement strand
AAAAAAAAAAAAAAAAGTCAGCAGAAATGGGGTATTTGATATGGCTTGTTGCAATTGGTTTATCTGGAGCTTTCCTGAAGTCCATGCAGAGCATGCAGTTTATTCCAGCAACAGTAGCTGACAGAGTGGTTTGCATTTGGTGCTCTTTCTCCTTTCAATAGCATTCTCTTCTGCAATTTGAATCATTACAGAACCTAGTTATGGGTTTAGCAAAAGGTCTATTACTTTCATAGAAAGAATGTCCAAAAGGGAAGCTCATTCTAGCATATCTATGCCTGATGAAGATAAATAATGTATATCCCAACATATAATGTACTTCCCACAACACAAGCATTTTATTAAAAAAATAATACAAAGAACTTCACACAAAACAATACCCAAAACCAATTCTGGTTTAAGTAACAGTTCAATATTTTCTATCTTTATGTGCAGAGAAGTCCAAAGTAGGGCCCAAAACATCATATAACCTATAGTTAATTATGACTGGTAAAAATCTGGATACATACACTTCCCTAACAAGCACCCACACTCTAATGCCCAATTTACATGGAAGGTGTTACAGCATAGACTGCTGACATCAAACAGGTACAGCAAGCAAAAACTATACATGTAGGTACCAATGCTTAGCAATAGTGGAAGCTAGACCAACCCCAAAATACCCAACAACCCCCTCCCCCCATCTTCAGTCATACAGAAGAAAAATGAACAAATATAAAAAGGCTTCTCTGCAAAAGACAGGAGAGCAAGAGTCAATGACCCAGCTGAGCTGAGACATCCACACATGCCCACCAAGAGAGGCAGTCGGCCTCTCACTGCTAGGCAAGTGATCCTGAACATTCTTTTACAGGACCCTCAACATCCACCCCCCTTCTCTTGAGATCATTCACTTGTGTATGCTGGGTGTTCTTCAGCTTCAGGGTGGTACGTGGCTTTGACTAGTTTGGATGTTATACTTACAGCCTTGTTATCTTCTTCCAGCCTACATCCACTTATAGACCTTGTTATTCCGAACTTACCCAGAACAAAGAAAGAAGGGGAAAAAAACCCACCCAGTCTTCTCTTTGCAGACCAAATTTTACTACACAGAACGTTACTAGCACTTCATTTAATGGAATATATGCCACCACACCATGTATCAGGAAATGCAATGACTCATTATGTGACTCAAGATGTACTGCACAAGAGGCCATCACAGGCCACGTAAGTTCATAAACAGAGCCAAACATGGTGGTTACACTCCACAATACATTAATACATTGATACAATCACATTGTACTGGGCGATTAACTACTGACAGAAACTTCCTTTTCCCATGACAACTGAAAGACTACAGAAAAGTTACCATATGTCACTTCTACAGGAAAAAAATTTGCTGCTCAAGCAGTACAGGGACCTGTAAATACATTTACTAACACAAAGTACACTTAGATGCTTTTTTTTCAAAAAAGCAAAATTTAGTAGCTTTTTCAAAACTTAACACATTTGGATTCACTTTTCATTTAAAAAATTAACTTTTCAGTATGTCAAAACAATTTCGGAAGATATAATCATAAAAAAAAATGTTACATTCTCTAAAATGAGCCTATCAGGTTTCAGCATACAAGGCAACACTACTAACTGACATGATCCTTTGAAGTCAAGGTTACAATACAGAAAAAGTTTCCTACAAAAAAGCCTGAGCATATTACTGTTTGGGATGCTTAACACTAGAGAAATAAAGTTAATAGCCTACTTAATATTGTACTTATTTAATAACTATTATTGTTTTAGAGGCACCAAAAATAGTATCTCATGAAAATAGGACTCCTCTAAATTGTGAAGTAATACTAATTTTTCCACTGGAATATAAAAGCTGTATGAAAATTCTCTAGAGCACCACAGTGTCACTAGTAAATCTTAGCCCAAAGGACAGTCTAAAGGAGAAGCAATCATGTAACATCTCAGACCAATTTTTTCCTCAGGTTTTATTTTTCTTTGCAGTTTAATAGTTAATGGGAAAACAAGTTGAAATTTATCATACAATAATGATTCCTAATATGTTAAAAACTTGTGCTTTTATCACTCTTTGAAAGTATAATCCACCAGCAAATTGCCACAGAAGCGGCAGATCTGTGATTTCGCTAAAAAGCCATGCACACCTTCACATATACTCCACCTCACCCATCTTCTCCTAAAGA
Organism: Pachycephala philippinensis; assembly: GCA_013397055.1. NCBI lineage: Eukaryota > Metazoa > Chordata > Aves > Passeriformes > Pachycephala > Pachycephala philippinensis. The sequence goes on along the minus strand of VWZT01012891.1, from coordinate 46,707 downwards.
ACAAGACTGTCAAGAAAACATTTGTTTTCCCATAATTCTTCCTATGGTCCTTTATCATATACATTCCTATCACGTCACTGTAACGTGACCCTTCTTACTTAAATTACAGCTTCAGTGCTGTCGTCAAGCAAAAAGTCACAGGATAAAAATGAATCCATTACATCTACTATGTTAAATACTGTATTAGCAGAGCAGAACCTCTCTTGAGAGCCAAGAGTTCATTTTTGGTTGGCAAAGGAGGAAGTAATCTTCAGTCAAACTAATCCTATGGGAAGGTAAGTGAATCTTAAAAAGTGAACTTCAAGTGCTTTTTTTCATTCACAGAAAAGATGATTCAAAAGTATCTGCCAGGCAGCTCCCCAGTTTTCACGTGCTTGTCAGCACCTGGCAGCCATAGCTCCAATAATTCACTTGCTTTTAAAGTTGCTCCATTTCTTTCTGATTTTATAACACAGTTTCCAAACCAACTGCTGTACAGGCAGATACAGCTCGCTTTCCTGGCAGGACTTTGTTCCCAGGCTCACAAGTCTAAGTAACTTTGAAAATCGCTGTCACAAAGCCTTATCAAAAAGAGGCCAAGGGCAACGACCTCAGTGTAGCTTTGGCAGGCACATTGTTAAAGTGCAGCCCTGCTCTTTTAACCAGGGCAAGTTCTTGATCTACATGCATGACTTCTCAATCAAGCTGAGCAAGGTGGTATGAAAAATCTCATGAAGCACCTCCAAAACTGATTTACCAGAAGAAGATAGGGATGAATTCAAGGACAGAGAAGCACCCACACCACACAGGAGTACCCTTCTGTTTAGTCCCTTCTGTCTACCATATAGACACAGCACAACTGCAGCACAGCAACAGAAAGCTGTGTGATAGGTTTTAGAAAGATTATACATCCTATTTAAAAAAAACAAAAAAACCCAGAAATAATTCTTAATTTCCAAACAGGACAGGACTATTAATAGAGTATATACTGGAAACATAGAAAACCTTTTAATAAAGCAGTAATGGATTGTACTCGGGTTTAATGGAAAGCCATTGTTCCTGTCCAGACTGTAAGCCCCAGAAATATATGCCTAGTTTTCACTAAAACTTGTGTCATGTCTTACAGAAAGGTATTTATTACTTAATACTTCTCACTGTAAGCAGCACCACATTTGGTTTTTGAACCCACATACTGCATTACTAAATGCAATTCTCACGTCATTCAAACCTCCTTAACCTTAAAGGAAGGTTTTTGTGGACAAAATATCAGCACCCTCTTACACCAAGCAACATAAATAACAATCAAAATTAGTATTTTTTCTACAATTTAGAAACTCAGAACAACAGTTAGACAGACCACATATTGAAACTGCAATGGGCTAAACAACAGAATCCAAGAACATTGAGATACATCATCACAACTAAGATTCCTTAAATACTATGGAAGCAAGCAACCTGAGGACAAGCCAGTATAAAGCCCCCATTGCATTCACAACTTCAGTAAGCAAATAGTTCTTAGGAACATCCTCACTTCACTGCTGGATTAAAAGAACATTCCTGACTCCATTTAAAAAGAAGTAATGCCTAAAATTGTTGGCACAGAGACAGCATTCTGAAACTAGGCCGTATGAATGTCACTTCATTGTTGTTACTGAAAGAAAAAAGATCAACTACAATAAAACCTTAGCCAGCACTGCAACATTATGCCAGCTAAGCAAGCCCTTAACCAGACCCATGGAGCTTTGCTGCCTTTCTGCTACACACTTAAACACTCTCTGCAGATGCTTATTTTTATGTACATGGCATGCAAGTATACCCAATCCTTTTCTGACAGCCTTCAGCATATAAAAATTTTAAGTTATGATATAAACCATAAAAAGTACCATTTGCACCTAAAAATTTTATGAAAACACAGCAAAAACTTTTCTCAAGTAATTTCTTAGCATATGAATGTTTACTGAATTTCCAAACACATCCTCAACATAAATATTGTGTAATTCCTTGCTCTGCACATACTGTATCACTTTGTTAGAAAATGTTTTAGGAAAAAAGCAAATGGCTTGCCCACTTCAGCTCAACTCACTAAGGTATGCATGTGAATCACAACCCTTGGAGCCGGTACAGGCTGCACAGAGGGCTCTGCTCCTGGCCAGTCTGCACAGCGCGCCATCAGAATGAGACTCCCGCACGCTCACACAGCAGACGTGCAGCTATGCTGGAATCACAACCATTTCCACAAATGGAGTCACAATCCTGGAAAAGTGAAATAAGCCCCAGATATCTCACCGGAGCACACAGAAAATTGGTTTGTTGGTAGATGATCTAAGTGCCACTTCCTGATGAAGGAGTCAGGAACATCTTACTCCATTGGGCTTACATAACAGAGGGCATAAAGGAGAAAACACAGCATCATACATAACCTTTTCTCAGACACCCTTTTTATTATTATTACTCTCTATCTTGTTATTGTTATTACTGTATCTTGCTACAGCTAACAATTATCTAGTCTAGAAGCTGCAATTTATCTCCTTATCTATACAATTATATATCTAGTTGCAGACTGAATTTATTGTAACTGATTGTATCCTATGACTTACTTAGAGTTTGGAAACAATATACGTGAATAAACATTAAGGATTTTTAATCACTTTCATACGGCAGCTTCAACTTCTACTATAAAATACTAGAAAAATCCTTCCGGTTATGTCTATTGCAGCAAGAATGTTAATAACTACCAAGTACAATTACAAGGTAAAATTTGGAACAGGTACTGTTAATCTGCAAAACACAAATTAAACAAACTAAAAAGCAAAACCTATAAGGATACCTGCTCTGAAACATGCATTGCTTCAATTTATAGGACAATAGCGTAGAAGTTATCAGTCCAAAACATGAATTACAGCAGTTAATAGAAAAAGCAAATCAGGTCTGAATGAGCTATTAGGACAAACTAAGTATCTGCATACTCTCCTAGCACTGATTAATGCATTGTACAATAAATAACTTGCTACTAATTACTTCAAACCAGACAGACAAGTGAATATATACTGCTGTATTGGGGGAAAAATCCTAACGGAGGTATTTTGATTAAGTGGATGGTGAGTGGAAACTGTGCATCCTAGTACATCTCAAGCAGCAATTAATGAAACATAATGCTGAGATACCAGTTACCTCCACATTTTAACTTCTTTTGTTTTTACAAATAGGAGAAACTTAAGACATATGAAACACTCAGCTGACGTTCAATTACGTCATCTTTATCACCTCCTGGCGTCCTGTCATGAAGTTGCTGTGCTTACGTCAGCAAAGCCTTCTACATAGTGCGAGGCAGCTCCCGGCCCGAGACCCTGCATTGAAGCATGTGTGAAGGGGTGATGTGAGGACAGACGGGTTGTCTGAACCAAGAGCAGCATCCTTGCTTCGCTGGTTCAATTCAGACAAGGAATCCTCCTAGAAACTCTCGTTTCAGGCCATTTAGAAGATCAAAGTGGGCAGCTTTTGTAGGCATAATAATAGGTTTGAGGCACAAAAATAATGCTCCCTCTGTAAAGTACACTGTCCAAGGGTGACTGATTTGCTTCAAAGGAGCATTTGGAGCTTGACAGAACTAAGACATAGTGTCAGCATCTGGTAACTCCGCAGAGACGAGCATCTACTTGTCCCCTCTCTTGGACAGCAAAGGGTACAAAGAACTTTACCAGACTGAAACAACTGCAGCCTAAGAAAATAAAATAATAAATATATACATAAAAAATCTTACATGAGAACTAAGAAGTAGATAGCTCTAAGACTGGCTATGCCAAGTTGCACCAGCACACAGGACACAAAAATCCTGGTTTTTAAAGGGCAATTTCACACGGCACCATGCAAAAAGAAAAAAAAGAAAAGAAAAAAATGATAAGATATCCGCTACGCTGCTGTGGTTCCCGGTGCAGCAACATACTTACTGCTGCTGCCGCTCCAGGATTTCAGCAGAGACTTAATGCTGATCTCGAAGAAGAGGGAGTCCTGCAGGCTGAGCATGGTGCGGGCAGGGCGGAGCGGGGCGCCGGCCGCGCCGCCGCCTCCGCCAGCACCCGCGGGAGGGACGTGCCGGTGNCCGGAGCGCCGCGGGGGCTGCGCGTGTTCCCGCCTCCGGGCTGTACCCACGCTCCTCCCGAGGGATGCTCCCAGCCCACACCGGCACAGCGACGGAGCTACCCAGCCCTTGGCAGCCGAACGCAGCGACTCCTTGCAACTACAACCAAAAGGGGCTATGAAAGGCTGTTTGTGCTTTACCGAGTTTTAAATAAACTTCCAACCCATCTGTTAAAATCGTGATGAATTAAATAAACTGCCCAGCGTTGCTCTGCACAGTGCCAAAAGCCAAACAAGCCTTCTAGGCTAAAAGATCAGCAAAATCAAAATGCGGGGGGAGGGAGGGAAAATCACAAATGTGAAAAACAGAATCACAATGGAGGGCAGGAAGGCCATAAGTATTCCCAGGATGGAGGAGAACTACAGCCAATTTAGGTCTGACACCTACAGCCAGTAAGAGTTCTGGATGTCCCAGCCCCAGAAGTGTTCAAGGCCAGGCTGGATGAAGCTCTGAGCAACCTGGTGTAGTGAAGGTGTCCCTGCTATTGCAGGAGGCTGGAACTAGACTAGCTTTAAGGTCCCTTCCAACCCAAATCCTTTTATGATTCTACTAGGGCACTGCAGTTTGCTTAGGGATGGGTTTTTTCCTTATTGTTTTTGAAAGGACTTGGGGTGTTTGGGGTGTGTTTGATTTGGGGTTTTTTCTTAGTGTCTTCTAAAGGACTTGACACAATTTTGGTATTTCTGATAGCTTACTGTGTCCAGTATCATCTCAAACGGCGCAATGGAAAGTCTCTTAGAAGTGACAGTTCTGGATTCCTAGAGATGCAATCCAATGCTGCCTTACGTAGCACTAAGGCTTTAATGCCATTCTTTTGGGATAAAGCAAGATACTCTACCAATAGTCTTTGCCCATTTCAACACTGGGTAAAGCAGTTTGAGATAAACCTCCTTTACCCTGTCCACGCTACCAGATACAACCAAAAAGTAAGTGGTGGCTCTCTGTAAGCTTGAGGTGTCATCTTTACACAGATCAAAAACACACCTGAAACTGTCTCAAAATTTCATTGGACAATTCAAAAATTTCAGAAAGATTTCTACATACTCACAGGAAGAAATGACATGGAGAAAGTAATGCTTGTTTCCATAACTGCCACCAAATTACATGTGTAACACTACCCTTGCATCAAGTAACAGAAACTGAGAGAACTGGACGCTGAGATTATTGTAGCAGTGGCTGCCAACAGCAGTTTAATTAGGTCTACTTAAATTATAACTTGACCCACACCATACAGATGAACCAAAAAATCATGTGGATCCAAGGTAGACTGATTAATTAGACCTGCTTCAAGGAGATTTTTTTAAAATCCAGTTTCAAAACTGCTGCCCATACTGTACTAGGAGTAAACAAGCCATGAGGGGGAAATAATACCTGTGTCCTCAGATAAATTAGAATTATTTGAAGTTGTAGGAAAGATTTAAGAACAGGGTACATCAAATACTTTTAAGGTTTGGGGTTAATCTGTAATTTTGGTTTTGTTTGTTTAGGGCTTTTTTAATCTATAGCCTCCATCCCAAAAAGACAGAATAATTATCACTAACAGAGAGGTAACATAAACCAGTTGATGTAAAACTAAGTGGTTCTATGTGAACAGGTCTAACACAGCAGCACAAGGACACTGGAGAAAGAGTGGGACAAACCTGTCACTGCATTAGGCTGGTTCAAGAACAGCTGCTGTCACTCAGGAGATGAAGTTTTATTAAGAGAGAGACTGGTAATATAGTTCTGTTTTCATAGATTAAAAATAATCCAAATTCCCCTATGCAAAAAATATTTTTCTATAGTAAGATACTAAATTGCTACCTATATCCAAATAGTACTTTTTTCTTCCCAAACAGGGTACAGAACATGCATCCACAGAGTAACTCTTTGGGACTTTGCATCAAACTTTCTTTCATAAGTCTGTTTCAGGTAGTACAGCCTATGTAGTAGGTAGTATTACCTCATATTCCTTTTCATCACTCCTTTTATGAATACACTCAAAGTTACACTTCAAGCATTCCTTTTTCCTCTTACTAAATAAGATATAACAGAGGTTGTATTTTGTTATGAGTAGGATATAAAGGTCAGATTTTGGAACCAGCTGATGAATTTCACCACCAATTTGAAAGACTGTATTAATTATGGTTGGTCTCTGACTGCCTTTAACACTGGGCTACAGAGACTTCTTCAAAGGAATCGTTGTTAGCCGTGTGCATTCCAAAATCATGAGCCAACTCTCTCAGCACCTCAAAATAATGACTTTCTAAAATACACTTTGGGTTCTTTGTAATTGCCCTTTTCCCTCCCTCAGTTTTTATTCCTTAAGTTATTAGTGCCAGAAACTTATTAAAAAACAATCATCCCAGAAACCTCAGGAGATACACTAAACCCTACAGAAATACTAATCTCCATGTTCCACCTTCTAGAGTCCTGTTAAGACGACTTTCAACAAACAGAGAAGTTGTCAGTATTTCTGTAAAGCAGCATTTCAAAATTAAGTGATTATCAGGAAATCTTTTTCAAAATTTGCATTTATTTATGACATTCAGGTGTCTGGCTAAGCAAGTTACATGGCCTTCCACCACGGCATCTGAGTTTTGTAGCACTTTTTTTGTTATTTATTCATAGTATCAACTAATGATCACCATCAATTGGGTTTCCTCAAGGATACTAGCAATTACTTTTAAATGATTAATAGAAAATAATAACCCATTAATAATTTCTAAGAAATGAGAGCTTGAGTATAAGCTTTTCCTTCTAAAGATTTCAGTAGATGCATTGAAGACTAGGAATATATAATATTAAGAACAAAAATATTTTGAAAAGGAAAATGTTCTTTTAATATTACATGAATATGTATGCTCTCATACATACACGGACAGACATAGTAATTTTGATTAAATGAACATCACTAATTTATTAGATTTAAAAATGGTTTACACCAAATATTTTCACAGCCCTCCCCTTCCCCCAAGAAAGGAGAAAACAAATTATCAGTCCAAGTCCATTTAACAAGCGGAGTAATGGGTCTGTCAGTATCTTAGACCTATCATACAAGCATCAGTATCCTAAGAGTTATCTTATTGTACAACTGTGCACAAGCCTTGTAACATTTCTTCTTCCTCACAGCTCAATTTAACTGCTTTTAGAACCAAAGGTGTATGGATAACAATGACTGCCATATCAGACTTTTTGGGTTTTGGTTTTCCTTTGAAATGAGTTAATGAAACAACCTACCAAATACTAGAATAAACAGAAGACTTCAGTATAAACCACGAAGTTTAAAATGTAACCTTTTATTTTTAATCAAAACAAGAATAGTAGAAGCAGGAAAGAAAAACTACAGATCACAAGCCTCTGAACCTTGGACAAGCACAGACAAGACTAAGTCATTGAGAAGAACCCAACAAAACTCATCGTGCAGAGTTACAAGATATCACCATCTTGTATTTCTAGAACCGTGTTAGAAAAATGTCATTTACAGCATGGATTTTTTCCAGTTCCTCATTCTCAGAGAGGAAAATGAAACAGTCTTCTGGAAAGTATACTGCGTCTAAAACTGAGAGCAACAAGTATGACCACTAAAAATATCGATCACTTTGAGTACTTATAAGAGAAGTCTTCCATAAGATTTATATTTTACTATTTTAGATAAAATGGAAAACAAAGCACATGCATTTAAATATAAGGAAATAGCTTTGATCTGGAGCTGGTTCATGTAAGAAAAAATCCAAAAAGAAAATATGAAATTGAGGGTTTGTGCATACTTTTATTAATAGGCTGAACATTACACAATTCCAATAAATACACAGCTTATATACTGATCCCAGTATTTGCATACGTTTTGATTCTGGATCAATTTCACTTCTAAAGGGAGCAGACTACTATAAAGTCTATCTTTGATACTTTCTCAAGAGTCACGGTGAGATGTGCGTGAATAAGCACACTCGTATCAATAAGCTCTTAAAAGAACATGACAAGAATTGGACTGTAGGTGCAGTAAAGCAGAAGCGCTCAATCTGCAGACGCAAGCTGTTTGTACTCTACTAAAATGATTAATCCAAGTGGCCAGTCCACACCATGCTTTCTGCTCAGACATGAAAAACTCTTGGTAAAGAGGATGGCTAGAAGCAAATTGCTCAAGCTGCTTCAATGACCTAAGTCAGCAGACTCCAGGCTGCAAATAGACCGATACATTACAAGATTCACGTGCCGTAAGCCCAGCTGCTCCAGGAAGTATTACACCGTCCGTTTGTGGTACCATTCATCCATAGCACGCTGGACCTGTACAAGCAAAGTCCACTCAGAACTTCAACACACACCTTTTGATGGAATATTCAGTACATGTACAGTAAGCCTAGCCACATGACAAGTAAGATGTGCCTTGAGCTTTTTAATAGCTGGATCAAAAGAGATCAAAAACTATCGCACTGTAGACAGTACAGATAACAGAACTTTTCTTTATTTGTAGAATTAGGTATTTAATAAAAACATTTCTAAAAGGATCATTATCCATAGTAGGATCACATTTACCACAAATGTGTATGCAAAGGCTATTTGCACAGCTTTGCTTTAATTCAAGTAACATCGTGCCATTTTCTAGGAGCTGCTCAGAGACATCGCTGGCAACTTTTTTGAACAATGTACATAAACTAAGTGCCATATGCATAATAACTGCTGCTTCAGTAGCTGCCAGAAATCTGGCCTGTGGCAAACACTGATACGTAAGACCAAAAAAAAAATTAATATGATTCACACAATGTTGTTTTTGCTTCACCTCTACAGACTGAAAAGGTAAAGGGGCTTTCATGACTGAAGATATTGCTGCATATATTATCTTGAAAGAGCAATATTAACTTCAAAAAGTTTGCTTTTAAATGAGAAAGAAGTAACATTTATAAGTCATTAATTTGTGTTTCACAGGGAGCATTGCAGAATTTTAGCTTCATTTCCTTTTTTTCCTCCCTTCATTTTAAGTGTTATTCCCCAGTTCTACAATAGTTTCATTTCTCTAGGAGCGTATTCATAACACACTACCTCCCTCCCTCAAACCCCCACTGCAGCTCTTGCTTTTTGCTACTGGGATGGCCGAGATAACAGAATATGATTTTTCTACTTACCCTTCTACAAAATAATTTCGACTATTTTGAACAAATCATTCTGGCATTAACACTCAATCTAAAAACCACAGCTAAAGGCATTTCCAGTTACAAAAAACATGCAGCTACTCTTGCTTCCAGAAGTTTCTTTAGTTTTCAGACCTACTACATTCACCTTCAGGATGATACAGACTGACAGAAAATGCATTCACGCAAAGAACTACAAATAATATTTCCCATTTAAAGTAAATTATGAACTTTCCAGATAGTTCTGGAAGGACAGTGAAGATGCACTGCCTTCTTGCAGAACTCAGCCTTTGAGTAAGATCAAAGAGGCTACAGTTAATATTTAACTTTTCATTAAGTTAACAATATCTAGACTGAATAGTAAGTCTGCTACAAAAGGAAAAAAAAAGAGAAAGAACCCCCCACAACTTTAAAGAAAGAGTAATTAAATCCTGAAAAATCAAATAATTTTCAAGGTAGTTTAACAACAGCCTCAAGAACTTTGTAAGAATTTATACTAAACAGATATCCAGCCCTTCCTGAAAATCTAGCTTTCCAGATCAGCAAACATCTTAAGACTACAAGGAAACAAACCAGTAATAAAAAGGTGAAACATTTCAAAAACCGCAATAGGCAGTTCTGAGATGATATTTAACCAATCTCCCTCGAAGAGGAAATGAGACAGGTAAAGCGATACACAAGCCTAAAACTGCTACCATATCTCGTAAGTCTGACAAATGGCAGTTTCTCAATTGTTACAAGCAGCCCTGTAATTAAAATTCTAGAAAACACTGTGATTTACAACCTTCTCAGATGGTAAATTTCAATCTTCAATGACTGCAAATAAAACTTAAAGGTATAACACCTAACTAGGATGGTTCTATGTCAGACAACCTGAAATAACAGCCTTAAGGTCCAATTCTGTACCGTGTCAGCCTCCTCACTGTGCTTCAGCACTAACATACCAATGCGTGGGTTTGGGGAACCAGCCCTTGGTTTTCACCAACGTTTTAAACGGAACCTGGAAACAGTTACGGAGCTACACAGAAAATCCCTGCTTAGTTGCTGGGCGTTTAAATGGATAGAGTAAGGAAAGGCTTAACTCTGTTACCCTACAAGGCCTCAAAGACAACTGCTACAATCAGTTATGTTTCTATTTTTGTTGTTCCTCCCAAGCTGCTGGATGTCTGTGCCACTTTTACGGGAAACATGGTATTTGCATCATGCAAGGATCAGTTTTTCTATCCCTATAGAGAACACTGGGGAAAAAAAAAAAAACAACAACTCACTGAGAGTTTATGATTCATCTGGGAAAACTTTAAAGAGGAAAAAGTTAAAGAAAAAAGTTACCTATAGGGATAAGCTCAGCACAGAAGCTGCAATCTGTTAAGCCCCATGAGCGCAATAGTACTTGGGCAGAAAATATTCTCAGATACAGATTACCACTAAACTCACACAGCAGCTGAAGATCCTTGTGTATGTGCTCGCCCTGTGCCGAGGTGAATTCCCACCTTCCTCCCTCTGCCATAAGCAAAGCTGAACATTTGCTCCTGAGCCACTGTCACTGCAGTCCATTCCCATTCATACATTAAAGCACTGTAGAGCTCTGCAAAATGCAGACATAGGCCTGGTTCAGCCACCCCTGCCACAGGCACTAACAGCAGGCGGAAGGATGAGGAACTGCACAGTTACAAGAGGGAACTACTACAGGTGTCTCTGTAAAACCTCCTCACAATCATAAGCCTACCAACTTACTCCACCATGGCTTAAATCCCCATGTAGGCGGCAGCTCTGCACACATAGTATACGGACTTGGACAGCTGTACTTAAGAGTCAGGAAAAGGAAAGCAAGGAGGGGGCAAGGCATGGACAACCAATTTTCCTTGAGGTTTCAACTCCTGCAATTGCCTTTCCTGAGGTTTCAGTTACACAGGGCAGGAGCATATGGAGTTCCACCACCCAATATCAGAAATAAACATAGTAATTACATTAAGATGGCATTCTTCTCAGTTTGGCGTATTTCTTCACTCTAAACCCAGCAAATATCTACAGTGCCTTTTTTAGTGCTTAAGTTACCAGGATTTAAACACTTAAAGTGTTTTTAATGTGCTTTTAAAGTGCTTTTAATGCTGAATTTTGCAGCTTTCCCATCACCGTGAAACAACAGATATTCTTGTAGGAACAATGCTTTTAGGATTTAAAAAGGTAATAAAAAGGTAAAATACACATGGCTTTGCAAATTAGAAATAATAGCCTTCATATGAGTGTCATTTCTGAACCTTTATCTCGAGCAAGCATGTTGTTACACTAAAGAAAAGCAAGAAAAGAAATACAAAAATCAGAAAGGGAGAGAACCAGAAGTAGTAACAAACTCAAGGGCAGCTAAATGCCACAGTTAGATACTAAACACCTAACACACACTAAAACTTCACAAGGCCACATTTGTCTGGAAGTAGTGCAAATAGCCCACAACACAAAGTCGCTTGAAGTGCCTTAGCTGGGGGACTACAAAACAGCCTCTGGCAGCAGCTGCACACGGGGCAGCGGCTGTGAGGCACAGCGCTCCACATGAACCACAGCAGGCAGCTCTGCATCCCCACACCTGCATCCAGCACAGCACACCAAACGAAAGGGACGCTGCCATGCCACTGCAAGTCCTGCTGATTAATGAGAAATGAAGAACTGAAATCAGGTGGTAAAAACATGTTCACATAAAATGGACAATATGCTTTAGCTTTTTCCATTCATTCGACTGGCTCTCCCTGTTTGCCAGTCATATTATCTATTGATGGAGCATTTGCATACTGTTCATTTCTCCCAGTAACTGATATGAACATGTTAATTATCCAAACATACAATGTACCTATATACATCTATGGTATAACTTCCTCAATGTCTGGGCAAATTAACCCACTCTGTTCTGCATGGCTCCTTCAATGGAACAGGAATTTATGGAAATCCCAATCAACAAAGCAAAAACAGTTTTAAACTAACTCTAATAAACTGAAAACAACACGCTAGATAAATACAGCATTTTTATAAAAGTTTTGAGTTTCTTTTATATGTATTCCTTACTGGTTTTCCTGTTTTAAGTTAGAAAATATTTTGAAATGAAAAACATCCTTGCTTCAGCAAGTCATCCTCTAAAGGAAATAACTGAGACAAAGCTCACACCAGTGCATTTTTAAGAGATGCCAAGTGACACCAGACAGTTTTGAGTCAGTCTCTAATACAACCGTGCAACAGCATCCTGATGTTAGAGTACCTGAAGCTTATATTGCCATACCGGTCCTACCAATGAGCATTACAAGTCTCCCAAGCAATCAGGGTCCACAATATGCTTGTCACTACAGAACTCATTGGTACTAATCTGCTAAAGAACTATTATTATTTATGTAGTATCTCCCTATGAGGCATATTGCACAGCTCATGAAGTGAGGATACACCAAGTCCTGAACTTCCAGAGCATGTCATGAAAAACTGCTGCAGACAGAAACTTAATTTCTTCAGAAGTTACCACTGCTAAAGTTACATGGCTTTCTGAAAGTTTTACCTGTCTCTTCAAATCAGTAGTGCATTTGGATTTCTCATTTAAAAAAAAAAAAACCAAACTTTTTTTTTATAAATAAATACAAACATCAAAAATTTAACAAGCATGAGTGAAGAACCCTCCTGTCTGGGAGGGCGGGTCTTTGCTTGACGGGACTTTTTAGAACTTGGCTGGAGAACAAGAAGATGCATGTCGAGTAAAACAACCAACACGACTAACTAGTGTTAGTGCCACTAACACTACTTCCCAAATCACAGCTATTCTTCAATAGCATTCACTACCTGAGAGAACATATTCTTACTTGAAGAGCAACTAGAGGCTATTCAGTGCTAAGTTAGAGACACAAAGAATGACAGTTACTGAAAGTGGAAAGGCTTTCCAAAGTAGGCCTTGATTAAGTGGAAGTAGTTGAAATTCTTTTTCCCTCAGTTTGGATTCACATAATACAGGAACACATAGAAAGTTAGAACCCACAGAGTAAGAATCATCCCGTTATTGAAGAGCTTAGAACAAAAGCAACTAGAAACATAGAAGTTTACAAACCAAGACATGAAACAGTTAACAAATGCAGCCAACAGAAACTACAACAGTCATCAAGAATATCAATTATTGAAAAATGTCATATCTGACTCTTCCACTTAAAATTCACATTTTCATTAGAAACAGAAAAACCACCCCTAAAGGAGATTAAGACTCATCTGATCACCTACAAACTAAAACTTTTCCATTTGAAACACACACCTCTTTTTCAAGTGAAAATTAAAAAGCTATTTAACAATATTCCAATTCTAATCTTTCTGTAACTTTAATCTGAATTGCTGATATCACGAGCATGGCATCTTCATATGCAGTTGCTGAAGTAATCCTGCCAGTAAATACTATATTGACCTTTCAAATACATTCTTGAGCATTAGGAGGATATCAGTTGGGATTTTTTAGCCCATAGATCAATTTTAATGTTTTAAAAGGATAACAGTTTTTTACTTCAAGGAAAACAGCTCCTTAAAAATAAGCTGATACTTTTATTTTACATGCTGTCCAGCCTTTTATATACTGTGCCTTGGGATCACCAACAGACATTATTGATAGCAGGTTAAATTTTAAAATCTGTTCTACGTGCAAGATATTTACAACAGTATAAAAGGAAAAACACACTAAACTCTTCTCTCCCTCTCAAAATGTCACTTTCAAGGCCTGTGGACACCTTAGACACACAGAATTTAAAAGAATATTTTTGTTCTTGTATTTCCAGTATATCATAGATAGAATAGTTTTACAGTAGCAGATACTATTTTTGCAACAAGTTTCTCCACATGTTGTTGACTTCAGCACTTCACAACTCTCCTTAATCAGCTTTTGTAGAATCCCCTGACTTGCTTGTTTTTCTGTCTATGTTAAATTTTCTCACATCCCCCACATGTACCATGTCTCTCTCCCTCTCCTTCAAGTTAAAAGCATTATTTTGTCCCTCTCACAACTACCTTAAAAATAATTGTAGATTGGAAATGTCAAGAGTTGTTTGCTTTATTTACAATCCTCCCACTAAATTTCATCTGCATTATTTCAAAGAATTAGCCTAAAAGTAACATTTCAAAGAATATTTGCAGCTAAATATTGTCCAATTTCACCTTTTATTTTTTTCCCTTAACAAACTAGAGATTTTATTACTTCTTATTTTTCACCTTACAATCTGCAGGACAGAAAGTCAAAAAGAACAGAAAAACAAAGTCCAAACAGCAGGTTTACTGACATTCACTTCCTAAATTTGTGGTTGGTTATTTTTCACAGTGTTCCAGTTTGCTGCCCATCCACTGGTATTGGAAGGAAAGGGGGTTTCCTCTTGGTTTAGCAAGTTGAATAGTCTCACCAAAGATAGATATGCAACAAGAACACCAAAAATAAATATACAAGACAATTACACAGGTGGAAGGGTACAATCTCCTGTTCACAACACTGAGCCATTACATTGATTCAGCTATCACATGAAAGCTTATACTAGCACTCTCATGTCTGAGAAAACCTTTCAAGTGCTCAAAGTCCAGAAGATGCATAAAAAGAGACCCTGCAAATGCGATACAAAGATAATCTATTAAGTGATCACTAGCAATAAGAAAATTGGTAAGCTCTCTTCACCATGTGTCAGAGGAAAACAAGTGAATTACCTCCTCACTACATACATATACTCCACACATTTATATAAATATACCCCACATGAGTAGCTGTTGAGTATGAAGAAATACTTCTAGATCCACCTGTGATTTGTACTGATACACACCTTGTATGAAGCATTAAATTACAATTACTTCACCACTTGACTAAAGTATATTAATTGTACATTTCTGTACATATTCTTCAGCTGAAGCCCTGAGACAACTACAGCAGAAGTATATTGGGCATACGGTCAAGTACACAATTTAAAAAAATCAGATCTTCAAAAAATAAAAGTAAAAAATTATATTTGAGATGTCTCTTAGACAATTAAACACAAACATAGCTGATTTTCTGTATTAATGGCAAAATAAAGTCAGACGCGTACTCTCTTTGCACTTGGGCTTACTTTAAAAAGACTTGCTGGACCTTATTTCAGTTCTTTATTGACTCCATCTTAAGCTAATGCCTTACTTAAGAAACATTTACCCAATGGTCATTTTATCTGCTTATAAGCAGTAATAATAAAACATATCATCCCTGCACTTAAAATAAAACTCTGGAGAGATGCTTGTTTTTCCATTTGTCTAAAATATTAAAGAGTTCATTTTCCACAAATCAATTAAAACAGAGGATATCCAGAAGGTGACTGCTACTTTTGGTGATGGTAAGACATCTAATGCTGTCCCCACTACTGACCCAAAAGGCCCTTTCAGCAAGTTGATTCCCCTTGCCGATTCATTTCAAAAACTGCCCCAAAAACATGAGAACATTTTCCGTTGGCTTTGTGAAATTAATCAGCTCAGGGAAAGCCACACCAAAACCCAAAAGGAGATGGGGAAGGCTGCACAGCTGTGAACGAGATTGCCCTTTTCATTGACAGCAAACTGTTAGATCAGCCTGATCTGCTTGTAAAACTGCACTCAAAAATCGAACCGAAATCTCCTTTCCCTGCCTTCTGTTGCAAAGAGCTTCAAGCACAGATTCCAAAGGCCCTTAGGGGAGGTTCACTTACTATTTCTTATGGAAAATATACACAGAACAATTTCCTGGGGCATTACTCAAGCAAAATAATGCTATCTGCAGTGATAAGAAAACAAGGAGAGAAGGTTAGCAATTTTTATGTCAATAGTATTCTGGATCCCATACAGTATTATGGAGCAGTCCTTAAATGCAAGTGAGCCGAGACTGGGGGGAAGCCATGGTACTTGCTGGTTGGTTGCCCACCAACCGCTTCAGTCTTTTCTAACCAAAACTCTGTACTTGGGTACAGAAACTGACTTTTATTTCACATATAAACACCAAGTCCCAGGTCATCCTTTGCTGTACAGGGCTGATCAGAGATGTACCTGGGAGCTGAATACCTCTGCAGAGCTGCTGGTATTCTAGAGACACAGTGCTCACAGGTACCTTCTGTGTATCCAGCCCCTGCTGCCAACCCCCTGAGGCAGCTACAGCTCCTTTACTCATTTCTTTACCACCAAAGAACACATCCCTGTTGGTGTATTTTTACTCTCCTAGCAGAAGCATTTGAAGGGAAGCAGGTTTTCCATACACAGAAATAAAATGGATGCTGTGAGCAGTGAGAATACTCACATCACTGATAAAATTAACATCTTTTCTACAGTTCTTGCAGATTTGACTTACACAGCTGGCCATTAAGACAGTTCCACAGTATCAGCTACCCTGCCCTGTAACACAACCAAAGCACAGAGCTGCAACAGGAGGGCACATTTCACACACCACAAGTACAGCTGCCATTTCCCAGTTCACACAGGGCGGTCATGGCATTCCCCTTCTTTAACGCCACAATCTGAATGCTCAAATTCATGTGTTTTGTTTGGATTGTAGATTTTTTGAAACAAATTTTTAAAACTGAGACCATGTCAACTCTTAAATGCTACAGCAAATTTTTAAAAACTGCCTGTTTTTTTACTAACTTCTATTAAGCGTTGTTATACATACAGTCATATACAAATACTTCAAAAAGTCAGTTGTGGTTTTCTTCTACAGTTCTACTAATCTTATACATCTAAAAAGACAGTTCTGAAAAGATTTCTAAAATATGCTTGAAACCATTCTGACAGAAACTACATATTTTAAAAGATGTATCACAGAGCATATATTTGTAAGGTCCTATTTTCAGCTCTAAAACAAAGCATATACTAAGTATTTTGAAAGGCGATACAATAAATATTTTAGTAACAAACAACAATAAAATTTTTAGGTCAGTTAAATGCAAACCCAACTAGGCAGTATTATAAAAATAATACTTTTATGATTTCGATGCCAGGAATAGTTTCTTTTGCTTGGTCTGTCTGAGAACTTCTAAGATATGTTTATACTTAATAATTGTCAGGCTCAGTATTTCACCAAAACAAAAAAAAAAAAAAAAAACCTTAAACGGCAACAATAAGGAACAGAAAGTAAAAAGAAAATCCCACTCCCTGTCAAATTTAAACATATTAAAAGGACAAACCACACTAGCTTTAAAAAACTATCGGGTTCCTCAACAGCTTCATTATATTAAATTCTATGGTGCATTAACACCACATCTGCCAACATTATGCAACTAAACATTTACAATGTTTTTTCAAATAATTCTATTGTTTTATTACCTGTTTGGTCAGCACCTGCCTTCTGTAGCATACCCAACTGGTAAACACAGTAGTTCTTTTGCTCTATTCCAGTAGAGCAGCTCATTCCATTACCAAGATACAAAAATAGAAATAAGCAGATAATTTAAAGAGGATTCAGCTACTATCTGCTATTGTAAAAGCATGATCCCAGAACAGACTATAAGTCTTCATTTCGTAAATGATGACATCACACTATTAAGCGATATTAGTCAGGCACTGCTGGTTTCCACAAAATTACTCCTAATAGTCACCATTTGGCACGTATTTAATGACCAAGAGAGGAAAACTCACCTTTAACGGTAAGACTAGTGTATTCTAGGTTTATTACACTCATTTGCTTGAGCTATCAACAAAACACTGAACAAAGATGAATGTATCCGTTTTGTCTACAAACTTCTATCAGCCTGTAGCATTTTCTTTTAACCTGACACAGACAATTCTATTTCTTCTGAAATCATAACATTTGGAATAAAATACTATTTAAATTGAGAGCTATGAATAAATGAGTATAGAGCAAAGAAGCAGAATTGATGAGATACACCTATGGAGATATTAAACTCACAGTGACATCCAACTACAAACTCCAGGGCTGTTGTATAGCATTCCAAGTTAAATGAGGCTAAAAAACCTTTGCCATCAGATACCATGGGCTTCTGATCAGTTTTCAAGCATATAGGCAGCCTTAACAGACTTCATTCTGTAGGCAGCCTTCAATAACCCAGAGCATTACAACATTAACTTGCTGTAATTTGCTGTGCACAGGAACAACTTGTTTAACAAAACAGAACTGTCCCTGCTTTACTCAGCTGCCCACCTTACTCAACCTGATGCACTGAAAAAAGTGGTTCACATTACAATCAGAAAGGCTAAGAGAAGTCTTTCCAAAGAAATCCTTTTCTCCCACCACCACCACAAGCTTAATTCCCTAAGGCTGTAAGTTCATCACCCAGTAAGATGGATGAATGTCTCCATCTCCCACACCACTACAGGTAGACAGGAAAAAATTGCAGGAAATAAAAAAAATTTAAAAGCCATACTAATTCTTGAAAATATCCAACCACATAGCAAAGGGCAAAAACTGCATCTGACAGCCAGCAGAACCCAAGACCATAAAGGCTCAAGACTGCACTATTTTTGCTGAAGGCAAAAAGAAAAAAAAAGCAAAACTGAATTTTCCATTACCATCCAGCTGTACCACCTGAAAAAGGAACATGAACTAATTCTACTTTTTATTAGCATAATACACTGTAATATTTAGCCACTAACACATAGTAAAACTAAAAAAAAAAAAAAAAAAAGATATAAGCAACCTTACCCATGTTCTTAAGGTTAAAAATTCTCTATATAATATCCATATTCTTACTTGACTTATTTACATATTATGTTTACTAAAAATGTGCACTCTTCATAACATTAAAAAAGGGAAACATACACTGTTTTGAGGCAAAAAAACTCTTAAAAGAAAAGCCTTTCAAAACTTAGGGGACCAGAAAAACAGGGAAAGAAAAGATGACACAAAACTCACACCTTGCACTGCAGTCACAGATCTCTGTAGCACACTTCTGTCTAGACAACTTAGTGCCTAATTTTACGTACATTACAGTTTAAAAACTTAAACAGATTCTTATCCCAGACAGAGGAGGAAAAAAAGTCGCACAGGCATGCAAAGACAAGAAGAAATCCTGAAATTAGAAATCCTGAAAAATTGCTTCCACATAGGTCACTAACAAATGATAATGTGTCAATGATAAAATAGCTCTAAAGCTCAAGACACCATTATCATAGGAACTCTGCTAAAAAGGCATTTTATAATCAAATTTGTCAATTTAGCAAAATAATCATGATCTGAAGAAAGAGCTTAGCAATCAGCTTTCACCATGTTGATGACACGGATACATACAGTAATCAGGATGTAAAACATGTGTCTCCTCGTCTTCATCTATTGTCTGTCCTAATGAAAACAGTCTGACCCGTCTCATCTTCAGGAGCCTTGGAGAGCTCTCACGAGCAGTACTCCCAACATCCGGAACAACATCTCCAGAAGCAACAGTGGGAACAATTTTTTTCAGGAATTCCATTTTTACATGGCCTCTGTGTTCTCAGCAGTTACGCTCCACTTTACAGAGCGTGGCTCCCACATCAACTTCCTTGAGCACAGAGGTGGACTTCTCCTGGTGATGTCATGTTAAACCTGGGTGGTGCCAACAGCAGCGTCAGCTGCCAGCCAGCTGCTGCAAGGCAGATTTTAAAGACATTTAACTGTGCAGACTGATAAGAAAACCAAACACCACCAAGCCTATATATTAACCAATGCATGCTAAACTCTGCACGCCAAGGAGACACTATTTAGCACTGCAAAAATTTTAAGCGCTAAGAAAATTCACAACACATTTGCAAACTCATATCTGACAGAGTTCAACAGCTCTTAATTTTCATGAAGTGCACAAAGAGCGTTCATCTGTATTTGAAAGATAACACTTATCATTCAGAAAGTCTAGGCACTTTGTTTGTAAAGCTGGTGTATAACATCACCATTCACATTCTCACATAGTTTTAGCCACTAACTACAAAAATATTAACTTTTATTATATATTAAGTTCTGTTTTGCAGGGACTCTGGTGCTATTTTTACCACTTGAAATATTCGTAGTTTTTTGGAAGGTGGTACAAGTACAGAAATAACCTGTCTCTTGTCCAAACATCCACTTTATCCCTAGGGCTACTTCTCCATACATGCCTGGTTTAGCTGAGCTTTTTGTTTTTATTTTGGGAAGTTTAAATGTTGTTTTATATTTAGCTTGAAGCCATTAAGAAAGATGCCTTGCATTTGGAGCAGAAAGTTCAAGGACAAAAGAAATAAATTAGTATAGAAGAAGGATGTTCCTTAAGGCTTTCTACAACTGGGAATGAGTATCATTGTTTGATTTAAAATATTCTTTTATTTACTAGACTTAGAGTGGAGATAGACAGCCATGATACTAGGCAATATTCCCACCTCATTTACCACCAAAGACTGTACACACTGCTCAGAGGAAATACACTAAATACTCACTCCAAATGTCTCAGTGGCAGCCTGCATGCTTCTGTTATTTTTATGAAGGCAGCTCAGTGTCCAAGACATTGCTGAATGAATGCAACGCAATTACCCAAGCTACATGTGAAGCATAGCACACTTCTATACATTCCTTAACAGAAGGTATTTAATCTGAAATTCACTACTGTTGTTTAGCTCTTAAAAAGAAATTCTATGAAAGGTATGCAGCATAACATTTTAGGTCTCAGTTTTAGTTAAATGCTCACAAGGGGCTGCTCAACTGGATTAAGTTGTTGGTCTCACTCAACTGCCACGCCTGTGGTTCAGAACGCCACAACTCGAAAAAGTTGGTACAAGTTCATTAAAGTTGCCACCTAAGACATTTCTCAAGTTCTGTATAGACTAAAAATGTCTTTTCTATTCAATCCTGCATTAAAATCCCCAGATATTCAAGCTAGTCTAAATTATCCTTGTAAATGAATACAATTCTCCCTATAATGATTTTATTCACAGTATTTTTTCTACAATACAAAAAAAAAAAAATACAGAGAAGTGGGTTTATGCATTTTCAGAACAAATAATAAAGATTATCACCAAAACAATTTGTGATTACAAAAGATCATGAGTCATTACAAGCTCAAGCCATCATTTATTTGTAATAGCATTATTTTCTATAGAATTTCTTTTTTTGTCCTTGAAATCCTGCCACAAAGCTACTTTGCAGTTCGTAGCATTTGGGAACAAGACAGAAATACAGATGCTTCTGTAAGACTGAGAATGCTTCCAACCAGCTGCCAGCCAAACTGCAGTTTGCAGATGGAGCAACCAGATATTTCACTTTGTACCTATCTTAAACACCTTCTGAAAGGCTCAAACTAGATATCAAAGTGCTCTCAACCACACATATGAAGCACCTAGTACACCACTTACATTAAGTGCACAAGGTGTGCCATTTTACACAATGTGGGATACACGAGTTAGTCATAAATTTAAAAAACAATTAAGTGTTGAAACTGTACTTTTTTAAATTGAGAAAACAACAGCTTTTCAAGTAATAGGACACACAAACAAAACACAAGTAATAAAAACCATCCTCCATACACATGATCATATTTCAAGATTAAACCTGATAAACTAATAAAGCTTATACAACAAAGACGTATCAAAAGTTTTTGACTGAGTTTTCCTTTCATTTTACATACACTCCTCCCTCACATTTGTTCTTACCATCTCCTTAAACAGTGCGATGTACAATTGTGGGTTCTATACAACCCAAGCAAGTTTTACAGATTATCCGTCAGTGTAAAACATACCGGAAGTCTTACAAATGTTATACCTAAATTTATCTTTAAGCAAAACCAAAACAGGCTACAAAAAGTTTTATTCAATAAATCTTAACACTTTCTTATTCTGGAACCTGTAAATAAATTTTTAAAAATAATAGAAGACTTGGTCTTAGATAGAATTGTTATTTGCATTACAGTAAGTTCTTTGATATCTTTTCATGTGTATTCCACTTCTGTTACACTCAGAGGATGACCCTGATTTTGCACAAAGTCATTCAGGATTCTCCTGCCACGGTTCTTGATGTTTATATCACTAGCTGCGCAAGATAATGTCTCAGCTCTGCACCTCCCACTAGCAGGAATCCACAAAGCAGGACTTTGCATCAGAAGGGATTACAAACAGATCACGAAACATGCAGAAGTATAATAGTGGGAGACACAGCGAATGACCACAGCGTAACAGCACTTCTCAGAGCACTGTCTCTTTGGATTAGACCTTTCAGGACACAAATAGCCAAGCTGTTTAGCATGGGTGCATAGAATGCCATGTCCATGGGAATTCCATTGACGCAGGTGAACCTGCTGATGGAGGAACATCCCAAGAATGAGAAATACTGAAAAAACAAAACACAGTCAATGACAGAAAGATCCATGTGAGAGAGAACTACTTGCAAGTGACTTGAATTCACATGTGTAGAGAATTACTAGAATTAGCAATAATAAAAGACAATTGTAAACCAGACAAGACACTGGGAAGTACAATTTTGGAAGACCACCTAGAGGCCCTATAGCCTACCACAAACAACGCATCACTTGACAGGTCTCTTCCCGAGCAAGCGTGCATTGCAAACCTGCAGCTTTGCAACACGGAATGTTTCTAGAACTATCCCACCGCGCCAGAGAAACGCCAGCCCAGCCCTACCTGCTGCGGGAGAGAGGGCAAAGGTCTCT
The DNA here is from genome assembly GCA_013397055.1 of Pachycephala philippinensis. Classification (NCBI taxonomy): domain Eukaryota; kingdom Metazoa; phylum Chordata; class Aves; order Passeriformes; genus Pachycephala; species Pachycephala philippinensis. The sequence continues at coordinate 23,896 of VWZT01012891.1, read as the reverse complement.
CTTGTACTTAACGTGTTAAATAGCACGAGAGATGCTGGGGTGTCGGAGGGCGGGGGGAAGCGCGGTGCCGCCGGTCCCAGCGGGATGGTGCGAGGCACTCCCGGCGCGGGAATAACGCGGCTCCCACGGGCAGCGAGCCCGCGCCCCGCCCGGCGGGCTTTGCGCGCAGCGCCCCCCCGCGGCCTGAGGCTGCGCTGCGCCCGCCGCCCTCCTCCTGGTCCCGAGCTGCCGGCCCGGCCCGGCCCGGCCCACTGCCCTCACAAGCGGGCCCGCCGTAACCCGGGTGCGCCTATCGCTGCCGCACCCACCGCCCTGGCACAGGAAAGAGAACAGCGCCCGATTTCACCGACCCCCGCGGAAGGCAGCAGGTGCAGGGGAGCTTGCTTGGCACGGTGGGAACACGTGTTCCAAAATACAGCCGTGTTAAGGAAACTCCCCTGTCCGCCCATCCGGGAGCCGCTCTGGCACCACCTGAGCTGGGACGAAGGCCCCTTCGCAGCTACATACCGCACACTCACAGTCAGACGAGGTCTCCCTGTAGGTTCTATCCCAGCGTTCCCATAGCAGAGTCTCAGATGTCCAGATCCTTAAAATAATTTAATCATGGTGCAATAATTAAATCACAAAACAACAGCTTGAGCTGGTGTCTCCGAGGAGGGACCCTGAGCAAAGGAACTGCTGGGCTTTTATACCCTCACAGTCAAAGCGCAGGGAAGTCTGGGGTCTCCCAGCTGAGTCCTCAGCTCCTGCCGTGTCTCTGGGTGTCCGGTCCCCATGCCGTCTGTCGTACAAAGGGTCGGCAGCTCACAGCCTCTTGTCCGGCTCCTGGCTCCGCAGAGCTCAGCCTGGAGCTGCACATCGAGCCACGTGCGAGGAATGTATTCCTCAATAGCCGCGCTCGCAATACAGCCATTGGTACAAGCACGCTGGAAGAGGACGCAGCTGGAGGAGTTCCTGTGTCAGCAAAGTGGAAGGTCACACTGCAAACTTTGGTGGTTTGAAGGTCTTTTCCAACCTAAACGATTCTATGATCTCCCCCTTTAGGTAAACGCTGCTATGGTGTGGCACATCTATAGGCACACAGAACCTGTGCTTTCTCCCAGCTTCTCAGCAACAGGACAATGTTAATTCAACAAAACAACACACCGAAACAACCCCCAAAATACCACCAACATTCCCTTCCAAAAAAACCTACAAAGCAAAACTATCCCTCCTGCTGGGACACTGGTACTGGAGGCATCACCAAAGGAGTTTCAACAGGAAAGACCCAGCAGTACAGGAAGGGTGCAAGTTTTGCCTTTTGAAAGGGTGACTGGGCCAAGTGATGCAAAGTCATCTCTGCAGCTCTTCAAGAAACTTTAATATTCCTTGAGATTAAAGGTGTTAACTATGCATCCCATACTGAACATAGCATAGAAGACATATTGAACACAACATTAGTGTGCACCAAATAAACATTACTATTTTCATCAACTTCTTCATTTCGACCTGACATCACTGTTTCCTGTGGGAGTGAATCTGCTAAGGAAATAGAGCAACTACAAGAACACCCAAATATTTAGGAGAAAAACACAAGTACGGGAAGTTTCTTCTTCTTGATTCTTAGAATGGAAGATAAATTTGTAAGAATATTTGTAACAGTTTGTCTTACCCCAGTGAAAACAATCTAGCCTTAAAAAAAAAAAAAAAAAAAAAAAA